>QEPC01012329.1:1486158-1502487 GCA_003113815.1 Sphenodon punctatus
CCAAGGGACAGGGTGTAGATAGAGAAGAGGAGAGGGCCAAGGACAGAACCTTGGGGAACCCCAACCGAGAGGGGAAGGGAGGGGGAGGTCGACTCGGAGAGGGAGACATTAAAGGAGCGGTCAGAGAGGTAGGAGGAAGCGGTCCGAGAGGTAGGAGGAAGGTAGGATTAGTGACCTATGTGGATTTTCTGGGTTGAGGAAACCAATAGCTTGTTTTCAATGCAAAATTTAAAAGCACACGGACCCTTCAAGTTTCTCAGATCAATAACCAAATAATTACTGTAAACAATTAAAAAAGCAACTAAAACCTACTGCTACAAAAAATAGTGAAAAGGGGATTTTTGAATCATAAACCCTGAGCCAAAGGTTCTGAGGAACAATTATATCTAAAAATAATGTTTTACTTTTTTTGCACATGAGACATTAAAAGTAGTGTTTGTATGCTCAAAGTACCTAAGAGAACAACTTCTAAGGAAGAAGAAACTTGCTTAACCAAGTACATATGAAAAAATCTAAAATTACAGGCACTCATTCCAACTCGTGGATATTCAGTAGCTAATCTGTAGTGGAGAGGAAGGTAACCAAATACCAATGAATTGTTAAGAAAAACAGAGTATGCTTGAATATTTAAAAGCTGGCACAGCTGGAGTGAATTAAAGAAAAATAGAATTCAATGTGTAGTCAGACAGGAAAGCTTGAGACTTCCCAAAAGTTCGATATTATAATTAAAAAATACTTATAATGGTGAATAAAAATGTTCTGCATCTCATCCAGCTTTTGGAAATCACACGGACATCACAAATAAATAATGAAAAAAGGAACTAAATTCTGCTGCCCATCATTGCCCTAACAAGTCTGTAAATGAAGGGTTCCCCCCTTCAATTCATTTATAGCATGAAAGCAAAATGGCCTTTTCATTTTAAAACCCTTTTTAAAAAATTCTAAGTGAATATGGTGAATTTTCATTGCTAGAAGGCAGCAAAATCTTGTATACTTCTTTTCATTTGAAAGAATATTAAAAAAAACTTGTGAACTTTTTTTCAATCACCTCTTATCTATATTGGTTGCTGTCACTGCAAGTGAGAAGCTTATCTTGGATATTGACCTGCTGAATTCTGCTGTATGCTTTTCCTTTTTGTTGAAGCTGTGCAAAAATGCAAATCTTCAGCGATACTTTCTAAAACAGATTAAAGTATAGCATAAAGAAAGCAGGACTGTGCCAACGCACTAGAAATGCAAAAACACACAGTACTGAAACATGACCGCAGATGGGGAGTTATTGCTTCGGAGGAGGGAACTGGGACAGGAAGCTAGGAAAATTCAAGTCCTCTTCTAAACCCTCTCTATCCAGATTACTAAATGTTTTAACACTTCCCCGGGGAATATATTTGCCCTCTCAACCGGATATTACATTGTTATTCTATGTATCTTGATATTCAGCTTTGAGATCCTCATGCAGATTCTAATTGTTTGGAAAATTTGCCAATAAATCACATTCTAAGTACACTGACAAGTCAACATCCTACTTATAGGGACTGGTCATGTTACGAATGGTGTCAACTGTGCTGATGTACTGCAGGAAGCAATCTTGCACTGAGAGGGAAATGGATCAGATGAATAGATGTTCTCCACCGTTAACTTCTAGAATTCTAGATTCCCATGGTGTTGCAGCTGTGTTATAGGACATTTTGGTATCAGCAAGGCAGTTAGATACCATGTTAATGACTGTAGTATAAATGTCTAGCTAGATTGCCAGTCAATCAATGCTTTACAATGGCATGATGCAATATCTGAAAGAATTCCTTGGGCAGAGCACAGAGCTGGTATGAGTCATCCCAAAAATATGACTGACAAGAAGCTTGGAACTGTATTAGATCTCTAAAATACCAAATACACCTACCTATGTCTCTGAAGCTCAATCCCTTTGTAATCAGGAACTTACTTCCTTTGCCAAATATTTCTGACTTGGCTTCACATGCCTTAGAAAACTTTGCAAGTCAAGCCAACCCACAGTCCAAGCCAAAGCTTCCACCTGTGCAAAATGTTTATTTTTAGCAGCTGCACACTTAAGAGAGTGTATTTGCAAAACTAATCCACAGCTGCTTATCATGCCAACACTGAGTCAACAAAAGACAGACTGGCAGCAAAAAACATTAAACACAACAGACTCAAATATATTCAACATGTTACTAATCAGAAAGGAAATGAGCACTGAAACATGCTAGAGACTCAGATTTAGAAAAGACATCTGGAGTCCTGTTTCTCAGGCTAGGAAGCATCTGATTCCACACAGAGCTTTACCAGCCTTATCTAATTTATATATGAATGGAGAGGTAATTTTGTTCATATCAGAGAATGTTGTCTGTCTGTGCGAGGCTGACAATTTTCATTTTATCACACATCCTGCAATTGTTGGCATTACTTAAAGCATAGACTAGCATGTTCAATGATAAAATCACGAGAATCTCTGCTCTTATTGAAAAGTAAAGATTTTTACTTTTCATTGTTGGCAAAGAAAAGTTTGAAAATCAAACTGCATTGTATCCTAAGAACTCAGAAACACAAAAAGATCTTTTTTTTTTCTGATCCCCTCAGAGCAGCGACCAGTCTCTAATCATGACTGTTCAGCAACAGAGACATTGCTATGGTATTATGGAGCTGCGGCAGTGACTCCGTAAGTTAAGGTGCGTAGGAATTCTAATGCATTTGTGTGTATGCATTTGTATTGGAGCTTTTGGTTTCCGCTGTACTTCTGGGTTGGAAGTACATTTCTTTTGTAGGGCTTTCCTCATTTCCCTTAGGGTGTATGTTAGGGAGAGTGTTCTGAAAAATTTCACCCCTGTGACTAGAACTAGTGGGTGTTAATCTCCATTTCCTGTTTCAGAGTGGAAGTTATATGCTGTAGGATATTCCATTATCTTCTATGGAAAAAGACTAATGTTGTGCATGTGCGTTTCTCCATAGAAGATTGTAAAACATTTAATTGTTAAGTCATGCTTGCTGGGGTATGGTAGGACAGGCTGGGTGGTAGCATGCCTGGCAGGGTGTGTGTTGAACAGAAGGGCGTTGGCAGTTTAAATGGTGGCTGGATCTATCAGTGGAGATCCAGACGGCTTAGGGGAGTTCAAACTCCTGGCGGCCCCTTCCATGACCAAGGAGGGACAGGGAGGTTGAGTGCCCTATGGCCAAGTCCCTCCCCCCCAGCTCACAGAGATGACTTACAAGCTCCATCAAATGAGAAGGAACCTCACTGCTTTTTCCAAAACAGCATGCGATGGTGCGATGTCACCAATATGCTGATGATACTCAGCTGTACCTCTCGTTTTCAACTGACCCAGGTCCTGCTGTGTCGTTATTCTCCCAATGTTTGGAGGGCGTGGCGGATTGGACGCGGCAGAGCAGACTGAAGCTCAATCCCGATAAGACAGAGGTGATGGTGGTGGGAAGATAGGGGGTGACCGCCTGCCTGTTGCTCTTCAGGTTTGGAGTCTGGGGGTGGTTTTGGATTCGGGTCTGCGTCTGGACCGGCAGGTGGAGGCGGTGGCTAAAGCCGCCTTTCGCCAGCTGTATTTGGTACGAGGGCTTCGACCGTACCTCTCTGGGCCCGATCTGGCCACTCTCGTCCATGCCTTCATCACCTCAAGGCTAGACTACTGCAACGCGCTTTACGTGGAGCTTCCCTTGTTTCTGGTTCGGAGGCTGCAGCTAGTGCAGAATGCGGCAGCCCGTCTCCTAATGGGGACGGGACGGCGTGAGCACATAACACCGGTGCTCCGCACTCTGCACTGGCTGCCTATAGCGTACCGAGCCAGATTCAAGGTGTTAGTATTGATTTACAAAGCCCTGCACGGTCTGGGCCCCTCATATCTCGGGGACCGCCTCGCCCTCTGCGCCTCAGAGTGATCCATTCTGTCCACCGGGGGCGCCTTTCTGGAGGTCCCGCGTGTAAAACGGGGGGCCACAATGGAGAGGGCGTTCTCGGTGGCTGGCCCGTGGTTGTGGAATACACTCCCAGAGGAGGCTCGCCTGCCCCTGGGCCTGGTGGCCTTTCGACGTATTTGTAAGACTTGGCTGTTAGCCCAGGCCTTCGGAGGGGAGGGTGGGGTGGTGGGTTAATTTTTGTGGAGGGTGTTTTAAATATGTTTTATGTTTAAAAATGGTTTTTAAAACTGTTTTATATTATGTTGGAAGCCCCGAGATGCTGTAGGCATGGGGGTGGCAAATAAGTATACCGAAATAAATAAATAAAAATAATAATTAGCTACTTGGTTAATAGCCATGAATGGACCTATTCTCTAAGAACTTATCCAGTCCTTTTAAAAACCCAGCTATACTACTGGCCTTAACAACGTCCTCTGGCAACAAATTCCATAGGTTAATTATGCGTTGAGTGAAAAAGTACTACCTTTTATTTGATTTAAATCTGCCGGCAGCTAGTTTCATGGAGTGTCCCGTAGTTCTAGTACTATTTGAGAGGGTAAATAACCGTTCCCTATCTACTCGTTCCATACCACTCAAGATTTTATAAACCTCTATCATGTCCCCTCTCAGTCTTCTCTAAGCTGAAGAGATCCAGCTTGTTAAGACTCTCTTTGTACAGAAGCCATTCCATACCCTTTATCATTCTCTGTACCTTTTCTAGTTCAGCTATGTCTTTATTTGAGATGGGGCAACCAGAACTGCACACAGTATTCCAGGTGCGGTCGCACCATTGATTTGTATAGAGGCATTATGACATCCTCAGTTTTATTCTCTATCCCTTTGCAAATAACTCCTAACATTCTGTTTGCTTTTTTGACTGCTGCTGCAGTCATTATTTTTGTGCTGTAGTTCCATTGCAGCTCAAGAAACCATCGCTTGACATTGACTCCCTTGCCAGCTATCGGCCGGTCTCGAATCTTCCCTTTTTAGGGAAGGTTATTGAGCGGGTGGTGGCCCGGCAGTTGCAGGAGCATCTGGATTGTGTCGGTTTTCTTGATTCCTTGCAGTCCGGATTTCGCCTGGGTTATGGCACTGAGACTGCGCTTGTGGCATTGGTCGATGAACTGTGCCAGGAATTAGATCAGGGTTGTTCGGACCTGCTGATTCTATTAGATCTGTTGGCTGCTTTTGATTGATGCACCTGCAGGATCGGGCGGGGGTGGGTGGTATGGTTCTTGACTGGTTCTGCTCCTTCCTGGCCGGAAGAACTCAGCAAGTGGTGCTCGGGGATTATTTTTCATCATACCGAGACCTCTCGTGTGGAGTCCACAGGGTTCTGTTTTGTCCCCTCTCCTATTCAACGTGTATATGCAGCCACTTGGTGATGTGGTCAGGGAGGTTGGGCGTGTGGTGTCATCAATATGCTGATGACACCCAGCTTTACCTGTCCTTTTCATCGGACCGAGGCCCGGCAGTCTCGGTGCTTACCGGGTGTCTGGCAGCTGTGGGGGATTGGATGAGGGTGAATCGACTAAAGCTGAATCATGATAAGATGGAGGAGGTGATGGTGGGTAAGGTGGCAGGGGTGATGGCCCCCATCATTCATGGGGTCTGCCCTCCGCTGGTTCCCCAGGTACAGAGTATGGGGGTGCTCCTTGACTCGCAGCTCCACTTGGATGCTCAGGTGGAGTCTGTGGCGAGGAGTGCCTTTCGCCAATTACATCTGGTGCATCAGCTTTGGCCTTAAGTCTTGGACTCTGACCTTGCCACGGGCATCCATGCTTTCATAATCTATAGACTAGACTACTGTAACGCGCTCTACATGGGGCTACCCATGGTGACCATTTGGAGACTGCAGCTGGTGCGGAACATGGTGACCGATCTCCTGGTGGGATTGGACCGCCGGGAACATGTTACACCGGTTCTTCGGTCTCTACACTGACTGCCTATAGTCTTCTGGGCCCGATTCAAGGTGTTGGTGCTTGCCCATAAATCCCTAAACAGCCTTGTCCTGACCTATTTGAGGGACTGCCTCACCCCCCAGGTTCTGAATCAGCCCCTGCGGTCATCGGGGGTGCTCTCCTCGAGGACCCCTGAGTCTGCTGGTGGACCACCATGCGGAGGGCCTTCTCTGTGGCTTCTCCAAGGCTGTGGAACTCCTTGCTGGTGGAGGCCCATTTGGCCCTGGAACTCCTCTCTTTTCGATGCTGTTGTAAAACGTGGCTGTTCCGCCTGGCTTTTGATGGGGAGGATGGGGGGAATGGGTTAGGATGGTGGGTGGTTAGGGATGTTTTAATTCCTCCTTGCTTTGAGAATTTTAAGTGTTTTTATTGTTGATTGTAAGCTGCCCAGAACTGCCTGTGGCACGATGAGCAGGGTAAAAATTTCTGTAATAAATAAATAAATATTATGCAATGGCAATTAGTATAGTCCCACCATCTTTCTTTAGGTAAATAAAGAATATTTTCCTTATCTCTGTTGAGGATTATGAGTTCCGTTTCATGGCAATGAAATCAGAGCTGGGTATGTAGGCATTTAAACATCTAGCAATGAGTTTTGTGTGTCATAAATTTTTATTAGTACTAAGACAAAAACATTATTCATTGATTTAGAATGGGGTCATATCTGGAGGGTAGAGATGATTTAAATTTTTTTCATTATTACAGATTTAGTGCCTGTTCTTGCAGTTGTCACTCAGGCAAAATTCATGTTACAGTTAATGGGAGTTTTATCTATTAAAGGAATGCAGATTTGGGTCCTCAAGACACACGATATGCTGTTACATAATGTACTTAGTTGTTTGTCCTTTCACAGTGAGTTTCCCTTCCCCTACAGGTATGGATTTATTGCCGTACCTGCCGCAGGCCAAAACAAAACTGCCATTTTAACTGTCCTTTCTGAGCAACTGTGCAAGCCTGTGCCTGTGGCTCCCAGTTAGTCAAACACTGCTAAACATACTAGTATATTACCATTTAACATGAGGGAAAGGAGGAGAGAAAAGAGTAGGCCAGCAAAATACCATAGTGGCACAAGGTAGTGTGTGCTATTTATGTTTCTTCGATGAAACTCTTCACTGTTTAGACTCAGCTATAAAGGGTACTGGAAAAAAATATTCACTGACAACCTCCCTGTTCCCTGAAATTAATATTTAACCTCTCCAGCATTCTCCAACTCTGATATCAGCTGACTAGAGTGTGATTATCATTCACGTTTGCCTGAGGAAGACTTCTGTGTGGCCGAAAAGAATGCATACTCTCACCAATCACCACCAGAAGTTGGTCCACTAATAGCTTATGTCTTGCAGCTCATGTCAGCTAGCTTGGAAAGTGGCAATCCAGAATCATTTTTATGAGTTTGATGGGCTTATTCATGGCAATATAGAGCCTAATCCAAATCTTCTGGAAATTAATTTGATTCTTTCCAGTGACCTCAATGGAACAGGCCTACATAGGGATTGTGGTTAAGACATTAAAATTGGCTGAATTCCAGATCTTTTCTTTGTTCCCTATGGGACTTGTGAAATCTTCAATGAACTGCAACAACAGAGCCCTGGCAGCTTTCAGATATTTCTTTCTGTTCAGAAATTGCATTTCCTCTCTAGTATCCTTCCCTTTCTTGACTTTTCTTAGCAAGATGCTACCAAAGATTTACTTTACTTAAAAACAGGGTTGCCAACATGAAAAGTGATGAGTTAGCTCCCCCTTTAAAGCAATCAGTTTGTCTTAGAAATCAGGAAATTTTAAAGATATGAAGTTGCTGCTGCTGTTTGCTTATTGATTGATTGATTGATTGAAATTTATATGCCACCCTTTCCAGGAATCTAATGACATTGAAATGAGCCTGGAGCTGACGGGCAACCACCCATTCAATAACCTTCCCTAAAAAGGGAAGGTTAGAGACAGGCAGATAGCTGCCTGCAATATAGGTTCACAAAAAACCCCTAACGGTTTCAGACAAAAGTTAAGGTGCTTACAGAATTCAACCATGCATGCACAAAAAATCATGTAAATTGTAAATTGACTGTTGCCTTGATTTACATGCCATTTAAGCAACAAAGACATCATACAGTCTCCCAGATTGTGCTCGCTTGCAATTTAGGCTCCGTGCAGCCACATTGTGCCTTCTGTGATGACACGAGCTATGCCATATCAAATTTCTCACATTGAAGAAACTGATTCACAGCACTGATCACATACCACAGACAGCACCCCTAGCATTTCAGTCAATTCCCATAGCTCTCTTTGTTGTTCCAGTGCCTGTTCCCTCTGCTCTTGAAGTTGTACTGCCCCTACTTACATTCAGATACATCAGCACACATGTACCCCTACACACTCCTGTGTCCTAAAACATATACAGTTTATAGTACATACCAGAACTCTGCGGTTCTATACAATGAAAGTGCAGACTACTGATGCGCACATAACTGAGACATCCGTTACCTCCAACATTAATTTGGTAGGAAAATAGATTCATAGTTAACCCCAACTTGCACAGAAATGGGATTGGGACTGAGGCACGTCTGTATTAAGACCACATCTGTAAATGAACACAATCTGGGAGACTGTACAAAGTCAAGATCTTTACTGCTTAAATGTCATGTAAGTTAAGGCAGCAGTTTAATTTACAATTTCCATGGCTTTTGGTACATGGTTGAATTTTGTAAGCACCGTAACTTCTTCTGTCTGAAATGGTTAGGTTTTTTGTTTGTGAATTTCCCTGGTTTTTGATTGGTGCAATTCAGTGGTACAATTTTGTCCTGCTGGTACAGTACAGTGTTAAACAGCGTAACCATTAGGGTGAAGTATGCCAATATTTTTTTCTTTTTAAAATTAAGTATCCTTGACTTTGGATATGTACATCTGCATATGGGCATGTGTGTGTGTCTTAGGCCACTTGTACATGAGATGGGAGAGGAGGCGGGACTAGCACGAGCCATAATTGTGCCAGGGGGAATCGCAGGAAGCTCCGCTCACGTATATGGGGTTTTAGCCCATTTCTTGCACAATTTCTCTCAGATTACAGGGCTCAAAATCCAGCTCTGTAATCTGCAAGAGAAATTGTGCAAGAAATGGGCTAAAACCCCACGCACACGAGCAGAGCTTCCCGCGATTTCCCCGGCATGATTTCGGCTTACGCTAGTTCCTCTCCCCTCCCGTCTTGTGTACATTCGACCTCAGTACTACATTTGAAGTATTGACTCATACATTATCATGTTATGAGTACGAGCATAGTGAAGATTGTAAATAATTCAGTACTACAAGGTATATTTGTTTTTGGTTTGTATTCATTTGTTGTATGTGTGTGGTGTTTTTTTAAAAAAAAATCTTTGTTTTACAGTTTGTCAGAGGAAGGCAGTGTGTCTATGCTACAGGGTCTGTAAAGATAGGGGGATCTCCAATGACAGGGGAATGGCAGCCGCTGAAACCAGGGAATGCAGCTCTTACGGAAACTGTGCTCTTGAGAGATGGTCCCTGGAGGGAATGTGCCGGTGCAGGGAATGGACTGTGGGCATACGTACTTGGCTGCTGACATTTTAAATGGGAGAACAGGGTGTTTAGGGATTAATGAGGGGAGGAAGGGGTGTGGGCGACTGGGGGAGGGAGAAGGTGGTTGGGGGTTAATGGGGAAGAGAGGGGTATGTGGAGGGAGTTCATGAGGGGGGCGTGATTGTGTTGAATAGGGAGGGAAAGGATGTTGGGCTTTAATGAGGGAAACAGGTGTGGGTTCTTTGGTGAATAGGGAAGGAGTGTTTGGGATTTAATGGTGGAGATGGGTGTGGGAGGTTGGGGGTGAGTTGGGGAGGAAGGGGATGTTTGTGAGGGTGACTGGGTATCAGTGGGGGTGGGGTATTTGAGGCCTAATAGGGAAGAGAGGGTTGTAAAGAGGACTGGGGTGAATGGAGGCACTGAATTGCAGTGTGTGTGACAGTGTGTCCATCCTTTCTAATTCCCCCCTCATCCCCCTCCCCTTGCAAATCAAGTATGTTTTTGGTGACTGTCACCTTGAAAACCGTCTGGTTTTGAAAAGAGATTAGCTTTCAGATTTACACACACACTCTCTCACACAACCTGAAATTTAGCACCTCCATTCACCCCAGCCCTCCCATACAAGGGGGGGGGGGGGGGAGAGAGATTTAAATGTTCACCACCTGCCAGGATGGTGTGTGTGTATGTGTGGGTGAGTGAGAGAGCTTTCTACTGTGTTTGTGCATGTAAGAGATCTTGAGTGTGTGTGAGGCAGATAGAGAGTTCTAGTGTGTGTGTGCTTGTGTTTGAGTGACTAGAGATCAACTGCGTGTGCACATGTGTGTGATAGCAAAGGGCTCTTCATTTGCAGCCCTACTGCATTTGGCTGTGATAGAGAAGCCTGCTGTTTTTGCAAGGGTTGCTGCAACATTTTCTATTGATCTTGGGGTGTGGGGGCTTGAGTGGCATTAGGTTTCCTACCAGCATGACTTGAGCATTCTCCTCCAGCGCTACTTGGTCCAAGAAAGGCTTGATAAGGATCAATGTTTGTTGGCCACTAAATAGCTGCATTTTCCAAATGCCTAAGAATACAACAGCCCCCATCATTAAGTGTCTTTCCTTCTATTTGAATTCTTGCGTTGTTTGTGTGCAGGCACCGGCAAGGTTATGTGAAACCATTGTAGGGCTTATTAGGGCTTTGGCAATTTGGGATACATGAATTAGCACTTGGTGCAGTTTCTCTCATCAAGAAAGAACCATTCTTTCTAGAGTGTAATTGAAAGATTAAGAGGCTCCAGTACTTTGGATAGGTAACCGCAGTATTACCTGCCTTGCTTTGTGCGTAAACTAAATGAGAGCATTCTAAAGAACCCCGAATAGCAGTGACTGAGCCGGGGCTAAGTGCGGAAGATGAGATAAAAAGCCGGGCTTGAAAGGAAAGCAAAGAGAGTGCCAGTGGCAAATCCAGAAAGAAACAAGGAGCAAAATCATGAGCCTGCTCAGATCCTTTAGACTCCTCTCTGTTTTGAGGCTGTAGCTGTCACTGCTGTTGAAAACGTGTATCCCCTCCAACCACTAATTGCAGTATTTAGCACCTGAGCCACACTAGAAGCTGGGCAGCGGCTGGCTAAACTCCTGTGCTGGAGTCATTCCCAAACTGTATAGGGCACTGGAATGGGAGACTAGAACCTGCAAGGTTATGTCCTATAATCCTGTGAAAGCAGGCAGCCTGTCCTCTTCCCATGCAAGGAGCCACGCAGGCTGCATCCTGCCTGTTTCTGGCAGATGGGAGAGGGACAAGGGCAGCCCAGGTTGGCTGCTTCTCTTGCTCCTTCCCAGGCTGTCTGTCCCAAGGTTGGCCCTGACCTCAGAACGGGGCTTTGCCTGTGTAAATAACAGCAATTATGCGTCTGCCAGTGATAGAGAGAGTGCGTTTGCCATGTTGGTCCCAAAAATAGGTCGTAGAGACAAAGTAGTGTAGAGATATTTTTTATTGGACCAACATAGGTTGATGGAGGTTTGCAAGCTTTTGGACCTCACAGGATCCTTCGCCAGGCAAGTCAGAATTGCCTGTGAGGATATATCAGAAATACAGCTTGGATTTCAGACTTGTCTGACGAAGGATCCTGTGAGGTCCAAAAGCTTGCAAACCTCCACCAACCTAAGTTGGTCCAATAAAAAATATCTCTACACTACTTTGTCTCTGCCAGTGATTGCACGCGCTGTCCTACGTGCTGTCAAGATAGTGATCAGCCACCCCGCACCCAGCTGTCATTGGGACTGCAGTGTCTGGGTGGCAGACGTCCAGCTGGGAGAGGAGAGAACAACCTCTTTAATTAGAGTGGGACTTGAGGCCGTTTGTATGTCTGAAACCAGGGCGAGGAGTGGGGTTGTGCGGCAGGGAGCAGCATGGCCTTTGCTGTGATGGCAGCTTGGCCGGGTGCCTACTCCCTTTCCTGGCTCTCTTGCTGCAAAAGGGGGCCAGACAGGGAGCAGTGTCCTCTGACTGCTCTGTGTTGCGGCTGGGAGCGAGTGAAACAGTTCTAGGAACCCCTCACGCCCACTCTTGGCCCTTTTGCAGAACACCCCCTCGTCTCCTCTTGCTGCACAAGTATGAACAAGACAATGGGCGTTTTTATTTGTGTTCTCCCTCCTGCAAACGAACGTTTTGGTCCCAGGGACCTAGAAGCAGGATCTGAACTTTGATTCCTTACTGAGCTGCTATTAGAAACCGTTTCCCCAATGAAGACAGAGACCAATTTTCCTTTATCTTACTTTACTAAAGAAGTTAAAATTGAATACAAGTTAGATTAAGATGAAGTTAAAGTTGTAAATCTGGATCCAAATTTAATTTATTCTAATTAAATTACATATATTGAGTTTGCAGTAAGAAAGAATACAAATATCTCAATAATAAAGAGAAACAAAATATCTAGATAGGAATACATATACAAGTATAAATGAAGAAATATAATGAGAAGTGTGGTCATATAGGAAAATTATAGGAAGTAATAGAAATATAACCTTTTGCAAAAAGGGTTCATTCAGCTTCTGACAGAAAGCACCAGAAGCAGCTGAAGAACACAGAATCCCTGTTAGAGCTGCTTTATTTTGCACCCTAACATACATTCCATAAGTAGTTAAATCTAAAAAGAATATTTCTAATTAAAATATGTTTCTTCAACTTCAAACCAGATCTAATACGGCGTAAAGATGATGACATGAAGTCAGAGGGCCGGAGTCCTTATTTCAAAAGTCTAGCTTCACAGCATTGCTGTTATCTCTCTGTTTTTGCCATGCTTAGGAATTTCCATCTACTTCAGTTCTGCTATGAGTTCCCTTTGGCCTAAATATTTCAAGGCAGTGTTTTAGGCCTAGCAATAATATCTCCAATTAGGCAGTCTACACTCCCCACATTGTCAACAGTTGCAACTTAGGCTTTGGCGGGAAGAAAAGCTCCCCCCCACCCCCTCCCAAACCCTGCAGCTCGGTGCTGGCACTGGCTGCAGCTGAGGTCTCTTCCTGACCCTTGGGCGGGTGGACTACCTTATTCTGTGGCCAGGATGCAGTGCTTTTCCCCACCCCACTCCACTTATGAGCAGTAGTGGTAGGACTGCTTTTATATGCTGTCCAGGATGATTATATACTAAACATTCTGTTAGCCAATCACAGTTAAACACTGGAACAGCAATAGCTTATTAGAATTTTCAGTGAAAAATATTCTAGCACCTAAGAGCAAAGAATAAACTAGCTGTTAAAGTGTCTATATTTTAATTTAAATGACGAATCTTACAGAAGAGACATGTTAGAGGAGCAATAAATAATAAGTTATTGTACATGATCTTTCAGTTCTGAATAGTTAAAAAGATTAATGCACTCATCTGCATTACTGTTCCCAGTAAAAGAAACCTCATGTGCAGTAGCTTATTCTTTATTGTTTAAATAACAAACTGAGGGCATGGTCCTTCCACACACTGGAAGAGGTTCCTTTTTCCTCCCTGCACGCTGCATGTTCCTCCCTGCACGCTGCATGTTCCTCCCTGCACGCTGGCCAGTCTCTTATTTGGATTTGCTTTTTTAAACAAAAGGAGGATCAATAAAACCATCACTATTCAATTAGCACATTAGAATAGCCGTTATAAGATCTTATACACAATGGAAAAAAATCCAAACAGCTTCAAAATAAAGCCAGTCAGTTAATGGGAGTCTTTATCAGAGAGCTAGATTAAGCATGTATCACAGCTCTTAAATAACCTAACTTGCATTATTTCCCCCCCAGAAGCACGTTAGTGCAGCACCCGGCAGCAATACTGTCACTAAGGGGATATGCTGCTGTTTCCATGATAACCCTTTCCCCGTTTGTTGATACTGTTATTATCGGAGCTGTGAAACACTCCAGCACTCGGGCAATAATTTCTACAACAAATAGGGTGACAGTGGCAGATATTTACATTGTAGCTCCTGTGGCTCTCTCAGTGATGTGCTGCCAACATTTTAAACAGAGGGCTGCAGAACATTTTTTGACAAACTAAAGGTGCACACATTTACAAAGAAAGCAAGAGAAACACACCAGACAATTTTTTTTCAACTGCTTTCCCATTTCAACAAAAATACTTTCTTACAAGCATAATTAAGAAATGAGGCAACAAACTTTACATTAGACTACATCATGCTGTTAACTGCTGTTGAAAAATGCTATAGAAAAGTTTGCCAAGTATATTAAAACTAAAGCAGATTGTTCAATGTATATAATTTAAAGAAGGTCTAGGAGAACAAAGTGGCCAGATCTTATAAATATAGAAAAATAAAATCTGCTTCCAAGACTTTTTTTAAAATATCATTGTCATTTGGGGAAATCTAGTCCTTTTGAAAAACAAAATAATTGTTTGTCCGAAATGTATTTTTATAAGTTGTCTCTGGCAGGGATGGTATAGTAACATCAGGTGTTTTCAGATGAGATGCTACCCTTCATGGCCACCCATGAGTCCCGCATCTGACTGCCCATCTGAAGATGAAGGAGCCAGATGTACGCTCCCACGAGCCATGGAGCACCCACTCTCAGCCACTCATGGACACATGCACGGAAACATGGAGTGCACAATGGTGGGTAGTGTGGGGCAGGGAACAGCTGTCCATGTGATGTGTTTCTGAGTCAGGTCTGTGGCAGGGGGAATGTGTGGCATCCAGGGTTGTCACGATGGGAGTGGCCTGTTTGTTTTGCTCCCCAAACAGTCCACGTATGTGGATGCTATGTGGCAACCACGAACTCCCCACAGTTGATGTGCTCATCTGAAAACACCTCTCCAGAGACACAGGAAGACTCCATCAGAGAAACCATCCCCAGTGTGTTGAGCCCTTTGATAACGTTCTGGATTCAGTTCATTGATGCATATCCATAGATATAGCCCCAATCCACGTGTGGCAGACCAAAACTACATTTGCATGTGCACACAGGGTGCCCCCGGGAAAGTCCCCCATCTCCTGACTGCACTGCCATCCACAAGAGGGAGAGGGAGGCTGAAGTGGCTGCTGCAGCGGCTGTGTGATTGGAAGGCGGGCGACTTTCCTGGCAGGGCCCCCTGCGTATGCACACGCACTGTATGCATATGTGCAAGTGTAGTTTTAGTTTGCAGGTGCGGAGACCTTGAATCGGGGCCTTAACCTGCACTTAAGAAATAAGTAGCCTGCACCCATTATCAGCAGTTCATCGACTAGAATTCTCTTGGTCTGTGGCTGCAGGCTTCAACTCATATAGATATAAAAGGAGCATGTTTAGTAGTATATTTTAATATGATATTTGTTCCTTGTATTAGCCAGCCAGAACCTGAAAGGGGCAATATTTTGGATGGAGAATAAACATATATTACATATTTTTATGAACTTAATACTAATGAAGTCAACAGAAACTTACCCAATGTGGTAAAGATTTCACTCTAGGTATTTTTTAAAAATGTGCACCTTTAAGTTCATGCTTAAAATGAACATTAGGAGATAGAGAAGAATGTTTTTGTCAAAGGGTTCCGATGGCAGCAGCCAGGTGCAATATAAAATGTATTAATAAACAGAGTCACCACAGAACCCTGCTGTAATCCCTGTTAGCCAATTGCTGAACTATTTAAGCCTCATCATTATAAATCTCAAGAGACTTGTATTGATGATTCTGGGTTTTAATAATACTTTGGTCCTGAAAAAAGTACTTAATTTTTTATACCTATTAAAGCTTTTAAAAGTAATGGCAGATGAAAGTTCATCTGTGTAAACACACATGCAGGTCTAAGGGTCAGGACAGGGTTGCAGGCGAGGTTTTCACATTCCTCTACCCTCAGAAGGGGAGTTGGCTTAAGAAGGCTCACGTTCTCTTGCTGTCAGTGCTGAATTACAAGTTCTGAAAAAGATGTCAGCCTTCCCGCCAGGCCCCAGTCTTTGGACGCTGTGCTAAAGTTGATCATGTCAGGCTCCCCAATTCAGATATACTCCACACACCAACTCAGTGGGCATCTTTAGACATAACAAAATCAGGTGTCAAAACCCCTAAGCACGTTTGGCCATTGTGTGTAAGCACTAGGGGTGGGAAACCGATAGAATCCGGTATCCGATAATGCCGGTATCAGGCGTACCGGCATTATCGGATTCGACCCGGCAATCCGGACCGGGTACCGGATTTCGGGGTACCGGATTTTTCTTGCATTGCAGCCATTTAAAAATGGCTGCAATGTAAAAAAACTGCCCCAGCAAAAATGTTTTTTTCAAAAAAAACCTTCCCCGAGTCCAGGCTGCGCGGGTGGAAGGGGGGACACCCCCCACCCACCCTGCCCAGCCTGGCTTTTTGTTTTAAAAAAGAGTAAGAGTGACCCAGAGGCAAGGTGAGGCGAGCCCACCCCCCAGCACCAGCGGCCGCGGCGTCCCCGCAGCCGCCGGTAAGTATGACCCGATCCCTGGGGGG
>QEPC01012329.1:1523835-1542054 GCA_003113815.1 Sphenodon punctatus
GTTTTCTACCCCTTACTTAAGCCATCCCTAAACTGAAACAAGAGCATCCATGTGGGGTTCTTGCAACATGTTCCACAAAACTGGATTAAACAAACAGGCACAAATTTTTATATTAACAACCCTTCCAATCCTAATGCAGTCTTATGGTGAAAACAGTGCTGCTGCTATTGTACTTGGAGAAATACATGCTTCTGTGTACTGATCTCTGGAACAGATGCAACCCCATGTGGAATGCTTCACTAAACCTACTACTGCAATTCAAAAGCGTAAGCAAAGTAATTTGAGTCCTTTGCATGCTGAAATGAATCAAATATTTGAGACAGTTCCTGTGGGAAGGTAGATTAGAAAGAGAATAAATGGTTTTATAGACAGAATGGTAGTTACTTAAGTTTTGACACACAGCACCTGCTATTTTTAAAAAGGGAGAGTCTAATAGAAAGCCAGGGACGGATTCAGAAGACAGCAGAAAAACAGTGCTAAAGCGGAGCTACTAAGGTTTTTAAGAAAAACCCAAATCAAAAGTGCTGTAATATCTCAGACTCCCTGTGTACAGAGAAATGATGGCTTTGTATTCAAGCACCCAGGCATCAATCTAAAGAATCAATTTCTTCCACTTCGGGGGCAGAAATGTAAGCAAGAGCAGGCAATCTCAGATAAAGCAACAGCAAAATCATTGAGTGGAGTGGGCGCTCCAGCAGCAATTTAAACAGCTACTAAACTATGAACCTAGGACAGAAGCACCACTTGCCATTGTTCATTCATTCATTTATTTAGATGTTATTTACTTATTGACTTAGATTATGATGTGCCGCCTTTGCCATTATATTGTGCCTTGCTTGTGTAAGTGTAGCACATCAATTGCCAGTGACTTTGATTAGATAGCATCAAATCTAGAGTAACACATTACTAGTAGAACTCCCCTGATGATGTATTACACTAATGCATCATTATAAAGACATGTCACATTGATGATGTATTACTGTAAAATATAATGAAAGCAACATATTCACCATATGCCCGACCCTGTAAGATGCACTCCTGGGAAGTGCCGAGTGTCTCCAACGCAATGACTTCACATGAAGTCCCGGATGCCCAACACGCTTCAACATGAGATATTTGGACTATATACTGTTAAGGGATGACATAATCTGGGAAGGGTCACATACAACTTTTTTCTTAATTACAGGATGCAGTCTACAGTATGAAGATGTCAAGATGTACTTAGGCACCAAAATTTGGCATTTGTCAAAGTCTGATTTATCCCTTTGCACTATCTTAGACAAGTTATACAATATAGGCTGTCTCACGCTCAGAATACCTCCTATGAAGCATGGATGTGGTTCTCGTGACTGAAATACAACTACTATCCCAACACAGATAACTTTTACCTGTCACTTTCAGTGTTTAGAACAGGGATGGGGAACCTCAGGCCTGGGGGCCAAATGTGGTCTAAAGCTAGTTTCTACATGGCCCCTTTTCAGTTCTTGGATCTGGCCCTGTATCCAGTTCCTACCCCCAAGCACTGAAAAACCTGAGCTAAGAATAAGGGAGCAGAATTGAGGGCAAGCAAACAAGGATAGGAGGCAGATCCATGATCTCAACCCTCTTTTTCCTGAGCACACTGCTTAAGCACCCGGCCTGCCCCAAAATTCTACGCAGCCCTCGGACCTTGTACTAATTTTCAAAGTGGCCCCTGGCAGCAAAAAGGTTCCCACCCAGTGTCACAGAGCTGGGAGGGACCTCAAGGATCATTTTGACCAGTCCCCCTGTACAACTACAGGACCCGCTACAACCCAACTATCTGCACAGGAAAACCCCACCAATAGCTACAAATAGAGACTGGGACCAATCAGAGAAGCTTGGCAGTCAACTCTAACGGCTTTTTGCCTTTGCCTGCAGCATGGGTGTGACTCACCTATTTGGGACATGTGGAGCTTTCTTTTTCTAAAATTGTTCTCTGTTATTAAGGGCCTCGGTGTGTGCAGTTGTGGGAGATTCCCCACCCCACCAGCATGGAGTTGGTGGCTGCAGAAAAAGAGGAGACAGACAGACATGGAACACGACACTCAATGCAGGGCACAGCACATGTGTGGCTCCAGTAAACAAATCAAGAAAAAAATCTCAATCAAGAAAAGGTCGTGAACTGGGGCTTTTCTTGTTTCTCAGGGAAATCAAGCAAAAACCAAGATCAAGTTTCAGCCCCAGCTGAGAGATGGACTTTCTAGCTGGAGAGAGGTTGCCAGTGGAGTTCTTTAAGGATCTGTCTTGGGACCCGTCTTATTTAATATATTCATAACTGACCCTGGTGAGGGAAGTAAGAATGTGCTAATGAAGTCTGATGATGATACCAAGTTAGAAGGAATTGTCAATGCAGGAGGAGTATCAGAAAATCAGGGTAAACTTCTTGAGATCTCGCTAACTGTTCTCAATTCTTGCGAGAACCAAATCAATTCTCTTTTCAACCCTACTCAGTCTCAACACAACCCTTTGTTTTCTTCCAGTTAAACAACTCTGTACCCATCTACCTTTCTGTTAATTCCCGTCTTTTGCAGCTTATGCAGTATGCAGCACAGTATCAAATGCCTTCCTAAAATCCAACTACACTAAATCTTAGGGGCGGGAAAACCGGTAAATCCGGTATCCGATAATGCCGGTACCGGGCATACCGGCATTATCGGATTCGACCCGGTAAATCCGGTCCGGGTACCGGATACCGGATTTTTTTACATTGGAGCCATTTAAAAATGGCTGCAATGTAAAAACTTAAAGCCCCACCAAAAAAGTTAAAAAAAACAAACCCTCCCCGAGTCCAGGCTGCGCGGGTGGAAGGGGGGACACCCCCCACCCACCCTGCCCAGCCTGGATTTTTGTTTAAAAAAAGACTCAGAGGCGAGCCCACCCCCCAGCACCAGCGGCCACGGCATCCCCGCAGCCGCCGGTAAGTATGACCCGATCCCTGGGGGGGGTGTTTAACCCCCCCCCCCCCCAGGGATCACCCCTACTAACGTTCAGTGCGCTTACCTTTGGGAGCTGCGGCGGCGGCGGGCGGTCCGGCGGCCTCAGCGCCGGCTGTGGCTGCCGGCGTCAGAGACGCTCTAGGCCTTCCGGGGAACTTCCGGGTTTCCCCGGAAGGCCTAGAGCGTCTCTGACGCCGGCAGCCACAGCCGGCGCTGAGGCCGCCGGACCGCCCGCCGCCGCCGCCGGAGCTCCGCAAGGTAAGCAAGCACTGAACTTTAGTAGGGGTGATCCCTGGGGGGTTGGGGGGGTGTTAAACACCCCCCCCAGGGATCGGGTCATACTTACCGGCGGCTGCGGGGACGCCGCGGCCGCTGGTGCTGGGGGGTGGGCTCGCCTCTGAGTCTTTTTTTAAACAAAAATCCAGGCTGGGCAGGGTGGGTGGGGGGTGTCCCCCCTTCCACCCGCGCAGCCTGGGAGGGGGAGGGGGAAGGAATTAATTTATTTCATTGATTTCAATGGGGACACAGCGCCCCATTGAACTCAATGAAATAAATCCGGTACCGGTATACCGGATTTAATCCGGGAATCCGGTTTTTAGAGAACCGGTAACCGGTAAATCCGGTAGCCGGTAATGGGCCCGGGGTCCCACCTCTACTAAATCTACTACATTCCCTTTATTCAAAAAGGCACTTTAAAAAAAAAAAAAAAAAGATATCATAATGGTCTGGCATGATCTACCCTTAGTGAACCTATGCTGCATTTCATCATGGTTTCCCTTTGCTACCATGTCATTAATTATTCTCCCTGCCCTAACATCTTACATACTGCTGAAGTTAGGGTAACAGGTCTATAGTTCCTCAGATAATTTCTATTCCCTTTCTTAAAAATACATAAAACATTTGCTATTCTCCAGTCATTAGGTACCACCTCTAAATTAATGGATTTATTCAATATCATAGCTAATGGACCTGAAATGTCATGTACTAGCTCCTTCAATACTGAGAAGGTCAAAGATGACTTAATACCCAAACTTCTTGGATCCAGATTATCTGATACTTCTGATTTGAATATATTACATACTTTGAGCTTTGCCTCCACTGGTACTGTGGCAATTTCCATTACCCCACACTCATCATCAGCTATTAGGTCTTCAGAACAATGGTCCCTATCATCATACTTATTCAAAATTGATACAAAGTATCATTTAGAATTTGGGCCATGCTTACATTATCTTTGATCTCTACCCCATCCTTATGATAGTGGCCCCACTTCCTCTTTTCTTGTTTTCTTATTATTTATGAAAATATAAAAGCTCTTGCTATTTAGTTTAATTTTCTGGGCAAGGTCTAGTTCAGTTTGACTTTTGGCAAGTATTACTTTATTCCTACATTTTCCAACCTCACTGAGATAGTTTTATTTACTGATCAACCCATTTTTCCATTCCCGTAAACTCTCTGCTTATTCTTAATACCCTGTCTGATATGATTATTCAACCAATTGGGTCTAGAACATCTTCATACATGATTTTGATGATGTTTTCTGTATTTTATTATAGTTTTAACTTCGAGCCGCCCCGGGATGCCGTAGGCATGAGGGGGGCGGCCAATAAATAAAAATAAATAAATATTTACCCTTTCTAGATGTGCACATTTCTGAAATCCTCTGAACATTGTACTTAAAGGAATTCCAGACATCTTGCACATTATTTTATTTCTAAAATTTATATGCCACTCCCTCCTGCCTCAGGCATCTCGGGGCGGCTCACAACATTTAAAAACATATTAAAATACACAATAATCAATTCAAACAATAAATTAAAACCCATCCCTTCCCACCCTAACCCAACCCACCTCCCCACCTCCTTCGGGAAAGGTCAGTAAATAAGCGGAAATTATGGTTCAGATTTTCCTCAGTCCAATTGCCCTCCCTTAATAACAAAATGATAACTAAGGTTTTTTATTTTAAAAAAAGGAGATTTGGGGAAATTAAGTATCCTTCCAGCTAAACATTCCTTATTTCTTCACTGTCAATTATATTATTGATGTATAATGCTACATGTTTACCATTAATTCCTATCTTTCCTAAATACATATCCTTCAGTTCCTGTATTTCAGTGACTACTATTCCACCAAGTTTCAGTTACCCTATAAATATCAGGTTTTACCTCCTCTACCAACAATTCAAGTTCTACCATTTTGTTAACTAGACTCCTTGCATTAGTATAGACATCTAAGATATTTCCTACCATTGCCCCTGCGCCCCAAAGAAGACAAGCATGCAGATATGGATCTGAAAGGCCGCACTGTTTATTGAATTCGAAATTTAGGTCAGAGGGAGTCTCACACTCAAGATCCAGGTTCCAACTTACCAACCATTAATAAAGGGCGGCCCGATGTCCCTCAGTACCGCCCTATAACACTTAACTATCTTAGGTTGCTCTCACCCCCAGCTGCGCAGCTGGTTGATAGGGCTCTCGCCCTGTAGCAACCCGAAGCAGACTGGAAGGCGAGGGCCTCGCCATCCAGGACCGCCCCTGTCCTCGGATGAGTTGTCCCCCCGCCCCATCCTGGGCCTTGGGCCGAACCTGGTCACCCCTGCTCTTGGTTTGCTCTTGGCCCCGTCTCTTATGGAGATGTCTTCCTTCAGACCCCTAACAACTGTTAAACCAACTACCTGGACCCCTGCCACAGCAGACCGCCAGCCTATGTTTGGCTGGTTTCGCTCCCAATATCCTCCCTCTGATCCAATAGTTGCAACAATTTCTCCTTCAATACTCTCAGATACATCTGGACTCCCATGTCAGACAGGTGCACCCCGTCCTCCCAATAAAGCGCGGGCCTTGAGAACCGAATGTCCTTGTGCACGATGCAGTCACCACCCCCCGCAACCAATAGCTTGCCTACTTCCTTATTAATTTTCTTTCTGACTCTGTCAACCTTCCCTGGTGAGACTGCATCATGCCATCTGATCCTATCATGTGTGTCCAGACGAACCTTGTGCGAGGCAGAAGTTTTTGCGCCTCCACCCAATCCCGTTTAATCTTAACTACTAACTGCAACCCGGGGGTTTCGGGTAGATTATTCTCCCCCAGATGAACAACAATAAACGGTGGATGTTGGCCACTAGCTATCCTATGGATGAGGGGCATGAGCTGTTCCCAACGCATGCCACTCCTGGCTCACCACACTACCTCTGCCTTTTCACCCAGCCCAAGCTGTGTGCCCCAATGGGATCTGCCCGCTGCCTTGACGGCCCAGCGTACAATGCTGTGGCCCATAATCCACACCAGCTTACACGGCCTGGACACCTTCCATCCTGAAACAATAAACAATAACAATTTCAACTATGAACAATTAACCAAAATTTACTGCTGATATAACGAACAGACATACGTACGGAAGACAGTTGAGCGCCATCTACCGATGTCCCGGTTGCGGGACTCCGGGAAACCTTTGGCCGTGGCTCCAATGCTAAATGAGTGGGACCCATATCTGTGGCTTGGCAAGTGGTTCTGACCTAGGCACCTATGCATTACCTCTGTGAACTGGCGCCTGGTGAAAAGGGAACCATCGACGTGTATCAAAAATTGACCCAGGATGCCGGGTCAGATATGCAGGTATCTGTGCACTGCTGCGACAGGGCAGAGGGATGGGGATCCTGCCCTACGGAGGGTAATGAGATGGCCTTTACCTCTTTGGTCAGTTTTGGAGTAATGGACAATAATTTGGATCAGATCATCCTGGACTTGAACATCCTTGGCTCGGACTACTCTATCGGACGCGGACCTACGGAATTCAGCAACCAGCTCACTTATCTGAAAAGCAGCATAGAAAGCCAGCTTAAATGACACACTAAAGAGACATGCCTCGCTCTGGTCAAAATAGACCTGTGCTAGTGTGGCATCCAAGCTGCCAAGGAAGGATGCTGTTATGGGCAACCGTGCATCGCGGGTTTGACCCCTATCTCGGGACCAGCTCTCTATAAATCTGTGCATTAAAAAACCACCATCAGGGGGGGGCTGGCCCGCTAATTTACTAAAGAAGGTAATAGCATTAGCCGACACCTTGCTGGCAATGGTGCCCGGCGCAAGACCCTGTTGCCTAAGGGCAATGGCAAACCTAATGGCATGGTGCTCAGGGATAGGAAAGCTTGTGGGCCATCCTTGACTGGCCCTAAATGTCTGGAATTCCTTAAACGCCCTCCTGTACAACAGGCGGGTAGACCTCGCTAGTGATCCCTGAACCATCTGGAATAGGTCTACAATCCAAGGTTCCATGCATCTGGAGGCAATGCTTCCGGCTCAACAGCCGCCTCTGGTGCCAACTGGCGGAAACGGTCCATCTGGAGATGAGAGAGCGCATCAGCTATGCCGTTGTTAACTCCAGGGACACGCTTTGATGTAAACACGATGTTAAATGTTAGGCATTGCAATACAAATTTCCTGACCAGTTGCATGACCCTCATGGATTTTGAAGACATGGAATTTATGACGTGAACCACCACTAGATTGTCACACCAAAATACCACTGTCTTGTTCGCTAACACAGACACCCACAATTGCACCACCAGTACAACAGGGAAAAATTCCAAGAATTATCAAATCTCTTGTGACCCCCTCCAGGGCCATGGTGCAACGCACCATCGTCCCCTGAAATATACCTCAAAACCAACGGCATCAGCGGCATCTGACTGTACCTGGAGCTCCACCTCCAAGAGGAGATCGCCCCTCCAGAAACTGACTCTGTTAAATTTATCTAAAAAACGGCGCCATGTCCTGCAATCGTCCTTCTTCTCTCTGGTTACTCTGATGTGATAGTAAGGAGACACATCGCTTGAGACCTTGACGTAAAGTCAAGATAGAAAGGCCCTCCTAAGTGTTACCACTCTACAAGCGAAGTTCAGTGATCCCAGTAGGGACTGCAGCTGTCTAACAGTGACCTTGCTGGTCGTAATGGCCACCTCCAGAGATTCCCACAAGGCGATTATTTTTTCTCTGGGCAAGCGAGACAAACCCTGTACGGTGTCCATTTCAATGCTGAGAAATGACAAGGTCGTGGTAGGACCTACAGTCTTTTCCAGAGCAAGGGGAAGTCCTAGCTCCTGCGCTAAACTCTGAAATGTTCGAATCGCAACAGGTAACAACAATCATCAGTGATCGCTCTGCCCAAAAAGAAAAAAATCATCCATATAATGAAGGAGGTTGCTTGACTGAGCGCGCTGCCTGACCAACCAGTCGAGTAGGGAGCTGAGTTTCTCAAAGGTGGCACACGATATCGAGCATCTCATTGGCATAGCTTTATCAAAGTAAAACTTCCCTTGAAACTGGAAACCCAGTAGGTGAAAATTGTCTGGGTGAACAGGCGGTAGTCAAAATGCTGATTTTATATCGCACTTCACCAGCAACACAGATGCCCCACAACCCTTGGAGAATTTGACTGCCGTATCAAATGACGCATACCGAACTGAGCACAACTCTTTCGGTACGGTGTCACTGACTGATCTCCCCTTCGGGTGAGACAGATGGTGTAAGTCGAAACTCGCCTGGTGCCTTCCCGGGTGCCTGGGTCCGGCTCTCTGCATGGCCTCACCGACTCGCCTGAGTCCAGCTGACTGTCCTCACCTGCCTGCAATCCCTCCTGCGGCCCCAGCCCCCCCCCCCCACGGGGGCCTGTGTGACCTTGGGGTTCTGAGGCCCAGGAGTGCCCCTTCTGGCTTCCTCGGGGGGGGTGTTGCATCTTTGGACCTGCTGCGCTGCACCGGCTCTCCTGCCTGCCCTCCATCACCCCCTCGCTGGGGTGTGGGGTCCGAGTGTGCCTCCTGAACCATTCCCGGGCTGCTTCCTGTTCCATGTGGGGTCCCGCTGCGCCTTGGGCCTGAGCTCCTGGGGCCCCCCATTCCGGGACTTCCTGTGTTGCCGTGGGGGTGCCCGTGCGGACAGTTCTGCTGTGGGGTTTGTGGTTGCCATTGCCTGTGTCCTGCCCTGCCCCTTTGCCATTTCCCCCCCTCTTCCCTGTTCCACGCCCCCCCTCCCCCCGTGCCCGGTGTGCTTTGTGTGTTGTCTGGGTGCCTGTGTCCCCCCTTCCCTTCCTTTCCCTTCTGGGTGTGTGTGTGCCCGGGCGTGTGCTTGTGCTGTGTGTTCCACTGTGCCCCCATTGTCTGTGTGCCTGTTGTGTGTGGTACCTGGCTGACTCTTCTCCCTCTCCCCCCTCCTTTCCCTTATGTGGGTGTTCCCTTTTGTGCCTTCCGACTTCGTTTGCCCTCAGGCGGCCATGCCTGTGTCCCGCCCCTGCCCGGTGGCTTGTGGGTGTTTTGACCACGCCCGGGGATCGGCAGCATGTCTGTTGCACTGCCCCGGACCGTGATCTGTCGGCCTGATTTCCTGCCGTGGTCCCGGTCCCGTCACATCTGTTCGGGGCTTTTATTGACCACTGGGAGTGGTTGTTCGGTTCACCTCCGCCGTGGATCCACTGTGGTGAATCAGGACCGCGTAACATCTGAAATCACTCGAACTGAAAATCATATTGCATCCCTGGTCAAGAGTGACAATTTTTATAATTCTGAAATTATCCCAGAGCACTTTTCACTGATAGAAACCTAGTTCTGGCAGGTTCAGAGTCTGCTCCAAGGTATTTTATTTATTTTTTATTTTATTTCGTTAAATTTATTGGCCGCCCCCTCATGCCTACGGTATATCGGGGCTGCTTACAATATCAAAAAAATAATACTAAAATCATCAACAATAAAAAGTAGCACCAAACCCACAACAATTTATAAAATATCACTAAAACCCCAAACCCTCCCCCCTACCAAACCCTCCCCTCTGAAGGCCTGGGTGAACAGCTAGGTCTTGCAAACTCGTCCAAAGGTCAATAGGTTTGGGGCCAAGCGAGCCTCCTCCGGGAGGAAATTCCCTAAACGCGGCCCAGCCACCAAGAACGCTCTCTCCATTGTGGCCCCCCATTTTACATGGGGGACCTCCAGAAAGGCGCCCCCAGTAGACCGAAGGGATCGCTCTAAGCCGCGGCGGGCGAGGCGGTCCCCGAGATATGAGGGGCCCAGACCGTGCAGGGCTTTAGAGATCAATACTAACACCTTGAATCTGGCTCGGTACGCTATAGGCAGCCAGTGCAGAGCACGGAGCACCAGCGTTATGTGCTCACGCCACCCCATCCCCATAAGGAGACGGGCCGCCGCATTCTGCACTAGCTGCAGCCTCCGAACCAAAAACAAGGGAAGCCCTACGTAGAGCGTATTGCAGCAGTCTAGCCTCGAGGTGATGAAGGCGTGAATGAGAGTGGCCAGGTCGGGCGGGGAGATGTATGGCTGAAGCCTCCGCCAGAAACAGCTGGCGAAAGGCAGCTTTAGCCACCGCCTCCACCTGCCGATCCAGATGGAGGCCCGAATCCAAAACTACCCCCAGACTCCGAACCTGATGAGCAACAGGAGGGGGAACCGCCCCTTTCAGAGGGACCAGCACGTCACTCGTTCTTCCCACCAACAGCACCTCCGTCTTATTGGGAGATCCAGAGGTTTTATCAGAGGTAGAGATCCAGAGGTCTTATCAGATACCTACTTGGATCTAAAGACGCTTGAAACAACGAAAGTATAGCAAGTCTCCCAAACTTCCTTGTGGGACAGTCTTGCTAACTTGTTCTCTATAGGAGATGGATGGGATCTCTTAAAGAGCCCCGA
The DNA here is from genome assembly GCA_003113815.1 of Sphenodon punctatus. Lineage (NCBI taxonomy): Eukaryota > Metazoa > Chordata > Lepidosauria > Sphenodontia > Sphenodontidae > Sphenodon > Sphenodon punctatus. The sequence continues at coordinate 1,534,486 of QEPC01012329.1, forward strand.
GTCGTATCCTTATCTGTGCATTTGGAATAGTGCTGTGCTGTATTTGCATGTTCCAATTTACGCAATTCCTCACAACACCCCTCGACCCCCATTTCCACTGTAAACACTCAGCTAGTTTAGCAGTTTACCAAGACTCCAGTTGACACAGCTATCAATATGGCAGTGGGAAGCCTAGCCTTGCCCAGGCTGCGTGAGAGAAGCACCACCAGCACACAGGTACGCGTGTAAGGGGAGAAGCAATGGCTGTTATGTGTGCTATAGGTGGGCTGATTGTGGGAAGTGCTGTGGCAGGTTGGGGATGTCTGCAAATGTTGTGGCAGGTGTCTGAAGTAGCTGGGGACAGATTGGATGTGGGAGGTTATATAAGGAGCTACCTGAGTCAGACCAATGGTCCATCTTAGCCCAGTGTTGTCACAACCTGACTCAGCAGGAGGGTTTCAAATCCAGCTCTCCAGAGTCTCTGGCAGAAGTTTCACCCAAGGGAAGACCCTCAGGATCCCTGGCAGCAGCCTCACCCAGGCATGCTACCAGTGATCCTGAAATCGGAGATGCCAGGGATTGAACTTGGGACCTTATACATGCAAAGCATGTGCTCTCTACCACCTGAGCCACAGCCCACCTGAGGGTTCTGAACCTCCTTCTCATTTAGGACTATATTGGTTACTACACAGTTAACTTCCTTTTCCATATCTACAAATAAGTAAATAAATATCTGCCACACACAAAATGGCAAATTACTTTCAAGGCTGCAGAACTTGTGAACAGAAATCTGTCCCTCTACTTGTAAAATTAACTGTTCCTTAAATGCATACTATTATATATTATACAAGTTGGATTTTTAGAAAAACCTTTGTACTATGTTCAGGGTTGCTAGCAATAACAATATTTTTAAAATTATGAACCATTCACATAAAATCATGTAAAATACACAAAGAGTAGGTGGGATTAGGCCTTGCCTCCTCTATTTAAGGCAAGGTGCATCCAGAAGGAATAATGGTAACACTCGGAAAACTTGAAGGACTCTGGATTATTAAAACATACTGATATGAGAGAGACTGATTAAGTTCGCCCACCATGAGACAAAACACAATCTTGCCCTACATTCATGTATGCAATATAGTGGTTGAAAGCAGTGGCTTTCCATCTGTGCACTTTCCCCAAGGTGATTGTTAGATAATGAAACCAGTTAAGGTCTTTGGGTTCATAATGTTATTACACCTGAATATTTTCATTGCAGCAGCTCCTGTATAGCATACAACCATTCTAACCTGTTAAGCCAGGAATTTTCTTCTACACAGATGAATGCTTTTCATTCGCCTCTTTAAATTACTAGTTCCCCCTTAATAATGAAAAAATAACCTTACTCATTTCCTTATCTTGAAGGAAAATCAACAATAAACTTTTTTCCAGCCTTCACACCCACTGCTGTCTACATTCAGAACTGCTTGCCTGGATGTACAAAAAAAGAACATTAGACATTATTACAATTTCCTTTCAGCACTACAGTAGCAGATGACACTTGTTACATACACTGCAAGCATTCTTTGGAGCTCTTCTACAGAATGTTGCAAGTGGGTGAATCTGATTCTGCCCGGTCCTACTCAGTGTGTAGTCATTTAAATCTGTGCAAATTAGATATTAAAACAAGAAGATGGTTTTTCACACTCACAGTGAATGGCAGGGGTGGGGAAACTTTTCTGTCCTGGGGGCCACACTGAATATTAGTACGAGCTCCGAGGGTCAGATAGATGTTGGGGGCAGGGGTGCTTAACGGGTTTATTCAAGAACAGGAGGGCCCAGACCATGGATCTGTTCTGTGGATCTGTCCCCACCCTTGTGTGCATGCCCTCCTCTCTGCTCCATTATCATGAGCTCAATTTTTTCAGTATTTGGGGGTAGAGAATGGATCCAGGGGCCAGATCTAGACACTGGAAAGGGGCCACATAAGTCAAGGGCCCCCGGGCCCTGAGATTCCCCACCCCTGGTGTATGGGTATATGACCACTTGAAGTGCAAGGAAGTGCAGTATAAAGGTCAGATGTCTTTCAAAAGACTGGGAAGCATTTTTGCATAACAAAGACTAAGGGGATTATGAGTCAGAAACCTTGAAACTCATCACCCTTCACTTTTATTTTAATAGTCCCCTCCCTATGTTCTCAAGTATAACTATTCTCAGCCAGTGGAATCACAATGCCATACCTGTCACAAACACAAGAAGATCAGAGCAGATAACATGAGTGGAGGGAAGGGAATGGGGGCAATGAAAAAAAAATATTACAACAGGTATTTCTTGCTCTACTATAGTAATTTATAGAACATGAGCATTAGATGGCATCACTTTTGTAGCTCTCTAGAACTAGTTTTGTGTATCATCTCCCAGTCGGTTGAAAATCTTTTATGTAAAAAGATAGGAGGCCCTGATGTCTCTTTCTTACCCTAGTATGTTCCCATTTCTTGAGCCATATCCCTCTTTTCAGTAAGGTTTGGCAGTAGCTAAGAAAAAAACAGGTTCAGTTCTGTTGCAAAGATTTCCTGATAGTGATGCAATGCCATTGTGAAGTGCTTATGAAATACAGGGTGTCAGGAAGTCTTTTTCAAACTTGTTTTCAGTATTGTAAATAATATCAATAAAATAATCTAGAAGATTTATATCAAGTTTGTTTTCTCACTTATAAAATTCAGGAACCAAAACTTCTAATTAAGATTTTGATCTGTTAATAATATGGCTAATATAACTGACAAGCTATAAAAACTTTAAATTTGTATCAGCTCCTGCTTCCTGAAGTAACCAAAGCAAAGACACTACTCATGGCCGGCTTTAGGCTCATAAGGGGATATTAATGGAAACCTTGTTTCAACATCAGAAATTTAGTTGATTGAGTGGTACATTCCATATCACTGAATTGATCATGTGTGATTTATGAATTAATAAATAGGAAAACTTTCTAAACCTTCAGAAAAATGCAGAAAGATCTGAATGTGTGACTTTTCCCTGGACTTTTCTTCAGTTTATTGTTCTTGCAACAGGGGCTCTAATAAATATCACCAATAATGTGCTAATATGGATCAGACAGCTGAACAGAAAATGTTACGCATGCATGCATTTGGGTGTAGAGATTTCAATGTGAATCTATTTTAAATTTCAAGTAGTTGAAATACAGATGAATTGTCTCAGTAGGTTCTTTCCCTGACAAAACCCCAAATGCCTTAGTGTTGGCAAATAACTCTTCTTTTTTCAGCTAATACCCTCTTCTCTAATTCGCCCAAGTGGGGTTAACCTTAACTAATTTGAAATCCAAGTTGAGACAATTTAAAATTTATTTATTTTTTTAAACTTATATCCTGCCCCTCCTGCCCAAAGGCAGCTCGGGGCGGCGAACCACACACACACACACAAAATTCAACAATAAAACATTTAAAAATAAATCTACAAATTTTAAAACAAATAATAAAAACTCACCCTCCCTCCCAAACCCCACCTTCCCCCTCTCGCCAAAGGCCTGGCGGAACAGCCAGGTCTTACACAAACGTTGAAATGACAGGAGGGTGGGGGTCAACCAAGCCTCCTCCGGGAGTGAATTCCACAGCACGGGGGCAGCCACCAAAAAAGATCTCACATCAGTGGCCACTCGTCTCACCCGGGGAACCTCCAAAAAGGCCCCCACGGATCATCTCAGGAGTCGCACGGGCACATGGGGAGTGAGGCGATCCCGCAGATAGGCAGGGCCCAGGCCGTGAAGGGCTTTGAAGGTCAAAACCAGCACCTTGAACCTAGCCCGGTGCTTTATAGGCAGCCAGTGCAGAGCCCGGAGCACTGGTGTCATGTGCTCCCTGCGGCCTGCCCCAGTAAGGAGATGGGCCGCGGCATTCTGCACCAACTGCAGCCTCCGGACCAGCTTCTCGGGCAGCCCCACGTAGAGCGCATTGCAGTAATCCAGCCTAGAGGTGATGAAGGCATGGATGACAGTGGCAAGGTCAGAGTCTGAGAGATACGGCCGAAGCTGCCGGACAAGATGCAACTGCTGAAACACACTCCCCGCCACGGCCACAACCTGAGATTCCAGACTGAGCTGCGAATCGAGGAGCACACCCAGACTCCATACCTGCGAGACCATGGGAGGGCATTCCCCCCCCCCACACACACACACAAGAGGAGGTGCAACCACTCCCAGGGCCCTCACCCACCATCACCTCCATCTTGTCAGGATTCAGCTGCAAATCACTCAACCTCATCCAAGCCACCACAGCTTACAGGCACTGGGAAGATAAGGAGACTGCATGGCCTGGGTCGATGGAAAAAGAGAGGTAGAGCTGAGTGTCATCAGCATACTGCTGACACTCAGCTACATGACGACACTGCATGCCCTGAAACCCTCTCACAATCTCCCCTAATGGCTGCATATAGATGTTAAACAAGACGGGGGACAGAATGGCACCCTGCAGGACTCCACACGTGAGGTCCCAGGGGGAAGATGTACACTCCCCCAAGACCAACTGGTGAGTTCTCCTGGCCAGGAAAGAACTAAACCAGTCCAGGACCGTCCCGCCAATCCTGGCAGAGTCCCGCAGGCGAGTCACCAATGACTCAAGATCGACTGTGTCAAACGCAGCCGAAAGGTCTAGCAGGACCAGTAAGGTCTGATGACCCTGGTCCAACACAAGACGGAGATCGTCAACCAAGGCCACCAATGTAGTCTCCGTACCATACCCAGGCCGAAACCCGGACTGAGAGGGGTCAAGGAAACTGGTGCGGTCCAGATGTTCTTGAAGGTGCCGTGCCACAGCCCATTCAGAAACCTTCCCTAAAAAGGGAAGGTTAGAGACCGGTCGATAACTGGCAGGAGCATCAGCGTCAAGACATGGTTTCTTGAGCAGCATTTGGCAACATAGCATTTGGCTATGTTGACTTTTGTGGAGTCAGCAAACACTGGCCATTTTAAAAAGAGCAAGGGTGGGGGGAGGGTTCGTGTCCACTGAGTGGATCAGCCATGGAATGCCCACGAACATGGAGTGAGTTGGTAGGGATTAAAACAGGTGGTGCCCAGGGAGTCCACAGCCCCCACCCTTCCACACACTGCCCCTGACCACAGTTCAAACAAACAGTCATTCAACTGGCTGGGCCAAAAAACACCCGGCCCTACAACAACAGGCCCCCAACACATGACATGAAAACATGGCAAATCATGGGCAAGTGAAGCCACTGTAGCCACTTTCCCACCCACCCCTCAACAGGAATCCAGGAGGGTGGGGGAGAAGGGAAAGGCGGACCCAAGCAACCATTGGGGTATGCAGGGCTGGCCACCAGCTACAAAGGCCCTAAACAACAACATACGAAACCCCGGAGCATGTCATACAACCCATGGGCAGCTCAGGAACACAAGGGGAATGCATCAGTGAGACCAATGGGACAGCAGCCGAAAAAGCCAAACACCAATCCCCTCCCCTCCCCACCAGGCTGACAGTCCAGTCCCAAGCACATGCCCGACACAGCACAGAGTCGAGGACAAACACTGGCAGTGCATGGGCCCCCATTTGAAGGGGGATCAAGGCTGCTGCATTGGAGGCGATGAACCCCATGCCACAAACAGGATGATTCACAAAGGTGGCTCACAGCACAATGTCTGGGTGGGGGGTGTCACAGCAGAGGGACCAGGACATCAGCATTCAGGGTGCCGGGGAGATATACACTGGGGATCCCATACATGGTGTTAATGGATTGGTCCCCCATCCCGGGTACCTTGCTGGCCCTTGTCCATCCAACCTTGTGTTGGTGCATCCCTCCATGTGATATGTGGCCATTTCTACTGTGTTGCTGTATTCCTGCTCATGCATTCCGTTTGTCACCTGGTTGTCCAGCGCCCCCTCCCCAGCCGTGTTTTTTCTGACCCCCACCATGTTCTTCCTCATTGGCCTGGGTCCCCACTGGGGCCTATCACTCCTGTGGTTGCTCCTCCTCTTTTAAGATGCCGTGAGAAGCTGTGAACAAGGTATTGGGGGCTGTTAGGGCCATCGCTCTTCCATCTGTGGCAGCTGGTATCTGCTGCTTTCTTCCCCATGGGCTCCCCACCCGTTCCTGCCATAGGTGCTGTGACCTACCTGGATCCATCCTCTTGGTTCATGTCCATGTTCTCTTCCCCCACCTCCTGCAACCCCTTTGTTGGGACCAGCCCGTTCTTTGTGGTGCAGTTGGAAGGTGAACGTTGCCCTGAGAGTCCACAGATGCCAGTTCCAGCTACAGGATGGGTGACTGGTGGCCTTCTGCACCACCTTCACCTCTGGTGTCCACCTCTGGTAGGGGGTTTGGGAGTGGGGGTGTCTCCTCCAACCCTGTTCCTCCCTCTGGCAAAGGTGGTACCCCAGGTGTGGGAGAATCTCCCTGTCCATGCAGAGGAACCTGTCTAACTCCTTGTAAAATGGCATTGTGCGCCTGGCATGCCCGGACATGCAGTTATTATTGTGGACCAACTTGTATCCACTCATGTTCTTTGCTGGCTGCCTGCATTGGGACTTATTGTACCCCAGTCACAACATCTCCTCAGAGATGGCTTGAACTACAGATTTATTTAGGTAGCATCTCACAAATTTCTCCTGCATTTTGGCCTCTCCTCACAGGTGGATGAAGGCCCTTTCTCTTCCTTGGCCCAGGGCATGCTCTTGGGTGCAGGGCCTATGGGGTATGTGGTCTGTATGGCTGGGGTTTTCAAGGAGGATGGTCTCCTGCAGGGGGCTGTGTTGGTACTTGCCTGTCAAGGGACGACAACAGTCAGCAGTTATCTTGTTCTTCCTCTGCGACTGCTCTGTACGGTCCTGGCCGTCGCTGAAGCTGTCCGCCATGGCAATAAATCTTTCCTATATTCTGCGGCTAGGGAAAATGTGGAATCAGATCCACCATGGGTTTAGTTCCAGATGTGTGTCCTTTAAGGGCTCCCAGTCACAATGTGGGTTGGATGGGGGTGGGGGGCCATTTGTGAGCAGCCGCTGTGCCACTCTGGCCATTGTGGCACTGTTTCCCCACGGTGCTGGTGAATCTATCCCCTGGTGCGCGTGTGGTCTGGTTCGCACAGGCCAGAGATGCATGTGGGGCCCTCCCCACACAGGGATTTGCCTGCCCCTGCATGGAGCATCCCAGCTTTTTCTCCGATGCTCTGAGAGTGGTCAGGAGTGGGCGGTGCGTGGGTCACAGGAGCATGCTCCTCCCCCCACCATCAGACAGGTGTTTGGCTTCATGTTTGATGGGTGGACCAGCATGTTTGTGTCTAGTTTAAAACAGTCACTGCTACATTACTTACCACCTGTTGCATGCTTATTGTACAATTTACATTTCATATACAGAACTGAAACATTTATCCTGATTTTGTATTATAACTGTCAAACAAAATTATTTGCCAATATCTCAGGTCACTAAACACTAGAGGTGGGACCCCAGGCCAATTACCGGATACCGGATTTACCAGATTCCGGTTTCCAAAAAACCGGATTCCCGGATTAAATCCGGTATACCGGTACCAGATTTATTCCATTGATTTCAATGGGGCACTGTGTCCCCATTGAAATCAATGGAATAAAAAAA
>QEPC01012329.1:1547332-1561048 GCA_003113815.1 Sphenodon punctatus
CGCCCCCCTCCCACCCCATCTCTCAGATTGTAAGCCCTAGGGCAGGGACCATGTCTATTCAATTACTTTGTAAAGCGCCAGGAACATTGCTTGCGCTATATAAATGCTTGCTAATATTAAAAATAAATATATGGGGATATTCCTTTAGTTTGTTTCCTTTTTTAAAAATTACCCTCCCATACTGTCAAGGGTTTACCTGCAAAGGGGTGATCTCCCCGTAGATGTCTATTTATTTATTTGTTCTGTTCCTATTATACATTCTTTAAATTTGTCCACATTTAACAGATGTCTCTCAAACTCTACCCATTGAACCTCTTTCAAATTATAATATCAGGCTTGCATGGTTAATAAATGTTGCTGATTCACAGTAGGTTTTTAAGTCCGGTAATGCCAAACCTCCCTTATTGTAGTTGCACTTCAGTGTATTTAGATTAATTCTAGACAATTTGTTTTTCCATATGAATTTTCTAAGTTATCTATTTGAGTAAAAAAACCAGTTGGCAAGGAGATCGGCAAGGCCATCTTATTTTGGGAGAATCTGCATTTTGAACAGATTCATTCTCCCTGTCCATGAGCAGGCCAACCCTGTCCAGTTGTCTAAATTGGAACTTATTTGACTAATTAACGGAGCAGTTTATTTTATAAAGTTTTCTTGGGTCGTGAGTTAAGTAAACACCTAAGTATTTAATTTTATGTTTCTCATTTTTAAATGGGGCAATATTTGTAACTGATTTCTGATATTCCAGATCTGGTGAGAAGTACATCACTGATGACTTTTCCAAATTTATTTTGTAACCGCTAATTCTGCTTTATTTCCATGTCTTGTCTAATAGCTGTTGCCAGCGTTTCTAAGACAAAATTAAAAATTAACAGGGAGAGGGGACATCCTTGTCTTGTGCCTCTTTTCAATTCAAAAGATTGAGACAGGGACCGTGTTTTGGGAGATTTATGTATGATTTTGACCAAAGATCGAAAATTGGTTCTTATGCCCACTTTGGTCAAGATATTATGAAGGCAGAAAAGTTCAATTCTGTCGAAAGACTTCATAGCATCCATTGATATAACAGCCGCCGGCTTTTTGGTTTGGTTAACATGGTATATTATGTTTACTGCCCATTGAATGTTGTCTGAGCCATATCTCCCTGGAATGAAGCCTGTTTGATCTGGGTGTAACACTTCCTGTATTACATGTGAAAGTCTGGTGGCTACAGTTTTGGAAAATATTTTTAAAATCAACATTTAAGAGGGAGATAGGTCTAAAATTCTCACATCGTTCCTGATCTCTACCCGGTTTAGGACACAAGGTGATCGTAGCAGTCGAGAACGAAGGGGGCATGCTTCCTTGTGTTAAAAAAGAATTGAACAAGTCAGCCAGGTGAGGGGCCAGTTCAGGGTCAAATGCTTGGTAAAGTTCTACTGTGAAGTCATCTTGCCCTGGTGCTTTATTTTTGGCCATTGTTTTTATTGTTGCTTCGATCTCTTCTGAAGTGAAATGGAATACATGGCTTGCTGTTTGTTAAACTTTGGCATATTTAGATTATTCAGAAAGTTTTTAATTCCTACTGGATCTGGGTCAAAAACTGGTATACAGGTTTTTGTAAAAAGATACAAATTCATGCTGAATATCCTTTAAATTATTTAATTTAGTTCTTGCCTCACTAATTATACTAGGGATTGTGGCCCTTGCTCTCTGTTTTTTAACCATCCATGCCAATTTTTTTCTGGCTTGTTCCCTTTTTCATAGTAATACCACCTAATTTTTCACAAATTGTCAACAGTTTTGACTATTTGCCACTTCCATTTCACTTTTAAATGAGACAATTATTTTGCTAGCAATTTGCTTGGATATTGTTGATTTTGTATTTCCAATTCACTAATTCTTGCGATAGGATTTCATTACTTTTCTGTTTCTCTTATTTCAGATATGCCGAATGAGAGATTATTCTTCCCCTTATCACCACCTTTGCAGCATCCCATAACACGAGTGGGGAGATGTCTTCTGCTGTGTTGTTCTTGAAATATTCTATTATTTCCTCTTGTGTTTGCTTTTTAAAAAATTCTGTGTTTTTCAATAAATGATTATTAAATCTCCATTGCGCTTGTGTTTGTTCCTTTGTGGAGTCTATAGAAACTTTTAGCTGTATAGGGTAATGATCTGACAGAGTATATATTTTTATTATCGATTCCTTGCATCTGGTTAAGTTGTTTTTTTCCACTAAAAGATGATCCATTTTTGAATACAAATTGAATCTGTTTGAGTAACAGGTGTATTCTCGGGCGTTATTATTAAGGTATCTCCAGGTATCTACTAGTTCCAATTCTGCTAGGATCTTACTGAGTTTCTTAGTTGTTCTATCTTTAGCTCCTGTAGATAACCTATCCAACTGCGATAGTCCAGAATTAAAATCTCCTGCCACTACCACCATGCCCCTCATTTCCATTTGTAATTTATGAAACATCTTATCAAAAAATTCCACTATGTTCTCATTAGGGGCATATACATTAAGCAGAGCGATCTCAGTCTGTTCCACCTTATCCCTCAGTAGTGAATATCTACCTTCTGTGTCCTTAATCTTTTTTTCTAATTCAAATTTGGTTCCTTTTGTAACACCAATTGCTACCCCAGCTTTTTTTCCTTTTTGAGCAAGAGTGATGTATTACTTCTACCTCTTTACCCCTAAGTCGATGGGCATCAGCCTGCAATAAATGCATCTCCTGAAGAAGAAGAAAAGTTTGGGTTATTCTATTATACTATATTTATTTATTTAATTATTTATTTATTTTTAAAAAGTATACCCTGCCCCTCCTGCCAGGCAGCCCGGGGCAGCTAACAATATCAAAATCAATAAAATACAATAAAACACATAAAAACATCGCAATAATAACAATAGTAAAAGTAAAAGTGAGGAGAGAAACACACACACACCCTCAACCCAACACCCTCACCCTTCTCCCTCGCCAAACGCCTGACGGAACAGCCAGGTCTTACAATTCCTGTGGAAACCCGGGAGGTCTGAGGCTAGATGGGCCCCCACCTGGAGGAAGTTCCAAAGGCGCAGCATGGCCACCGAGAACGCCTTGTCCTGCGTGGCACCCCAGGAAACCCAAGGGACCTCCAACAGGACGCCCCCAGATGACCGCAGGGGCTGGTCCAGAACCCAGGGAGTGAGGTGATTTCGCAAATAGGTAGGGCCCAGACCATGTAAGGCTTTATAGGTCAAAACCAACACTCTGAATTGGGCCCGGAAGACTATTGGCAGCCAGTGCAGAGATCAGAGCGGTGTAATGTGCTCTCGGCGGCCCAGTCCCACCAGAAACCGGGCCGCCGCATTCTGCACCAGCTGCAGCTTCCGAGACGTCACCAGAGATAGCCCCAGAGGTATGCATTGTTCTATTTCTTTTAATAGGATGATTCAGTCCCCTAACATTGTAGGAGATGATGGAAAGGTCAGCCACAAATATCAATTTGTTCTTGGGCAGTTTTATAAAATATAAGCATTTGCTTTTTTAAATTAGCTTGTTTTTTAGTACCACTAGGTGTAACTCTCTCTTGTATTTCTGTATTTAGACCCAACTTGCTTTCAGCACTATCAGGAGATCTGAAGTCATTCAATTTTACTTTCAGAAATGCCAAATACATGATCAACTTGCTTTCAGCACCGCCCAGAGGTATTGCTCTATTACCAATAGATCTCCACTTGTTTAGTTTTGTTTTAACACCTACAAAGAGCGTTATCATCAACTTGCTTTCACAGCACCACCCAGGAGTGTCATTCCCTTCTCAGGATATCTGCATTTTCTCCAATTTATTTTCAAAACTGGAAAAAAATATTATCAACTTGGTTTGGGCACTACCCAGGAGTATTATTCTCTTACCAAGGAATCCCCATTTATTTAGCTTTGTTTTAACCCCTAGTGGAGTTGTCATCAACTTGCTTTCAGCACCACCCAGGAAGGTCATCCCCTTGCCAGTGGATTTACACTTGTTCATTTTTACTTTAAAGAAAAGGTATGCTATCAACTTGCTTTCAACACCACCAGGAAGTATGACTATCAGTTTACTTATTACTATCACTCAGGGTAGATTTATATCTAGGAAAGACTCCAGCATAGTCCACCTTATATCCAGAGGAAATGGCTATTTCCCTTCCTGCCTGTTCAAGAGACACTCACTCAGCTCCGTGTGCCTAAACTAACTTAAAAACCTAAAAATGTTTTGTACAACTAGTAGTAATACGTGAAATGAACTGTCTCCAGTTGCTTGTGAAGGTTGCAATTTTATTTTATTTATTTATTTATTTACATTTTTTTGTTGTTGCTCCCTCATGCCATGGCATCTGGGGGCGACGTACAAAGCCAAAATATCAACAATAAAAATGTAAAAATAAAAACAACAATATCTTTTTAAAATTCTATAAAACACATCCCCCCCCCCCACACACACACACTACCCCATCCTCCCCTCCTAAGGCATGGGCGAACAGCCAGGTCTTACAGGCTCAGCGAAAAACCAACAGACCTCGAGCCAGGCGGGCTTCCTCTGGAAGGGAGTTCCACAGTATGGCACAGCCACCGAGAACATCCTCTCCATTGTGACCCCCCGTTTTACATGGGGGACCTCCAGGAAGGCGCCCCCGGCAGACCGAAGGGGTCGTCCTGGGGTGCAGAGGGCGAGGCGGTCCCTAAGACATGAGGGGCCCAGACCGTGTAGGGCTTTATAGGCCAACACCAACACCTTGAATCTGGCTCAGTACGCTATAGGCGTTGAATTGAATTCAATTCAAACATAACTGTTAACAATGGCGAATATCTGAAAAATAATGCTTATGGGGGGGGGGTATGCATAGCATTTTGTTTATCTGTTGGTGACTGTGCTCTCCTCCCCAGGATTAGTCCAATTAAATATATATTTTCCCACTTATACATATATGGCCAGTTATAGTGGAAAATAGAAACAAAACTGAGGGACATGTCCCTTACATTTTTCAGTCCTATTGGTGATGGGACCTTCCATGTGGGCTTCTTCTAGTAATATTTTTCAGAAAGTTCTCCAATTCCTCTGTGTTTGAAAAGAATAACCTTCTTCCTCCATGCATGATCGTAAGGTGAGCTGGATATTTGACCTGTGGCTGTAAACCCCAATCTCTCAGGTCACCAAAATATTTCTCCCATGTATTTCTCTGTTCCATGGTCTCTGGGGTCAAGTCTGGATAGATGCGGACCTTATTCCCTTTCCATTCTAAGTTGTTTCCTGCCTTTCTGGCTGCCACCAAGATCAGCTCCTTTGTACAAAAATTGAGGAATTTCAATATAATTGCCCTTGGTTTATCTCCCTCTTTGGGCTTTGGTTTCAAAGCGTGATGGGCCTTTTCTATTATTGTTTCTTGCAGCTCCTCAATGTTTGGGAACAGCGTTTGGAAAAATTATTTTATACATTTACAAGTCTCTGGGAGCTCTACGCCTTCAGGAATTCCAACAATTCTTAGATTAGAATGCTGTAGACTGTTTTCTAGATCCTCACAGTGATTTTTTGAGGCATCCATCCTGTTCTCCATCTCATATACTCATGCTTCAGTACTGAGGTTGTGTTCTTCTGTAGTGCAGATCTGTTGCTCTGTATCTACCTTGCGAGAATCTAGTGTTCCATTTTTTTAGTGTGAGAGTTTAGAGTGGCTTTGATTTCACTCATGTCCTGAATATTTTTTTCTCTCTCTCTCTCTCCTTGCCTCTAAAAGCTCAGTTTTAATAGCGTTTAATACCTTCTGCAGTTCATCAGGGTCAGGCTTTCTGGCGGGCTCTTCCACAGCCGCGGCCGCCATATTGCCTCTCTCTATTTCCTCAGGAGCTGGAGAGGCACACAAAATTCTTTCACTGTGCCTCTCTTTGGTCTTTTGTTAGGCTCTACCATTTTAAGGTTAGTGAGGTTTTTTTTACCTTTGACCGCAGTTTGAGTGCCAGTGGGAGTTACTCTATGAAAAAGTGGGGCAGTCCTGGGGAGCGGCATCTTCCTGCATCTATACCTGTGCCTCACACATGCGTACCGCCAAGCTGTCATTTCCAATGCTGCTGAAGCCTCTTGAGGGCAGTGGGAGCAGGGGCAGTGTGCCCTAAACTACTGCCAATGGCTGCACCCACCAGACTGCCTGGGAGCTGGAGCTCTGATGTGAAGGGGGTGGGTTTGGGGAAGCCATGCTGTTTCTGGATTGGAGGAAGCTGTGATCAGCGTAAAGTGTCTTGTGGCTCCCTGTAATACGGAAATTTTAATATACAGCTCTTTGGCTTGAGAACTTTGTCCACCCCAAGCCTCAGCGGGAAGGGCAGCATATAAATTCAACAAAGTAAATAAATAGATCTACAACATGTTGGACACTATAGGGTTGAAACAGCAAGCTGCTGCAATAGCTGTTTCTGATGGAAAGAGCTCTTCCGCAATGAGCGGCACGGCGCAATAGAGACGTTCGTTCCACTACTTTCATTCCGCTACTTCCGCAAGCACTTTCCGACATGCGGTCATGGTGTGTAGTAGCGGAACCATGTTTCTTCTGACACTGTCTGAGATTATTCCAACACTTTTCAATAATTTCAATGTCGCAAAGCAAAGCACGTGGAATTCCAGCGGAAAAGCTGCAGAAAATCACGGGCAATTCCAAAATGGCAGAATGAAATAGCGGCTCAGGAGTTGCCACTTCAGCCCTACTACCATGTAAACAAACAAACAAACCAAATAAATCCCTGTCCCAGAGGAAATAAAATCTACATTGTATTTTCAATTATTCATATTGCAGCCACTTAGCCCATAATGACAAGATGTAGAACTTGAATAGAATTTATATTAATTTTGGTAAGATCCTACAATTTAGTGAATTATATTACCACAGCAAAATCTGTTTTGCAAGATGCATCTCCTTCTCATGCTGCTTTTTTCAAGTGTTTGTAACAGATGTTCTATTTCAATTGGACTACAAATACCAATAGGTTTACAGTTCTGCATAAACTGGAGCAGCAGATGTACACTACATTATTTTTTAATATTCCCCTTACGAATTGATATTTCACACCACAGGTTTATAGATAGATAGTTTGGCAATTATGCCACCAATTCACTAACTTTAATGATTCAATTAGGAATTTAATTTTTAGCACAACAGACTTTTGATCCTCAAATTACTACACCAACAGGGATCTATAGTAATAAACTTAGTGGTTTACAAGATATACTCTTATTTACCAATGTCTGTCCTGACAGCTTTTAAGGAGAGTTAGGTATATACGGTGGGATCATCTAGGAACTGTATTTACCTTATACTTCGGTCAAGAAATCTAGATATAAAAAGATACACATTTACTACCCTCTTGCTCCCTCCTCCCCAGTAACTAGGGTTGCCAGATACACAAATTTTACCAGCCATTTATGAAAAATACATGTTGAATATGTATTTTTCATAAGTGGTCAGTAAAAATTTGCATTTGGAAACCCTACCTGTAACTAAGCTAAGTATGTACTTCTGCAACTTCCCGACTTCATAAATGTACCCTATATGCCCCTCCCTTTTGTCACCCCTTGCCTTGTCCATTCTAGATTGTAAGCTCCCTGGGGAAGGGACTGTCTCATTCAACAACATTCAGCACCAGGTACATTGCTGACACTATATAAATATTAATTTATTCACATGATTTCTCTCTCAAGATAATGAAAGTCGGAACTAAGTAGTTAAAGTAAGTCATAATCTTACAACCTGCTTCATGTAGGCAAATCCTTATCTTGGAACCCAAATGAAGTCAATGGGCTTCCATGCAGCTACAGGATTGGATGTATTGCTGTCTATCAAATCAGGCCTGTGTGCTGAAAATAACTTGAATATGGGTGTTTTTAGATAAGTGCCTCCCCACCCATCAAGCAATTGCAGGGCGGCATTGGCATCCTATGCAGCCCTGTAACATGCATGATAGGGATGGGTGTACCATTACTGACCCACCATGGAATAGAACCATTTTGGCAAGGTTTGGGGTAGAAAACAAGTCTATCAAAGATATACCCCCTCCCCCAATCTGTTTGTTAAAGAGACAAATTCAGAGTCCATTCATATCACTAGATCTGCTGAGTGCATTGGCCTTCTTGTTTTCATCACCTGCAAGGTATATGACTACACGAGAGATGTCCCTCTAACGCACCACTCCCACATCTTCCCTGACTCCTGTAGGGAGGAGATCAGGCGTTCCCTTGCCGTGGTGCGCCGCACTCGCCAGTTACCTACCAGTATCTACCCTTTCCTTTTTAGGGAAGGTTATTGAACAGGCAGTGGCACCGCAGCTCCAGGTGCATCTGGACAGTGTTGGTTTCCTTTACCCTTTTCAGTCTGGGTTCCGCCCCGGCTATGGCATAGAGACGGCACTGGTGGCATTGGTGGCCGATCTCTGCCAGGAGATGGATGCAGGACGTTCAATATTGCTGATCCTGCTAAATCTCTCGACCGCTTTTGATACAGTGAACCATGGGCTGCTATTGAGACGACTGTGAGACCTGGGGGGTCTGGGCGGGACTGTCCTTGGATGGTTCCGCTCATTCCTTTTGGGTAGAAGCCAGCGGGTGGTACTGGGGACAGAAACATCTAGCCCCTGGGCCTTAACCTGTGGCGTTCCATAAGGTTCGATCTTGTCTCCACTATTGTTAATGTGTATATGCAGCCCTTGGGGGAGAGCGTGAGAGCGTTCGGGGTGCGTTGTCACCAATATGCTGATGATACTCAGCTGTACCTCTCTTTTTCAACTGACCCAGGTCCTGCAGGCTCAGTGGTGTCCCAGTGTTTGGAGGCCATGGCGGATTGGATGCAGCAGAACAGACTGAAGCTCAATCCCGATAATATGGGAGTAATGGTGGTGGGTGGGGCGAAGGAGGTGTTGGCTCCCCTCGTTGAGGGGATCCGTCCTCCCGTAGCCCAGCAGGTTCAGAGTCTGGGAGTGTTGTTGGACTCAGACCTCTGCCTGGATCGACAGGTGGAGGCGGTAGCTAAAGCTACCTTCCGCTGGCTGTATTTGGTGCGGAGGGGCTGCGTTCATTCATTTCCAGGCCTGACCTGGCCACCCTCATTCATGTCTTCATCACCTCGAGGCTAGACTACTGCAACGGGCTCTACGTGGGCTTCCCACGATGCTGGTCCGGAGGCTGCAGCTAGTGCAGAATGCAGCAGCCCGTCTCCTGATGGGGACAGGTCGGCGGGAACATATTACTCCTGTGGCTCCATCTCCTGCACTGCTGCCTCTCGCGTACCGGGCCAGATTCAAGGCGTTGGTTTTGACCTATAAAGCCCTACATGGTCTTGGTCTCTCATATCTCAGGGACTGCCTCGCCCGCCGCGTCTTAGAGCGACCCCTTCGGTCTGTCGGGGCACCTTTTTGGAGGTCTCCCGGGTAAAACGGGGGGCCACAATGGAGAGGGCGTTCTCAGGGACCGGGCCATGACTTTGGAACTCCCTTCCAGAGGAAGCCCGCCTAGCCCCAAGTCTATTGGCCTTCCACCGAGCCTGTAAAACCTGACTGTTCGCCCAGGCCTTCAGGGGGTAGTGTGGGGGGTGGGATAGTTTCTTTGGGGGGGGAGGAGTTTTGGTTTAGAAGAAATTTTTTTTAAAGATGTGAGTGTTGTAATTATGTTTTAAATTGAATTTTATTGTTATATATTTTATTCTGTTGTAAGTCGCCATTGGCATGAGGGGGCAGCTAAAAAATGCAAGGAAATAAATAAATAAAAAATAAATGTATGTAACACATGGCTGTGGCACTGTCTGTACATATTTGCACAACTGCTCATCAAAGGCCTACTTCCTTCAAGGAGATCTTTCCTGGCATGAATCAAGATGGAGATTTTAAAAAACCAACACAATAGTGACATAAAATCATCAAACTCCCCATATCTCCCTGTACATGTCTCAGCATTCCCCAGCCGTTATCTCCTGCAACCACCCCCTTTTCTCCTTTCCCTACATCCAGAGCAAGTGGGGGGAAATTTCTTGTTCTGCAGTTTGATGGCTGCGACTCCTCTGCATTTATCATTGTCAGAGATAGTGAGAGTTCCATTCCATTAGTCGAAATGAACCCCAACAAATCGAGCTTTGGCCAAACCTTGCAGAGAAGTTAATTTTTCTCCTTTGTGACAGAGAAGCCCTGTGTATGAGAGTCCCCAACTGTCTTCTTCCTTGCCCAAAAGGCTATAGAAAGTGTTGCAAACTATGAATGAATTATGATTGGTGACAAGCCAGAAGAGGCGCTGAGACCTCCTAAACCCTTTAGTAAGGGTCATGCAGTTCTGGAGGAAAATGGCCCCAGTGCAGAGTACTGAATCTTCTTAGTCCATTAGGGGAAAATCTAGGACTGAAGTCTGTCAGTCCGCATGGTTACCTGAGTCAAAATAAAAATAGTAATCTAGACAGGTCATTGCAGGAGTGTAGTAGGTAACAAAATAGATGAATCTGAAAGGTGAAATCTAGGAGGTGAAATCTGATATCATAGGCATAATTGACATTTGATGGAATAGTAGTCATGACTGGAATACAGGAATTGAAGGATATGTATTTTTTTAGGAAAGAGGAATAATGGCAAGGGAGGAGGGGTACCACTGTACATCAGTAATCTGACTGACAGTAAAGAAATAAGGAATTATGATGTGGAGAAAACAGAATTGGTTTGGTCAAAGAGTACCTTAGATAAGGCTGGTAAAAGGGGATCTTTTTGAGCAGTAGTAGGAGTTTGCTATAGACCTCCAGGTTCACATTTGAACATGAACATAGACTTATTTAATATCATTAAAGAAAGAAATACAACTGGGGATTGTGTGATTATGGGAGACTAATTTTTCAGATATCAATTGGAGAATTAATGCTACTAATAATAGTAGGGCCAATTTATTCTTGGATATGATAATGACAAATTTCTTCATCAAATCATTACTCAGCCAACCAGAGGAGATGTTATTCTAGATTTTGTTCTAGTAAATAGCGAAGATATCATAGATAAACAGTTATTGGGGATCTTAGTTCTAGTCATCATGCATTAATTCAGTTTAATTTAGTTGGAAGGATACTTATCACTAAAACAATAACTAAGGTTTTTTATTTTTAAAAGGCATATTTTGGGAAATTAAGGAAATTAATTAGAGAAGTAAACTGGACTTAGGAAATTCTGAGCCATAATGTAGAGGATGGCTAGAATTTATTCAAGTCCAAGATTCAGAGGATTTCTGAAATTTACATACCTTAAAAGGGGAAATTACTTGTTGGAAGACATTCTAGACCCAATTGGATTGAATAATCATATCAAACAGGATATCAAGTATAAGCAGAGAGCCTACAGAGAGTGGAAAAATGGGCCAATTAGTAAAGAAAAGTACCTCCAGGAGGTTAGAATATGTAGGAATAAAGTAAGACTTGCTAAAAATCAAGTAAGACTTGCTAATAGTACAAAGTGCAAGGTTATGCATTTGAGGTTTAGACCTTGTCCAAAAAATTCAACTAAATAGGAAGAGTTTGTATAGTTACATAAATAATAAGAAAACAAGAAAGGAACAAGTGGGCCACTGTATAGTAAAGATGGAGTAAAGTTCAGTGGTAATGTAGGCATGGCCCAAATTCTAAATGAATACTTTGTATCAGTTTTTAATAAAGACGATGACAGGGAACATTGTTCTGAAGACAGATAGTTGATGATGAGTGAGGGATAACAGAGATTACCTCAGTACAAGTGGAGGCAAAACTCAAAGTACTTAACATATTCAAATTAGAAGGACCAGATAACCTGCATCCAAGAATATTGAAGGAACTACCACATGAAATGTCAGGCCCATTGTACCTATCTTTAAGAAAGGGAATTGAGATCATCACCCAGGTAACTATAGACCTGTTAGGCTAACTTCAGTGGTATGCAAGATGTCAGAACAGATACTGGGAGAGAATAATTAAGGATATGCTAGCAAAGGGAAAATATGATGAAATATAGCATGGGTCCACAAAGGATAGATCATGCCAGACAAATCTGATATCTTTTGAAAAAATAACTGGCTTTTTGAATAGAATAAATGCTGTGGATTTAGTGTATTTGGATTTTAGTAAGACATTTGATGCTGTGCCACATGGAAAATTACTGCTTAAGCTTGAAAACATAGGAATTAACAAAAAGGCAGTTAGGTGGGTTCATAGCTGGTTAACAGGAAGAAAACAAAGGGTTGTGTTGAGAGGTGGACTTTCTTGGTGGAGAGAGGGTGTTAGTGGAGTTCCTCAGCACAGGGATCTGTTTTGGGACCCATCTTATTGAATATATTTATAACTGACCTTGGTGAGGGAAGTAAGAGTGCGCTAATGAAGTTTGCTGATGATACCAAGTTGGGAGGAAATGCCAATGCTGAGGATGATCGTAAAACTATACATTATGAACTGGATGACCTCATGAATGTAATAGTGCAAAGTTATGCAGCTGGGGTTTAATAATAAAAATGTTAGTTACCAGCTATGAACTCATCAGTTGGAAACAACAGAGGAAGAAAGGGACTTGGAGGTTATAACTGATCATAAAATGACTATGGGTCATCAATGTGATGTGGTTGTAAAAAAAGGCAAATGCTATCCTGGGATGTATTATGTGTCATATTGCCAGCAGCAATAGGGAGGTAGAGGGTTCTGGTAAGACAGCATCTGGAGTACTATGGACACCAGTGTTTAAGAAGGATGAACTTATGCTGGAATAAGTGCAGCATAGAGCTACCAGGATGATCAGAGGGATGGAGGATTTACCCTGGGAGATGAGGCTGAAGGAGTCTGGATTATTCAGCCTATCAAAAAGAAGACTGAGGGGAGAGATGATTACACTGTATAAATATATATGAGGCGTTAACACAATATTTATTTATTTCATTTGCTATCCCGCCCCCTCACCTAATAGTTACTTAGTGCGGCTTCCAACAAATAAAATACAATAATAAGAAAAACCCAACTATACATCATAAAACAGCATACAAACTGTTCTGTACACAAAGATACCCACCCCAACCCATCCCCTCACCAAACGCCTGACAGAAGAGTCAGGTTCCAATAGAAGGGCAAGATTTGTTCAAACTAAAAGGGAGCGTGGGTACAAGAACTAATGGATGTAAGCTGGTTATCAATAAGTTTAGGCTGGAAATTGGAAGAAGGTTTTTAACAACTGGAGCAGTGAATTACTAGAATAAGCTTCCAGGGGCAGTTGTAGGAGAAAAGAATCTGAATAGCTTCAAAATGGATTAGATAAATTTATGGCATATATCTTGTGAGGAGTTTTTATTATTTGATGCTACAGGAGGAAGTGTCCCCCGCCCCCCCAGCAATATACGTTGGGTCTCTCCCTCCCGCCCCTTTCTTCCTGTAGAATCAAAGTTGTCTGCAGATGGAGGTGGGACTGTCGGGGCATTCTGAAGCCTGGGTACTATTCGATATAAGGTTCCTTGCTGGTGAGCCCTGCGTACATGCTCAGGGTCTAACTGATCATCATTTTTGTGATTATTATTATTATTATTATTAGACATTTATATAGCGCCAGTCGTATGACCTGGTGCTGTACAGAATATAGAATTAGACGCGGTCCCTGCCTGTGGCTTACAATCTAAAAGACAAAGACAAAGGGGGGGAGACAGGGAGAGGGGACAGTGGGAGAGACAGGGGAGAAGACAAACAAACATTCAGGCAGATGCGAAGTCTC
>QEPC01012329.1:1564051-1578980 GCA_003113815.1 Sphenodon punctatus
AGGGGAGTATAAGCGCACAGAGTGGGCCTCAAAGGAAGGGAAGGAGAGTGAGGGAGGAGGGGAGAGGGTTTTGAAGTGGCAGTGCTTGCCAAGGAGGAAACCCACACCACCGCCCTGGCCCTCAGGGCGGGGACGGTGAGAGAACGACAGGCCCCCGGAGCATAGAGCGGCCGGGGTAACAGAGTTGGAGAGCGAGATCCAGGTTTCTGTAAGAGCGAGGAGTTGAAAGGGTCGAGAGAGGAAGAGATCATGGATGAAGGGGGCTTTAGTCACGGATGAGCGGCAGTTCCAGAGGGAGCAGGAGAAAGGCAATTGGTGTTTGGGAAGGCACGGGATGCGGATGAGATTGGGGGATGGGGAGCGGTCGGGTTTGCGGGGTTTGGGTCGCACACTGGCCTCATATTGGCCACAATGGTCTGCGGAGTGCCTGGGAGTGGAGGGTTTGGGTGAGGAGATTGGAAGTTGACTCAAGTTTTTTTGTCTTCCCCTGTAGCATAGGTGTGGCTCACCTTTCTGGGACATCTTGTATCCTTCTTTTTCTAAAATTATTTCCTGTTACTTCAGGCATCTGTGTGCTCTGGCTGGTCTCGACTTGTAGCTATAGATGGGATTTCTCTGTGCTGATGGTTGGGGTGTGGCAGGTCTTGCAGTGGTGCAAGGGGACTGGATGCGATGTCCCTTGATGTCCCTTCCACACTTGTGAGTGTATGACTCTAAAAGTTCTATTATCAATACTGCTTGTAGGGTGGCCAGATAGGCAAGGTTTAGAGGACACTGATGAGAAATACAGGTTTCAGTGCTGCACGGGAGCCAAAGGAGCCCTGCAACCTTTTGTTCTCATCCATGTCCTCTACAATTTGCATATCTGGCCACCCTGCTTGCAGTATTAGCTGCCAGCCAATCACTTCCAGCAGAAAAGAAAGAACGAGATATATTTGCATCGCTGTTGGCATCATCAACGTGCTCCCAGCTGAAGATGCTTGGATAATGTATACCTTGTCTCAGCAATGGCTGTATCTTGTGTAAATAAATATACAGAGGTTGTCAAAGAACCACCTTCATTTACATTAGCAAAAGGTTCAAGTAGGCTATGATGTCAGACTTTGACCACGTATCTTTATTTACACAATCTTTAAACTGCAAGAGAGTTTAAAATCAAGTCTCCCTCTCTAGCCTTATAACAAATGTAACCATCTCTCATGATGCAGTTGATTCAGCTGAGCAGGGTATAGGAGCATATTTAGGGTTTGATCTAACCGAGCTTAGTGTCTAATCCTGCAGGAGTACTCAGTGACTTTTATTTTCTTCAGAAATACATGAAATTTGCAAAAGACTGACAAAGTAACATATTTTACTACATAGAACAAAATGTGCTGTTACCACTATGTTTAAACAGCATGTCAGCATTTATTTTATAAACTACTTAAAATTAGACTTTATAGATTGACTGTAATGTGTATTTTACAAGCTATAACTTGATTTTTTAAAAAATAAAAATGTTTTAAAAGATCAGCTTGGGTATTTTTAAGTTATGAGAGTAAAATCACCGAGGTGTATCATTTGTTCCGAATGCTTACAACTGACTGAACAACACAAAATGGCTCTGATATTTAAAATGATACCTGGTGCATACTCCATAATGGATCCTAGTGGAATTTTTTATATAATACAAGCTTGAAAAACAGATGAAATTTACCTTTGAAAAGTGGTTACTGCACATGATAGCTTTTTCTTTTTCCTTGGAAATATGTAACATTTTATTCCTAGATTGCTACATATGTCAAAAAACAAATAGGTTAAAAGTCTGATTTTTAAACAAAATATAATCATTGTTCGGTTTATACTGCAAACTGTACATTGACACACGTAAATACCTACATGAAACCAGCTGCAAGCATTCACTTTCAAAAAGAGGTGCCACTGAGTAAATAATGCACTTACATAAAACTCTATTACTCTGATCTATACAGCTTCCATGGCTCCAGTAGTAGTCACGGGGTGTGTGTGTGTGCGGGCAAAATTCTGCCCTAAACACTATTATACAGGAAGACGCTGTCGTGGATGTATCCAAATCCCATTCTTTTGTAAAGATGTATTTTGGGGTGTTTTCTTCTTGCAGTGGAAGTCAATGGGAGTTGCATGCGTACAAGGCATTCAGACCCAAAGAAAGGATGGGTGTTTTCAGACGTGACGAGATCACAGTGAATCACGCTGAATACCTACATGTGGTCACTGTGCCCTGCACGTCTGTTCGGCGGCCGCCAGATATTCACCACGCTGAATGCTCACATGTGGTCAATTTCAACCATGCTTCCGGGGGTCCCGGAGCGATAATCCCCAGAAGCATGGTGAAAGTGATTCCCGGCCAGAACCAAAAAAAGTAACATCTGGCTGGCGATCACGGCATGGAATCCCCAGCGGAATTGCGGGCTGTGGTCAAACCGGCCCGACTGTGGCGGCATTGGCCTCGCCGCCCGCCCGTCTCCCCAGAGGGCAGGCGGCGAGGGAGCATGGAGGGGGCGGGGCTGTGTGGCCGCATGTTGTGCCGCGTGGCCCCGCCCCCTCCCTGATTCCCCGCCGGGATCCCCGGCATGTCTGTTTGTCGTGCCTGGGTGATCCCGGCGGGGAATCTCTGGGTTGTTTTCGAGACGGGGCGAAGCCACCCCGTCACGTCTGAAAACACCTGATTTGTCCCCATAGTCTAATATTCAGAGTGCTAAGCATGTACATGTCCTTTTCATTTCACTGACAACTGCAAATGCTCAGCATCTCTGAAAATAAGATCCACATAGGGACAAATTCATCCTTTTAATCTACATGTGCCATATACATGCAATTTCTAATGAACTTCCATTTAACTTCAGCTATACAATAACCTGCTGTTGGACACAGGTTTCTGAATGCTATTTGTATGTCAAATGCTGCCCATGGATATTATAAGATAAACTTTTTGTCCTATATGGTTTAGGACCCGATTGTTTGAGCTATCAGCATCTTAAACTGGGATCTTATCTTCAGAACGGTACACCCCTAATCACCAAAGGGTGCAGTACTATTTGAAAATCGAGCTCTTATCCTTAACTGAAGATAATATATGTTTGAGCACCGTGGCTTTTCTAAACAGCACGAAGACCTAGAGATGAAGTTTAAATACCAACAAAGTTTTATCTGTGTGTATATAATGCCATAGGATATTAATTAAGGAAAGACCTTACTTTATTTTTGTGTTGGAAATTAGACTTAAACAATCAATATTATTCAAACGTAAGGGAATCTAAGGATTTTATGAGATATAGTTACTCTTCTAGAGGGAGCCCACATTTGCTTCAGGGAATTTACTCTGACTAGATTTATCACAAGTTTTTTAAACCAGATAATTTTGTTTGATAGCACATCTGGCAGTATCATAAAAACTTGAAGTCCCAAGCTATTACACAGGAATTAATTTTGTAAATCATTTATGAATATTACTGAAGTAAGTCTATTCTAGACAGCAGGAAAAGGGAAACACGCCACTCAAGGACAAAGAGAATGACAAAGGATTCCCTCCTCTTCCAGGACTTGACTGACTGGGTGACTGTTTATCATTTTAAATTGGAAGCCTGTTGTCTTTAATATAGTGAAAAGAATTAAGCATATGTAACTCATGAACTATTCCCAATAATCGCTAAATAGACAAAGGGGGAGAAAATCCCCAGCTGAGGGAAAAGTTTCAAACTGTGTCACTCCTTAAATATAACTTTCTGATTAAATGACACATGCTGTTCAGAATATAAAACACATTCATGTCTGAACAGAAAGCATAATTTAAGAGTAGTTATGAATGAAAGCCTTTATCAAGGACGTTCAGCTTTCAACCAGAACTTTACAAAAATTCTGCAGTAAAGTTTGCGTATAAGGCAAATATGGGTTAATGAGGTGTATGCATTGGCAATGGCTGCAATACCAAACCCCTCTGTAGGATCTGCATGGATTCCGCACAGCACAATGTCTCCCCTATGGACTTGCACAGGGTTTGCGCACACGGGGGTTGTGCGCAGTTTCTGCCGGCCATGAGATTAGCCCCAGTATCTAGCCCTTATACCAGCGTTAATTGTGTTAAAGCGTACATGCTAGTTGCAACACAGACAGCTGAAAATAACCTGTAAGCTTTATGTGCGCCCTCTAAAAAAAGGAAAGACAGTCTTCCCTGTGAATTTCCCTTCTAAGCATCTTCCTGAACAGTAGTTCAGGATCCCCTGTATTCATGCCTCCAGCTGAGGACTGGGGGGCTGTATATTGGGAGGGCACAAGGTTGATGGATGTGGATAGGTTGACAAGACTGGGGGAGGGGAATGGGGAATACAGCCCCCCAGTCCTCAGCTGTCCCATTTTCCCCAACCGAAATGTCTGTGGGAGGGGAATGGGGTCTAACAGATTAGAGCAGCGGGGCTAGGAGACAAGTCTCCTTGGTTCAACGGGAGGGGAGTAGAGACTAGTAGGTCAGAGCGGTGGGGCTGGGAGCCAGGATTCTGGGTTGTTTGGGACTGGAGTGGGAGTAGTGGGTTAGAGAAGGGGGGCTGAGAGCCGGAACTCCTGGGTTCAAAGGGAGGGGAGTTAGGGGCTAGTGCAGAGGTTCTCAGCCTTTTTCGTCATGAGCACTGGAGTGACATAAGTGACTACTTGGAAGCACTGCTTAATTTGCATGAATGATTTGCATAAAGATGCATAGGTTAAGTCTCCCCTCCGCAATTCAATTTAATGGAAATTGAGATAATTAATCCCAGCTCACATTGACTTTAATTGATGAAGGACTGTTTCAAAGTGTTCCTGAGTACTACTAACAGCTGGCTTGGGGAGCACTTTCCCAGACTGCCTGAGCACTCTCATTGAGAGTCCCTGGCTTAGTGGGTTAGAGCAGCGGACAGGGAACCAGGACTCCTGGGGGGGGTTGGGAGGGAGATGGAAGGGGCTAGTGGGTTAGAGTAATGGGGGCAGAAAATTCAAGAGTCCATTCCTGAGTTTAGATTTTGAAAATTTGTTGTCTAATTTTTAAGATAGGAGGGTTTGCAATTTCAATGTTATCCAATGGACAGAGTGAGGCCACTTTTATATGAGTGGCTGGATGCAGCGTGTTCTGCAGCATGTTCTTTAATGCGCTTTCTGAAAAGCCCCGCAGGGTGCATTTAGATGCATCAGAAGTAGCTGGCCGCCATAGTTATTGCCGCCTGCGCGGTCTTTTTGAAGGCGTATTTCGGAAGCTTCAATATCAGGTGCTGCATGCGCAGTGGTGCTGCTCCAGGTGCTCTTAGGGTGAATGCATTCAAGCTGGTGTCCGGCTGTGAGGTGGAGGTGCTAACGAGCTCCCTTTTCTTGCATACAAAGCATCCTAGCCTGAGAACTGGTGAATTCTACGAGAAGGACTTGGATGCTTTGTATGCAAGAAAAGGGAGCACATTAACAGATCTACCTCAGCAGTCTGACATCAGATTAGATGCAGCTGGCCCTGAAAGGAGCGCCACCTGGAGCAGGAGCACATTTTCTCAAGATGGAGGAATGAGGTATGTCAGATAGAGAGGGGAGGAGTTTACAGAGTGGGGGAGATGGAAGCCAGGATTCATGGGTTCTCTTGGAGGGGAGCACCATGGAGCGCAGGGTGGTTTAGAGTAGAAGGCTGAGAGTTGGTTAGGGTTGAACCAGGAATAGGAATGGAACAGGAACCAGGTTAGGAATGAAATTAATTCATTTCCTTAATGAAATGAATGAATTGAATTGAATTTATTTGTAGCGCGGTCATAGACCATGGCATTAAATAAAACATATAACAAGCCTTGAAAGGCCCACACAAGACATACATTCTGCAGTATAAATAAAACATAACCATACTGGTCACAACTAAATTCAATATATAACGCACCTAGAACCCCACTATCCGAAGCTAACTTACTCCTGTCTTTACTACCAAGAGGAAAGAATACAAACTTCAATCCTATCACACTCTAAATCCTATTAATCATTTATACTTTTAAGATTGACCATGCTTAAGTCGAGAAAATCCTTCCGTCTATGGAAGGCTTGTAGAAGAAAAGTAGCCGTAAAAGTAATCACCTGCCTATCAGTACTTCCTAATATTCAGTTGAGAAGGGTTAACTCAGATCTACCCGGAAATGATTTAAGTAAGGGTTCCGAGAGCTCTGTTCTAAGTGAGTCATACAGGTGGCAATACAGGATAATATGTCCAACCATCTCAGCCCGCAGATTATCAAAAGGGCAAAGACGCTGCACAAATGGGATACCCTTAAAGCGTCCCTCCAGGACCTGTGAGGGGAAAGCGTTTGTACGAGCTCGGAAGAAAAGCTGTTTTGCTCTACTGGAGATCGGAGCTACCAGATATTCAGCCATCTGCTCTGGGTTGGGAATCCAAGCAAAATACATCTCCAAATAAGGGGATGCAATAATTCTGCTTAAATCGTTTTGTCTTTCGACATCCCTCATTCTAAGTAAGACCTCCTTAGTAACCGTATCGGGGAGTTTATGTAAAAGGTAACTCTTAGAGAAGCCCATTTGAGCCATAAACAAGTCCATACCGGCCGGCCAAGGGTTAACAAAAGCACCTTCCCTCAGCCTCTTTAAGGAGCCTAGAACAATGGTTCAGCAGCAGCTTGCACCAGAATTTGGCAGCCAATTCCTTAGCTGCTAGGGACCAAGATTTTTGCCCCATCTCAGATCTAATAACCACAGCTGGGATACTTTTTGGGTCTCCCATCAACTTCATCAAAAATTTTGATTGAATCACATTGACCCTATGGGCCAACTCAGGCGCCCACAGCTCTGCCCCATACAACAACTGTGCTTTAACCTTGGCATTTAGAACTTGCACTGCCACCTCGATCCCTCTATGTCCCGGACTCCTAAATAAGGCTTGAATGGCCTGTGCAGAGCCCTTAGTGTTCAATAAGGCTCTAGTGACATGTTCCCCCCACCTGCCAGATTTATGAAACAAAAGGCCCAGATAACGAAAAACAGGGACCTGTTCAATAGGATGCCCTTCTATATTCCATTGGTATATTCGCTGTTTGTTTGAAAAAACCATGATCTTAGATTTGGCGTAGTTAATCTCTAGCTTACGGGCAGCACAAAAAGTGGCAAAGGCCTTCAGCTGCCTAATGAGCCCTATCCTAGTTTGCGATAGAAGGGCCACATCGTCCGCATAGGCCAGGCAGCCTACAGCCCTAGAAGAAAGCCTGGGAGGGAAGAACTTGGGGTCTGTCATCCGCGAGAATACTTCATTAATGTATAAGTTGAATAGGATGGGAGCGAGAACACAATCCTGTCTAACCCCCTTTGATACATTTATGGACGGAGTGATATGCCCATCCGGGTCAGTCCTCACAACCAAAGTGGAATCCGAGTAAAGGGAGCAAATAAGGCTAGCCAGCCTTTTATCTATTGACGACTGCCATAATATACTCCACAGGATGTCTCTGTCGACTGAGTCGAATGCGGCCTTCAAATCCAGGAAGGCCACATAAAAAGCTCCATTTAAGGCTCTGTATTTAGTCATTAGATGGAACAAGACATAACATTGATCTATAGTCGATCGACCCTTTTGGAAGTCAGCCTGCTACCTGTCCAGGATACTGTTCTCACTTATCTACTCCAAGAGTCTACCCAAAAGGAGTTTGGCATATATCTTTCCCACCACTGAAAGCAAGCTTATAGGTCTATAATTAGCAGGGCTAGATCTAATTCCTTTCTTGAATATCGGAATAACCAGTGCCTTAGACCAACCCTTAGGAATACTGCCTGATTTATTTATAGCCGTAAAGAGAGCTGCCAGGAGCAGGACCCACCAATCCCTACAGGCTTTGATGAATTCAATATGGATGGAATCCAGGCCTGGGACTTTATGGTTTTTAAATGAGTCAACCAGTTCTTCCACTGCTATATCTCTGTCACGGGAGGCCAATCGGGAAGCTCATCCAACCCTACAAACCGATTTTCCTGGGCATGAAAACCATTGCCACCAAGCAGCTTCTCAAAATGATCCAGCCATAAGCCCGGAGGTACTGGGAGAATGGAGCCCCTCACCTCTCTTTTAAGGGAACCCTTAATTAATTGCCAAAATTTCCTATTATCCTTTGATTCTGCCGCCTGCAGTATCCCCAACCATCTAACCTCCATATATTCCCTCTTCTTAAGCTTGACCAAGTTTTTATATTCCGCTTTCACCCTCGCATATTCAGGCAGCAGTCTATTCTAAGAGCTCTTCCTATAGCCTACATAAATCTTTTTTAATTGAGCACGCAGGGCTTTACACTCTTTATTAAACCAGATCTTCCCGGAACAAGCAACAGGAGCTCTCTGACTTCTGGCAAAGTCCTGCGTACGGTGTGAAAGTTCAGAGCTCAGGCGTTGGAAGGAATCTACTAGTGCCTCGTTTCCCTCCAACTGCAACAGCTGGGCTCTCAACTGGGCCATTTCTGGTTGTGAAATCAGGTCCACTACATAAGCACTCAACTTCTGATTCCATGAGGATGATCTATGACATTCAAGAGAGGCTCCCACGGTAACCGAATTCCCAGTAACTACTGTCACTGAATCAACTAACCAAAGTGCAAGGGTGAGGGGAAGATGGTCCTCCAACAAAAAGGTCCCTATCACAAAGTTGATCACGAAATGAATGATAAAGTATTGCAAAACTGGGATCCTGGCTCCCAGCCCATCTGTTCTTCTAACCCACCAGCACCCACTCCCCTCCTGCACAATCCAGGAGTCCTGGTTTCCATCTCCCCCATCACATACCTCATTCTTCCATCTTGAGGAAACGTGCTCCTGCTCCAGGTGGCACTCCTTTCAGGATGGACTGTAGTGTGGTGTCGGACTGCTGAGGTAGAGCTGCTAAGGGTGCTTACAGGGAGGGGCGGGGACTAACTTGAGTTTAACTCACGTTAGCAAAATTATCTGAAGCCCCTGATCATTGGCACAGGGGGTTTAGTGTTATTTTTCCATTCTCCCGTTAAATTCAATAACACAATACAGGGCTGGATTTTGAGCCCTTTCTCGCATTGTTGAATTTAATGAGGAAATAAATAAATAACGCTAAAACCCCCATGCCCATGATTGGGGTTTCTCATAACCACAATAACGTGAGTAAAACTCATATCAGTCCCCACCCCTTACTGAACTTGGGCAAGCAGCATGATTTGCTCCCTTTTCTTCCATACAAGGCCTCTGAGCCCTTCTCTCAGAATTCACCAGCTCTCTGGCTAGGATGCTTTATATGCAAGAAAAGAGGAGCACTTCCACAACAGCAGCCCGACTCCAGCTTGAATGCACCCTGCCCTGAGAGCAGCAGCATCTGGGGCAGCAACGCCGCGCATGCATTGCATAACTTCAAACTCTCTCTGTTCACTGGATAACATTTGAAATTGCAAATTGTCATATCTTAAAAACTAGACAACGAATTTTCAAAATCTAAACTCAGGAATGGACGAGAATGCACACTTGACCTCTTCACCTCCTTACGAGTATCTTTAAGCACACTTTTCTATGTCAAGAAAACTGGTGGCAAAACACAGTTCTGCTTCCAATTTTCAAACTATTATAACTCAACTGTTTTCCCACCAATCTGTCTGTTTTTAATACTGCAAGTTAGAGAGGGAATTGAGAGTCTCTGACCTTCTAAAATGATTAAGGGAAACAGAGGGATAGTCTTATTTTTATTAGCGAGTCAGTCGACTAGCTGAAAATAATTTGGATAGCTGGAGAATTTATATATTTGTCTGTTCTTGAACACTGTGGGTAGTTTAGAGCTCTCTTGGGACCAACATATGGAAATGAATATTTGTCATTCATTTTAATGCAATCTGCAAAGAGTCCTTTTGGAAGGATTTTTTGCGTCAATACAATAATTAATAGCTGAACTGGGGAAAAAAGGTATTAATTCCTAAAAAGGGTGGGACTGGAGAAAAATCACATTATCTACCAGTTCTACTAACTCCAATCTATTTTATTCCTTTAGTGATATTAGATTTTATTTCAAGAAATTCACCTGAAGTTGGGGCATAGGGTGTACATTTACAGCCATAGTTAAAGGGGAAATAATAGAACCATATGCTGTTAAAAGCACAGTCTGGGTGCAGCCAGATGAGATGGGGAGGGGAGGCTACCACATCCTGGGTAGTCTTACCCTTCCCTGGTCAGTTGGGCCACGCCATGTAGTGCATTGTGTGGCCGATGGCCACCAGGTATTCCCTCCTGCCCTGGAACGGGATGAACAGCTGCCTGCTACATGATGCATCCTCAGAAAAGTCTTACCCCACATGAGGTAAGTCACATAGGGTACCCATGGGGTAAGGCTACGCAATGTAATGCATTGTGTGACCGATGTCTACCAGCTTTCCCCCCTGCCACAGGGCATAATGAGCAGCTGCCTGCTACACAATGCATCCTCGGGAAGTCTTACCCCACATGGGGTAAGGCTGCCCAGGGCAGGACAACCCATGTGGCCAGGCCCCTTCTGGCGAGCTCTGCAGCAGGGCTGTGAGTGACAGGCACTGCCATCATTCACCTTCTCATCCTCCCCTGTCCCTTGTTGTATCATAGTATTTTTATTATCATCCTGAAGAATTTTTTGGTCCTCTTGCTTTCATAGTATTCTTTCTAAGAGATAAGATACCGTCCCCCAAAAGTACTGGCGACTGACAGACAACCTAAAATATCCTGCCTTGCTCCCCTGCTTAGTTCTAAATGGAAACTGGCTTCTCAAGGGAGAGAGAAAATTCACTCTACAGGGGTTTTAAATCTACAGGAGTTCACCCAGGGAAGCACAAAATGTCACTGCCAAATCTGCTAAGCAACAATATCATTGCAAAGTAGAAAGGCTTGTGTTTCAGTATTATGAACGCTGCTGGAAAAAAAACCCATAGATTGACCAAGTGTAGCACTAACAAAAAAGGACTAACAAAACAGAGATTGGGATTAACCAATCACTCACATTTATAGCAGTAATGACTGTCTTAATCACAGTGTTTCTTTTATTCTTTTAACAATAATGTATAGTCACCTCTGTGTAACAGCAATATTTTTCTTCTTACTGACCTTTCTAACGTTGTGACCAGCCTTGCAGCTATTACGTGTTTTGCCTTATGTTATCCCAGTATAAAAACAGAAGTCAAGTGAGAATGTTTGAAGGAGGTGGTGGTGCGGCCTCTGCTCAAGAAACCATCACTTAACACTGACTCGCTTGCCAGCTATCGGCCAGTCTCTAACTTTCCCTTTTTAGGAAAGGTTATTGAGTGGGTGGTGGCCCAGCAGCTCCAGGTGCACCTCGACAGCCGGAGCTTTCTAGATCCCTCCCAGTCTGGCTTTTGCCCAGGGTATGGTACAGAGACTGCACTTGTGGTCTTGGTTGATGACCTGTACTGGGAGATGGACCAGGGATGTTCAATTTTACTGGTCCTATTAGATCTCTCGGCAGCTTTTGACACAGTTGATCACGAACTGTTGGTGACTTACTTGCAGGACCGGGCAGGATTAGGTGGAATGGTCCTACAAGGGTTCTGTTCCTACCTAGCCGGTAGGGCCCAACAGGTAGTGTTAGGTGATGACTCATCTTCTCCTCGTGACCTCTCGTGTGGTTTCCCACAAGGTTCCATTCTATCCCCGCTTCTGTTCAACATGTACATGTAGCCACTGGGTTAGACTGTGAAATGGTGCGGAGTGAGTTGCCATCAATATGCTGATGACACTCAGCTGTACCTCTCATTTTCTTCAGACCCATGCCTGACAGTCTCTGTGCTCTCCCGTTGTTTGGCAGCTGTGGGGGAGCGGATGAGGCAGAGTCGGCTGAAGCCGAATCCTGACAAGACGGAGGTAATGCTGGTGGGGAGAGCTCAGAGCGGCAGGTGTGACATCTCCCATCACTGAGAGGGTTTGCCCTCCACTGGTCTCCCAGGTGCAGAATCTGGGGGTGCTCCTTGATTCCCGGCTCCGATTGGATGTGCAGGTAGAGGTGGTGGCAAGGGGGGCTTTCCAACAGTTACATCTGGATCGGTGGCTTTGGCCTTACCTCTCGGACTCTGACATGGTCATCATCATTCATGCTTTTGTTATCTCAAGGCTGGACTACTGTAACGCGTTCTACATGGGGCTACCCTTGGTGACGGTCCAGAGGTTACAGCTGGTGCAGAATGCGGCGGCCCCTTACGGGGTCAGGTCGCCGGGAGCACATTACACTGGTGCTCTGTCTTCTGCACTGGCTTCCTATTTTTTTCTGGAATCCATTCAAGGTGTTGGTTCTTGGCTTTAAAGCCCTACATGGCCTGGGCCCGACCTATCTGCATGATCGCCTCACTCCCTGGGTCCTGGATCGACGCCTGCGGTCTGCTGGGGGTGCCTTCCTGGAGGTCCCCTGAGTTAATCGGGGGGCCACTATGGAGAGGACATTCTCGGTGGCCACACCCCGGCTGTGGAATTTCCTCCCGGAGGAGGCTTGCCTGGCCCCGGACTTGTTGACTTTTCATTGCTTGTGTAAGACCTAGCTGTTCCACCAGGTCTTTGATAGAGGGGATGGGTGAGGGTGGTTATGTGGAGGGAAGTAGAGGGGAGGGTGTTATGGAAGAGTTTGTGGTTTGTTCTATTTTTAAGTTAGGTGGAAATGTCGTTTTATATTTACATGATTTTATTGTGAGCATGTTGTTTTATTTATATGATTTTATTGTAAGCCGCCCTGAGCCTCCTGTGGTGGAGTTGGGCGGGTTATTAAATTGTTAAGATAAATAAATAAATATAAATAAGTCAAAAAGGTCAAAAAGTGTAATTGTAATTTATTTTATTGGCATTAGCTTTTGCCATAGCCTTACACAAAGACATATAATATAAAACATTAAAACATAATAGCTGAATTATAACAATACTATCCAGCCAAATAATAAATCGATCCAACAGTAGCATTGGCTTCTGTCACAACCGTGGGCAAAATTAAATGGTATATAATAATAATAATAATAAATTTACAAAAAGTGAACACCATTATCATCATCAATAAATTAAATCGCTACCAAAGATCTCTTACAGTAGACCACTTATGCTCATAAAATTAATCTGTCTAAAAATATTTTGTCTCTTTTAAAAGCAGAACTAACTTGAGATGAGGTAACTATGTGACATTATTCCAAAATGTAAATACAAGATGCCTGCGTTTACATAGGTACTCAGTTAAAGAATACAATCAGAAAAAACATAATATTAACACAATACAAAGTTCTGCAAACAGCCAATATTAACTTTCCTAGAAGCAAACAAAGGTTGATAAAATACTTTTATAAGAGACTAAAAAGACCAAAAGTGCTCATCACTTCTAAAGGTAATTTCCAGCGGCAGCTGGTGGTTTCCAAGGCTGGTGGGGTGCAGGGGGGGGGGCAGAAGTGGGTGGGGCTAAGCCAACAGAAGGCAGAACCTAGCCAACTGTAGGCGGAGCCTAGCCAACGGTAAGTGGAGTCAGCAATGCACATGCAAACACAGAGTAAGCAAAGCAAAGCAAAGCAAAGCATCTTAGCCAAAAAATATTATGTGACGTCCTTAGCACACCATAAAAGCAGCAGCACGGAGTTCCACTTGTCCCCCAAAACCTCCAACCATGCTACACAGTTCTGTTGCAGTGTAAAAGGCAGGTACTGCAACCTGGCAGGGTAGACTAGCCATTAGTGAACCAACATGTGACATGGCCCTCTTGCATAAAAGTTTGCCACATCGCACCAAACTGCAAAAGGGCCACTTTAAAATACAGGGAACATTCCAGCAAGGAAACCATTCCATCGAAGCCCCCAGGTCCACCCACCCAAAACCCAGAAAGCAGACAGTTTAGGTGGAAAACAGCAAAGGGACCATTCTAAACAAGAGTACTTGTAGGGGTCCCACAAAAAGGCCTTTGCACTTGCACATGCTTGGGGCTTGGGAGAGGAGGAGGGAAACCAGCAGTACACATACAAACACAAAGCAAGCAAAGCAAACTATATTAACCCAACAGTTCTTTTCTTATACTGTGTGTTTCTATTGATGTTTTATGCTTTTATGTGAGAGGGCGGCCTAGAAATTTAAGCAAATAAATAAATAAACAAACAGTATTATGTGAAGTCCTTAGCACACCATAAAAGCAGCAGCATGGAGTTCCACTTGTCCCCCAAGGCCCCAAACATGCTGCACACACAGTTCTGCTGCAGTGTAAAAGGCAGCTACTGCAGCCAGGCAGGGTACAGGGGAAACTAGCCATTAGCCAACCAACCTGTGGCATGGCCTTCTTGCAGGAAAGCCTGCCACATCCCACCAAACTGCCAAGGGACCATTTTAAAATGCAGGGAACGTTCAAAGAAAGAAATCATTCCATCCAAGGCCCCAGATACCTGTTACCAACAGGACTATTGATCAATTTTCTGGCAGGGCAATTTTAGATTTGGAATATTTGGAAATTATAAATGAATTATTAATGGGTTCTCCTGTTGGACAACAACTAATTCAATAGAGAGACATTGGACAATATTGAGGAATATTCCAATGTTTTATTTTCCATGAGTATCAAATAAAGTCCCCAAGAGGAGTCAACAATTACATAAATGAATACTCCAATTATAGACATATAAGTAATCAAAACATATATTTTTAAAAGCAATGATCTCTCATATAGTTGCTGCCAATATTCATGAATGTTATCTAGTTCTGGTCTAAAAACCACACTTGGTCTTCTATTCATTCCTTAATGAGCTCAGTTATAGTATTAGTTAGGGGTGGGACCCCGGGCCCAATACCGGCTACCGGATTTACCGGTTACCGGTTTCCCGAAAACCGGATTCCCGGTTTAAATCCGGTATACCGGTACCGGATTTATTGCATTGGTTTCAATGGGGCGCTGTGTCCCCATTGAAACCAATGAAATAAATTAAAATAAATT
>QEPC01012329.1:1582361-1607697 GCA_003113815.1 Sphenodon punctatus
TTTTTTACATTGCAGCCATTTTTAAATGGCTGCAATGTAAAAAAAACCGGTACCCAGAAATCCGGTACCGGGTCCGGATTACCGGGCCGAATCCGATAATGCCGGTACGCCCGATACCGGCATTATCGGATACCGGATTCTACCGGTTTCCCACCCCTAGTATTAGTTACTCTCCATTCAGTGAGACCAGCTCCTGGATGGATATAGAAGTTAATCAGGTTCGGACCACGAAATAGAAAGGAAAGAGAAAAAGTCGGAGAAGCAGCAGCTCTCCCCTCTTTACCCTGGGTTTTTAAAACATTTCAACTCTCCTCCCCATTTCATCCAGGATATTACCTGCTCCAATAAAATAAAATCTGTCCTAACCAATAATAAGGCTAAATTCAATTGATGCACATACATACACCAATGGAAATAACCAGAACTACTAAAACTTTGCAGTTATTCTAGTTTGGAATAAACAAGACCTTGTAAGGTGATGGTCCAAGTCACCCCATCCTATCTCATCCTGTTTATCATGCCAGATGGTACCAGGTTCTCTAATTTTATTACTTAACTTCTTCTAACTCCATCCCATTTCTTAATCTATTGCAACCTTAATCTCTGCAACATTCTTCTCTGCTATTTCTCTACATTTCAATATACTGTATCTTCTCAACATACTTCAATAAACTAAAATCTTTAAACTAAATTCTAAATATATATATCTTCTACTTCAAAGCCAATCACTCACTTATCAAGCAACTAAAATTAATACCTTATAAATCAACCTTAAGCAACCACTCCACTCTATAAATGTTAATATGTGTAATATATGTGTAACTATGTGAATAACTACCTAGGCCTCAAGCCTGAACCTATCAACTCAAGCGCCTGGGTAACACGCCCACCTCCCAAAAAATTAGAAAGCAGACAATTAGGTGGAAACCAGCAGAGGGACCATTTTAAAGAGTAGCCCTGGCCAGTGGGCACACAAAAAATGGCCTCTGCACATGCTTGGGAGAGGCGGGAGGAAGCAGCAGTGCTTCATGCAAACACACAGACAATGCATAACCAAAGCAAACCATCTTAACCCAACAACAATAATATTATTTTTATTTATTTATTTTTATTTTATAGATTTTTATACCGCCCCATCCTGCAATGCAGCTCGGGGCGGTTTATTATGTGAAGTCCTTAGCACACCATAAAACCAGCAGCATGGAGTTCCAAAGTTCTCCCCCAACCTAAGATGCCAACCATGCTGCACAGTGCACACAC
Source organism: Sphenodon punctatus (assembly GCA_003113815.1). NCBI lineage: Eukaryota > Metazoa > Chordata > Lepidosauria > Sphenodontia > Sphenodontidae > Sphenodon > Sphenodon punctatus. The sequence goes on from QEPC01012329.1 coordinate 1,583,622, forward strand.
AGTTCTGCTGCTGCATTTAGTTAATATCCACACTGATAAAACTTTCATTGATTCTCAACGATAATACAAAATGATACAGCACAATCCTTACATATTAACAGCAAAACACACTGAAAGCTAGACATCTTTCTGCAGCGCTGGGTGATTTCAGATGTCACGCCCGCCGGGATTGACCACGGGCCGTGGTGTGGTTCAGACCACGGGTGGGGGTGAAGGAGTGGGAGAACAGACGTTCCCCCCCTTCGCCCCCACCCGTGGGGAACGAGACACCACAGTCCGCGGTCAATCCCGCCGGGCGTAACGTCTGCTGCCTCCCCCCACCGCGGAGGGGGCGGGGCCGTGCGGTGCTGTGTGCGGCCGCACGGCCCCGCCCCCCAGCGCGACGGGCAGGAAGTGCAGCCTCTCCGGCCGCATCGCCATTCCATTCATAGAACTCAGCCTGGGGCCACAACCCCCTCCTCCTTCTCTGCCCCTTCCTCTTAAATAGAGATCCATGCTTGAGGGACGGCGCCCGAAGCATGTGCTCTCTCTGACTAGTCCTGCTCTTCAGCCTACCTGCCTTAGCCAACCTGCCCACCCCGAGCACTTGCGCCACCCGCAGAAGCAGCAGTTTGAGAAAACTGGTTTTATTTATTTATTCATTCATTCTGTTTTTATCCTGCCCCCTCTCGCAAAAGCGACTCGGGGCAGCTTACTAAGTTGAAAACAATAAAACAATAATCACAATATAAAAATACAACAATGTAAATAAATAACACTATAACTTCTCATAAAAACTCTGGTTAGTGCATAAGGTAAAAATAAAAAGAATACAAATAAATTCCCTCCCCTCAACCCATCCCACCCTTCCTCCCTCCCCTGCCAAACACCGGACAGAAGAGCCAGGTCTTACAGTTTCATCAGAAAGATCTGGGCTGAGGCAAACCCCCCACCGGGAGGGAATTCCAGAGCGATGGTGCAGCCACCAAGAACGCCCTTCCGTCTGTCTGAACTTGCCGGTAATGCAGAACTTCCAGGAGGGTGCCACCCGATGACTGCAGGGGCAGCCCAGGGAGTGAGACAATCACTCAGATAAGCAGGGCCTAGGCCATGAAGGCCAACACCAGCACTTTGAATTGGGCCCGGAAGACAACAGGCAGCCAGTGCAGTGCTCGGAGCACAGGTGTTAGGTGCTCCCTACGACCCGTCCCAGTAAGGAGGTGGGCCACCACATCCTGCGCTAGCTGCAGCTTCCAAACCATCACCAAGGGCAGCCCCACGTAGAGTGCACTGCAATAGTCTAGCCTCGAGGTGACAAACACATGGATGATAGTGGTGAGATCGAAGTCCAAGACACATGGGTGGAGCCTCTTCACCAGATGTAATTGGTGAAAGGCACCCCAGACCACAGCCAACACTTGGGAATCCAGGCAAAGCTGCAGATCCAGGAGCACCCCAAGGCTGCTAAGAAATCTAATAGACAGACAGAAAGGTAGGCTTTGCACAGATGGAGCCAAAGGAGGACGGACACCCCCAATAACAGGGGAAACCTCCTCACCCAGATCACTGGTCCCGCCTACTAACATCACCTCTGACTTATTGGGACTGAGCTTCAATCAGCTTAACCTCATCCAATCCCCCACAGCAGCCAAGCACTTGGACAGCAACGAGATAGCAGATGAAAATGACAAATACAGCTGGGTATCATCAGCATACTGATGACAGCAAACACTCCACCCCCCGCAAAGCTGTGCACGACCTCCCCAAGTAGCTTCATATACACATTAAACAGGAGAGGGGGCAGAATGGAATCCTGAGGGACCACCAGGGGATGAAGTACAGTCCCCTAGTACCACCCGCTGAGATCTAGCTGCAACGTAGGAACGGAACATTGCAAAACAGTTCCTTCCACCCCCACCAGGTACCACAGGCATGTCACCAGCAACTCACGGTTAACGGTATCGAAGGCCACATATAGATCTAATAGGACCAAAAGGGTCATACAACTCGAGGTGGTCGTCGACCAAGGCCAACAAGTTGGTGCATGCGCAGGAGGCTGATGCCCTGAGCCTGACCTTGCAGCGCCACCATGTTTGCGCAGAGAGCAAAAACATGGCGGCACTGCGAGGAGAGGCTCAGAGACATTAGCCTGTGCCTCTGCGCATACGTGAGAGCTGTATTTGGGATGTGGCTGCCATGGCAACAGTGCGGCGGCTGAATCAGGAGCGGGCGGGGGGGCCGTATGCTCCTCCTCCCGTTATAAGGAACTGCCACTTGTCTTTTGCTATTTCTTGTTGACTTTGGAACTCATGAGGCTGAAAGATAAATGGCAGTGAGAAAAGACATTGCAGGGCATAGTGCAGGCACTGGGTAAGTTTCTCCACATAACTTCTCATTTCTGAGATCTCATCCTCTATTGATCCATCCTGAATACCACTTTAAAACAGAAATCCTGTTCACATACATTACTTTGTCATTTTTTACTAGCGCTAGTAAGTTTATATTGACCCAGGTATAAAGAGGTTGCTTGTCTTGCGACTTGTTTGGCGAAACTTGATACAGCAGGAAGTAACTCTCCCGGCTAATCTCAATGGGGACCTCACTTATATGGTCAAGGATGCTGGGATGTTAAACTTCCATCCTTCATCTATTATTTGGTTTTTGGTTAATCCCGCCACTATCTTATTGTACTTATGCCTGTTAATGATATTCCAGGTATTGGGTGCTCTACTACTGCCAACATTGTTTTGCTTAGTGATTAAGTAACATCAATTTGGATTCAACCAAGACAGTATGGGGAAGATGTCGGCTGTCCTGTGTGTGGAATTGTCTGGAAGAAATATTAAACTTCTCCCCCAGAACACTGGCATTAACCGTAACGAGCAGAACTTAAAGTTCCTTGCTGTATCATCCTTCTTTCAAATTAGAGTATAGAATTTTGCCCCAGGGGTCAAATGTGTCGCCATAAGCCCCGTGAAGGGCAAGGCAATTTTTTATAATTTAATGATTTTATTAGTTTGTATTTTAGTGCTTTTAGCCTATGATAGCTATGAACACAATTCTTCGTTTCATGTTGACTTATGTAGTGTATTTATTTTTATTTTTTGTATTGTTTTGTATTGACTTTGTTATGACCAATGGTCAAACAACAATAAATACTACTACTACTACTACATTACTTTGTCGAATAACTATCATCATGCTTTTTTAAGTACATGAAAGCTATAACACTGTTTAGGCAGATACTCAATCTGTGGGTAAAGCCACATGAGATGTTAGGCCACATTACTCCACATTAGCCCACGATGCAGCTGTCTGCCTTGTGGTCACCAGATGTTTTCCCACTTCTGCTTTGGAGCGGGCATCTGGCTGCTACGTGATGTGTCGGCCAGAGAAGGTGGGTGATGGATTGTAGGCTACTGTTGCCTCACATGGGCTAATGTGGGGCTACAACAGGACTGTCTCCTGTCTCATCAGTCCCTGCAGTTCCGCCACGAGACGAGGTCCAAGGATCAGGCCTGAAGCAGCACATTCAGACCGGCCGCCAAACAGCTAAATGAAAAGCTACAATTTATTTGCACAATAATCTGTAATTAACCTGTCCATTCCTCAATAAAGGAAAGTAGCAAGCAACAAGGATAAGAATCAGTAACTTTGCACTTACTTGCAGGCGAGGGGGTGCTGCATCCACTTGAGGGTGGGTGGCCCTGAAGTCCATGGAGTGAAGGAAGTGAAAGTCCACCAATAACCGGAGGAAAAAGCAATGGGTATGGGGCAGTTGGGTAGTGAGTCATATGTCCATTCACTGTTGGTACTGGACATGTACGGCTACTGGTTGTCATGTTAATACCTCATAGGCTATATGTCATACAAATACCATATAACATTACTCCAAGGCAGCAAATCAACAGGTAGACTTGTCAATGGAGTAAGTTACCAAGTCTCACAATACTGCTTGAGAAGATAAATCATTGGATGACCATCTTTATTTCAATGCTGGTTTTATCTAGTCTTTTTTGCTGGTACATTCTTGCAATGCAAACTGGAGGCAGAAAAATCTTCTTTTCTTAATCCAAGTCCTCCGAGTGCTGTTCAGCTTCTTACTCAAATCCCTTGTTTCAGGAATGAGGGTTCCACTCTACAGGTGCTTGCTGATATACTCTGGGGAGGAAACAAACACCAATATTACAGACTGAAAAACATACCTGAAGGCCAATCAATTTCTTTATTTGTGTATTCATTTATTTCCTGCCCTTCCCTAAGGCTCATTTATCAACGAATAAACACAAGTTACCATGGGGAATAATGTGCTGTTCTATCATTTAAGAAAAAAATTTAATCAAGCAGCTTTGACATTCTTAATGTCTTGAAGACATGGAGATGCAGAAACAACAACAAGGGTACAATCTTCTTCCATTAAAGTCGGCGGAGGTTCAGGATCACAGGCTAAAAAGCCAAATTGTCAGTATAATAGCATTTAAGTGACTGCTGCTTGAAATATGACTACTTGGTAAAGTATTGTGCAGACATTTACAATACTGTAAAACCATATTAAATGCAAATATATACTGCCACTTTTGGGTTCATGCTTTAGGACAGAGGTTCCCAAACTTTTGCAGGTACACCTATGTTTCAGCATTGCTTTCACAGCATGCCCATGCTCACCTGTCAACAGTTCCAGCATAGCCATGCTCTTAAACTGAATAGAACATTAAAAACCCTGCTTGCATGACTAATCAAAGACAATGAAATTGATGTTAATTGGAATATTAAATTCTATTACACTTATAAAAGTAAACAGTATTTGATTTAACAACCCTTAACATTGGTGACATGGCTTTAAAGGGTATGGGTTCACTGAGCAACTATAATTACCTAAACAAATTTAGGACACACCTGACAACCTGTTGAGATGACCTGTTGAGAACCACTGCTCTACTAGAAACAGGAATTATTTTCTTCCTACACACTGTAGGAAAGGAAAGAAGAACTGTCTTAGCCTCTTTCACCATCAGAGTCAGCAGGTCACTCTAGCAATCCCTAGACATGGCTTTGTGGGGGCACGTACTAAGGAACCACACAACACACAGAATTGGTATGGAAGGGGCATTGGCTGCAGCTTTATTGAATACAGTATCACCCATGGCGTCACGTATAAGGGTACGCCTTAATTTATCCCGGGGTACCCTGAGCTGTTTCAGGAGGGTGCGGGGTATAAATTTAATAAATATCAAACCAAGTTTATTGAGTAAGTCCATTGGACATATCAATAGGTACCCCCATATCAGAAGTTCTGCCCCTTATAGGTTAGTGGGCTTCCCCAAGCAAGGCATACCCTGTGCCTGTACCACAGAGGGAATTATTAATGGCTTCAGCCATCAGCTACAGTCTTTGAAGGAGGTAGGATGGCTGGCTCTGCCACCTTCCCCCTTTTCGAGGTCTCATGTTATTCAGGGACCATCCTCAGACCCCAATAGGGGTAGGGGAGTGGGATGGGGGAGGCAGCTATGCTCAGTCACACACAGCCTAATCTGGGCGAGAGAGCACTGGTGTGATTGCTGGGAATCACGGGTAATGGAAGGGACCATTCGAGCGATGCAAGAGATTTGACCAAGGATGTGGCTGAGTACGGCGGCCTCCTCTTATGCCACTCCCCTACCCCTACTGTATCCAGGAGGCAGTCCCTGGATAACATGGGACTTCAAAGGGGGGGAAAGGGAACGGAGCCAGCTGCTTCCCCTCCCGAAGATTTTGGCTGACATCTGAAGCTATTCATGGCTCCTTCTTTGGTATTAGCACAGCGTATACCCTGCTTGGCGCAGTTCATTAAGCTTTAAGAGGCAGAACTTCTGATATGGGGCACCCCAGTACCCTTATATGGGACACCATGGGTGATACTGTATTCAATAAAGTTGCAGCAAGTGCCCCCTCCATACTAATGCTGTGTGTCATGGGGTCTCTAAGTTGCTGCACACTCCCCCTATTCCCTGACTGTTTATTGTCATTTGTGTACTTAAATACCTCCTTCTGAGTGTTTGACTCCCTTCATTTCCCTGTCTGGAATCCACCAGCAAAAGGGGGGGGGGGGGAGGAGAGGTGACCCTTCTGCTTGACCCTCTTTCCCCAGACAGGAATGCCCAGCCACTGCTGGAGATTAATCCTGAGGTCACAGACCCCAAAAACATAGCCTTTCTCTGACAGGTGCACACCATCCAAACATGAATATTCAAGTGATGCACAGTACACCCACTAATGCCCCTCCACGCACCTCAGCATTTTCCCACTCGCCTTATTGCTTTTGATCTTCGCCCAGTCAATTCTCCCTGGACAGCAAGCTTATTTCCAAGACCACAGTCAGGGCCAGCCCCAGGCATGCGCCACATGTGCGGCTGCACATGGCCCCATGGCCAACTGGGGCCCCACGCTTGCCTGGCTGGGCAGCAGGCTGCAGCCAGCTTCTTCCCCAATATGTTCTTCTGCCTCCCCACCCTGGCTCCAGTCCCCATCCCTCACCTGCTTCTGCCTCTGCCCTAGTAGTGCTGCTGATGCAGCAGCAGCAGCAGCAGCAGCAGGACACCGGGGACAAGATCAGACTGGGAGATAAAGTTGTTTGTTTACACACAACTCCTTCCCATGTGAGTGATCAAAAAGTTGTTACCTTGTAAAGAAGGTTCTTCGAGATAGCTCCCAACATTCTCACAACTGGGTTGTGCATGCTCGCCCTATTCAAATAATAGACCACATGATGGTCTTGAGTATCTCTAGTATAAAAAGCACTCTTCCCTCCTGAGAATGACAGTTCCTTCCAACCCTTTCTAGGAATATAAGAAAATTCCATGCGGGGCTGGAAGGGTGGGTGTTAACAGCCATTTCGAAGAACCTTGTTTACAAAGCAGCAACCTTCTGTTCTTCTTCGAATGGCTCCTCGAAGGCCGTTTTTACATAGCTCCACCGGGGGGGTGTCCGTCCATGCGTGCACCAGTGTGTGGGCGGGGCATGCACATGTCTGCACACGCATCCCCACTCACCCACTCCCACGGAGTAACCACTGTTTTCCCCAGTTGCTCCGTGCATGGGGACGAGTGGGGAGGGGTGAGTGGGGATGCGTGTTAGGCAGGTGCGCACATGCACCCCCAGTCACCATGGGCGCATGTGCTGCATTGTTCACACGGGGCTCCCTTACCCACGAACATGCAGAAATCTGCATGTTCATGGGTGGGAGAGGCCCATGTAAAAAGGGCCACATTCTCACAACTGTCTTACTTATACTATCTTAGGTAGGAATTTAGGATGTAAAGAAATATCTATTCTATCTTGGAAAACTTGCAAATATGGTTCTGAGATTATTATGGCTGCTATTTCATGAACTCTTCTTAATGAAGTTATTGCTAACAGGAATACCATCTTTGAACCCGCCCCCCATAACCAGTTCATTTACGCCCCCATATAATTAATTCACGGTGCCCCAGGGGCGCAAATTAAATGGTTATGGGTGGGGGGCAATGTGAATTTATTATATGGGGGGTGGAGGCGCAAATGAACTGGTTATGGTGTGAGGGCAGCGTGAACTGATTATGGGGGCACAACTGAACTGGAGATAGATAGATAGATAGATAGATAGATAGATAGATAGATAGATATGTCTCTTTTCATGGCATAATACGCTTAATAGGCTGGCTGCATTACACCTGTGCTCCATGCGCTGCACTGGCTGCCTATAATGTACCGAGCCATATTCAAGGTGTTGACTTTGATCTGTAAAGCCCTGAATGGTCTTGGCCCCGGGTATCTCAGGGACCACCTCGCCTTCTGCATCTCAGGACGGCCCCTTCGGTCCGCTGGGAGCGCCTTCATGGAGGTCCTCCATGTGAAGCGGGGGGCCACAATGGAGAGGGCATTCTCGGTGGTCTGTCTCTTATACACATCTAGATGTGTATAAGAGCATTCTCGGTGGTAGGGCCGCAGTTGTGGAACTCCCTCCCAAAGGAAGCCCATCTAGCCCCAAGTCTACTGGCCTTTCGACGGGCATGTAAGACGTGGCTGTTCTCCTAGGCCTTCGAGGGGGAGAGGGGGTGTTAATGAGGGTTTTAAACTGTTGATTGTAAATTTTATTCTAGTTTTAAATACTGTTTTATTTTTGTATGGAAGCCACCCCGAGATGCCGTAGGCATAAGGGGGCTGCATATAAATTTGACAAATAAATAAATAAATAAATAAATAAATAAATACATTTTAGGTGTCTTGTGTGTTTGATAGCAGCACCTCTGGAGCAGTCACACTGCATGCGTGCACAAGCAGCAATGGCAGCAAGAAGCAACAGGCCCTGGAGGTCAGGCTGGCTAAGCTCCCTCCCCTCCCCCAGTAAGGCAGTGGACGCAGTCAGTCTCTCTGTGCCTGCCTCACTGCCTGCCCGGCTGCCCCTGCAGTGGAACCACTCCTGGGGAGTGGTGGTAGACGCTTGGCTGGGGAGGTGGGGTGGGGGGAAAAGCATTGGGAGGCCATGCTTGTCTATGGCCGCTTGGCTGAGCACCAGGTAAGGCAGCCAAGGGGTAGAAAGCTGGGGCGGGGGTGGGGGGGGGAAGCATGGGGAGGCCATGCATCCCCATGGCTGCTCGGAGAAGTGGAGAAGGGGAATCCTTACTGTCTGGAGAATACATTTTATGTAAATGTACACATTTGCATAATTAGGTGGGGCCTAATTATGCACATTAGTCCCCGCACCAAAACTTTGCACAAACCCGCACAAACCCTGGGGCCAGCCCTGATCACATCTTGACCCTTGACCAAATCTCTTGCATCACTCTGATGGCCTCTTCCATTAGTTGCATGCCCATGATTCCCAGCAACCATGCCCTTGCTCTCTCACTGCAGGCCAACTGGGTTCCAAAACCAATTGCAGCAGTCCTCCGGTTAGCCCAACACACAATAATGTGACCGTATATCCGTACGCATATATTCCTCTTAAACCTGGCACAAGGAAACCAAATTTAGTTGTGAGGGTGTAATTATTGGGCTCAGAAACCTGTAGAATCTCTAGGCAGGTGGTGAATGAGCCGGTATTCCCCCAGGTGCCTTTTTGGGGGGCAGACCATGGGGCCTTTGCCAGGGATTCTAAAAACCCTCACAGAACCCTCTAGCAGTTGGGTCACATCTTCCTTGAATGGGTATTGTTCAAGGAGTCTGGCCAGGGGCTCTAGCTTATTAGGTGTGTTGGCCAAAGAGCTGCTCAGGTGTCAAGGAGCTGCTTTTAAGGTCTCGCCCATCGCCCAGGTGTTCCCAGAGCCTAACTGGCTGCGTGACAACAACGTAGCCATTCATCTCATCCGGTGGGGCCGCTCACCTGAGGCACACAAGAGCAAGGGAGAGGCAAGAGGTGTCCCAGTCCGGCACCCGCAAATTGTGTCTCATGCCGAGGGGCAGGTGCTTTCTCTTTCATCCACCGATCTCAGAGCACTGTGTAATAAAGTACTGTTGTCTTCACTAGACTAATGGAAAAGCTGAGGCACAAAGGTGAAGTGACTGACCTACGGTAATACAGCAGATCAGTACCAGAAATGGGCAAATGATAAAAAAAAATTAGAAGACTGATGCTTCTTAGTTCAGCAATAAAGCAATATTCTTAGGCAATAAGAGTTCAGATTAAAATTCATATGATAATATCTGACTGGCAAGTGTCACCTCAGTCGAGCATTTTTATTGTATTTGAGATGGCAACAACGACTAGACACTGTGCGCATACTGAGATAAAAACGTATGTGGAATACTATATATGTGGTTTTACAGCGGAAATATGCAGTAATTCTGTCAATCACATTTGAATACCTTTAGGTTAATGATTACATCCATGTGTTTGGAGAAGAATAGATCTCTTCGTGTATTGAGAAAATGCAGAGTTTTGCTGTAGAGAATCACATACTGCCCCTGTTAGTTTTGAGGACCACCTGCCTGGAAACTGATGAAACAGCACTGGTTTTTGCACAAGCTACAGGGAAAGTTGAATATGCATAACTCAAATTCCTGGTTAAGTTAAAAGTAATATCCCACCCACCCACCCTCAAGTCTAACAAATGCAGTTTCTTAAATTGGACATTAATTATAATAATAATAATAATTATTATTATTATTATTATTATTTGTATAGCACCAGCTGTGTATCTGGCGCTTTACAGAACAATGAGATAGACGCGGTCCCTGCCTACAGCTTACAATCTAATAGACACGGAGGGGGAAGACAGGGATAGGGGACAAAGGGAGAAATAAGGGATAAAAACATTCAAGCAGATGCCAAGTCTCAGGTGCACGTGCTTGGCTTGGTTGCAGTTACGCAGGAGTCTGCGGGGAGGGCAGACAGTAAGTATTGAGCGAGAAGTTCTAACAGGCGTTGGGAAAGGTGACGAGGAAGAGGTGGGTTTTGAGGAGGGATTTGAATGTGTGGAGGGAGGGGGCAAGGCGAATGTGGGCAGGGAGGGAGTTCCAGGCATGGGGGGTAGCAAGAGAGAAGAGACGAAGGCGGTTAGGAGAGTAGGGGAGACGAGGGAGAACAACAGAGGGAATGGAGGAGGAGCGGAGAGTGCGTGCAGGAGTGTGTAAGGAGATAAGGGCTGAGAGGTAAGGGGGAGCCAAGTTGTGAAGGGTTCAGTACCCTGATAACTCAATTTTTAAGGTACATGAATATTACCCACCCAAACTAAAATATCAGGGCCTTTGAGTGTATTAATTATTTTGGCAGCATGTGGTTAAAGTACTGTCGTACATACCCTCTCTCCAAGCTTGTAATGCAATGTAGCAGTGCCCCATCCCCAGCTTGCATTGCAAGACTGCTCAGGTGAATGACTGGGAACAGGAGAGCTGTACATTGCATTGTAAATCTGGAGGCTAGTGTGGGGCTTGGAAGCAGGCGGAGCACTTCTATTCCCAGCTGTTCACATGAGCAACAGGAGCAGGAGTGCTCTGCATTGCACTGCAGGCTTGAAGACTGTAAACTACAGTATTTTAAACATACACCACACCAAGAAATTGCTAATTTGCTCAATGTCTGGATATTTTTAGCTCAAAGTTAAAGTTGTGCTTGAGTAAAACTTACATTGCCTCATTTTATTTTATAAAAATCTGTTAAGTTCATTTCTGAGAAGTTGAACTTTTATATTGTTCTCACAAAATTCCACTTATCATGACTCCATCATACTTGTAAGTCAAAATAGCACTTAGACAAGCAGAAAGTTAAAGGCAGCATTTATACAACTGAACAATGTTTGGACATCAATGAAATATCGCTCTTGCCATTCTACCTGCTTGTCATGGCATTCCTCCTATTATTCCACCCAGTCCCTTGCTATTGCACCTGATCCCTGTAGCCTCCCTCCTGTCATTCCACCCACGCCTGTTGCCTCCATCCACTCCCAGTAGCCTACTACCTCTTGTGTTTCACCTCCCCCCCGCCTCCTTTTTTGTCATTGCACACACCCTTATTTCCATTCCCCATTGGAGATGAAGCTCTATAGTTTTGCTTTAGAGCCCATTAAAGCATATTGTTATTCACATATCTCCATACTTGGCATTTGTGTTCCCTCCATTGTTCCTAATGGACATTCTATGTCATTCATTTTAATATGTCTCAGGATTCTGGCCTCTAATTGCCAGTCGACTGACCCACATTGCTGCAACCAGGGCCTTTTATTCAGCCTGCTACAGAGTTGCCAATCAACCCCGTCCTTGCAGTCAAGCAGTTCCTGGGTTAAACCTTTAGGTGTCACTTTCAAACAGGGTGTGTAAAGAAAGGGAGAATTGAGGGAGTGGTCTGTGTTCACAGTGGAAAGAGGTGTAAGAGAAGGAGGAGAGAAGTATTCATTAATGATCTGGGAAGGGAAGTAAGGAGCGAGGTGATCAAATTTGCTGATGCCACCTATTTATTCAAGGTAGTTAAAACACAATCGGACTGTGAAGAATTGTAGGGGGATCTTGTGAAACTGGGTGACTGGGCAGCTAAGTTGCAGATGATATTTAACGTGAACAAGAGCAAAATGATGCACATGGGGAAAAATAATCCAAACTTTATGTACCCAATGCTGGGTTCTAAGTTAAGAGTTACCACTCAGGAAAAGGACCTTGGAGTCATTGTGGACAATACAATGAAATCCTCAGCTCAGTGTGCAGCGGCCATCAAAAATGCAAATGTGATGTTAGGAATTATTCATAAAGGGATAGAGAATAAAACTGAGGATGTCATAATGCCTCTATACAAAACTATGGTGCAACCGCACCTTGCATATTGTGTGCAGTTCTGGTCGCCCCATCCCAAGAAAGGTAGAACTAGAAAATGTACAGAGAAGGGCAAGAACAATGATAAGGGGTATGAAGAAAGGCTGGATAGGTTGGGGCTCTTCTGCTTGGAGAAGAGATGACAGAAGCGATATGATAAAAGTTTATAAAATCATGAGTGTTTTGGAACAAGTTAACAGGGAACGGTTATTTACCCTCTCAAACAGTACAAGAGCTAGGGGACACTCCAGGAAACCAACAGGTAGCAGATTCAAAACAAATAAAAAAGAATTTTTTCACTCAACGCAGAATTAAGTTGTGGAATTTGTTGCCAGAAGATGTAGTCAAGGCCAGCAGTATAGCTGGGTTTAAGAAAGAGATATACAAGTTTCTGGACGATAGGTCCATTAGCAGCTATTAGCTAGGTAGGTTGGGGGAATGGAACCTCTTACTGTCAGGAGCTGGGAGTGAAAAACAGGGAATGGATTCTGACCTATTGGTTACTTCTTCCAAGCGACCGAAATTGGCCACTGTCAGAGACAGGTGATGGGCTCAATGGACCATGGGTCTGACCCAGTATGGCACTACTTATGTTCTTTGAACAGGGATGGAAGGATCTGGTCTGGGGTGAGGGATTAGAAACGCAGCCCCATCAGTGTAGCTCAGTAGCAAATTTTTAAGTCTGTACTATTAAACCTTTATGCCTATACTATTTCCCAAGTATTCTGCCCCATGCTTCCTTCCAAGTGAACTCTACCATTCATGCCCTCCTCTCTTCCAACTGCAACTGCAGCTGAGGTGGGGGTAGGAATGGGGGAACTGTTTGCATTCTTTCATGCAAAGACTGAGGTTCACACTGAGGCCTTCCCCACAGTTAGGCATTTATAGAGCCTTTCGTCTGCATGGTGGATTCTGTGGTGTGTACTGAGGGATGAGTGCACCCAGTAGCATTTCCCAGCAACAGCACATGGACGGTTTCTCTCCTGTGTGAATTCTCTGGTGTGTATTGAGTGCCCCAAATTCTCCTGAAGCTTTCCTCGTATTCCTGGAACATACACAGTTTGTCTCCTGTGTGGATTCTTACTTTAAAAAAATTTTTTTTTAAAAAGTGAAAGAAATCAAACATACATATATCTAAAACAAACACTTACCTAAAACAGACTTGAAGCTTTGACCTGCCAATTTTCTTTTCTAGCACCTAACCTACAGGAGCATTGCTGGTTTTCCCTTCTCAATTTGCTCATGGAGCTTTGCATTTTGCTCACTATTGCATGGCATCAATATTGTGTAGTCTTTAGATCTGTATACACTGTGCTTTTTCTACTCACTATTTTTTCCATAGTAATGTGTACAATTTTAGGAAACCCCACCCCATGGAGGCTCCACCCCCTGTCCCACCAACCACCACTGGGGAGGAAGGTATATAGACCAAATTCATCCCTGAAGACAGCAGAGTAACATCAAGGATGGATGCAGTCCTGTGTATTCGTACAATGAATCTAACTAACTAACTAACAATGAATCTTACTTCAAAGTCACCTATTTGGAAATAATACAACTTCCAGAAATAAAAATGTGTACAAAACTATCAAATACTTTCAACTATATTTCTGTTAGCCACAGACTTGCAGAGCTCAGCACAAATTATCAAAATGTGCACAGACAGTGGCTTTTGCTGCTATTTCAGATATAGAAGAAATATGGCTGACTCATGAGCTAAGCAGGCAGCATCTTATACATTTGATTTTTATTGCTTTTCTTTTACCTTCAACACATTTATTTTAAAGTACCCACTAGCATGTTTTAACCTATGCTGTAGAAGTGCAAAAAAGGGAACAAAATACCATTTTATATTCCCCTTTAATTTTCTTTTACCTTACTATGTAAAAATGCAAAAATCGCAGTTTCCTAGCTCTTGCAGTCATAATATTAGCTATGTCATTTGGCTTCATTTTCCTTTGAAAAGCTGGTCAGATCTTCCAAAAATAAGTTTAAGCAGTCCTCTGAGAACCAGAGCTTTATTCAAACAAATGAGAGGCTCAACCCCAATGGAAATACCTTGCACCGTCTTAAATATCAACCCTTGGCATGTAAAACTCAGTTACGATGATTTGCCCCAAGCCACTTGCTAGTATACTTGAAAGTCAATTTAATGAATAATAAAAACTTTGTTAGGTTAATAAAAATTAGAAATAGAAATAAATCATGCTGCATCATAAGAACGCCTCACATGCTTCCAGTCATCTCATAGATCTCAAACTGAGGGAAGGAGGGTAGAAGGTATCTTAAGGGAGAGGGGCAAAAAGAAGCGCAACTGTCAAAACTCTAGCTTCACTGCGACTGAGCTGGGAGGATTTCTGAAATGGTGGGGTAGCGAGGGCAGAGCGTGCGTGTGTCTGTGAGAGAGACAGACGCTTTCACCCTACCTGGACGGGGGGAGGGGGATGACTTCCGTGAGGGCAATTGCAGCTATTCCGCTTTTATTCCACGAGAATAACTGTGATTGTAAAAGCTACACTGGGGGACATACAAGTGGAATAGCACATTCATACATGCGCTAACTCTTGTGAGAATACAGCCATGATTGCCTTCATGGAAGTTTCCTCCTCTCCAAGGTAATGTGTGAAAGCGGCCAGAGAGTGCAGAGATAAGGCAGAGAGAGATATGATGTGCAAAGGAGTGAGCGGGAGTTAGTTATGCATTTGTGTGTCTGGGAGAGGGTGGGGGAGGAGACCTTACTTACCACAAACAACAGGAAGAGGTGTGTGGTCTTAAAAGATTGAGAACTAGTTATAGTAAACTCCCGATCAATGCTCAGTTCTTTCCTACAATGCATTCTCCAATGCACAGTGCAACCTCTTGATAACGTATATGCATAGCCATGTGAACACAAGCATAGCTCCAAACGACAGGCTTTCACTTC
Organism: Sphenodon punctatus; assembly: GCA_003113815.1. Taxonomy (NCBI): domain Eukaryota; kingdom Metazoa; phylum Chordata; class Lepidosauria; order Sphenodontia; family Sphenodontidae; genus Sphenodon; species Sphenodon punctatus. Next base: position 1,598,782 of record QEPC01012329.1, read on the forward strand.
ATCATGGACCACTAGCATTTGGCAGATATGCCATTATCTATGTCAAGTATGCGCACACACATATGACGTTTCAAAATCCTACATGCTTTACAAAAATTCAGCATTATCACTAGATTTTACCATTAATGCTGAAAATCTCCTGCAGGATTTAAATCATCCAGTGGTACCCATGCAAACAATACATTATTCTTTTAATTATTTATATTTATATGTATTTAAATTTATAAGCCGCCATTTCCCAGAGGCTCAGGGCAGCTCACAAATCATATATGTTGTATTAGGTCAGTACAAAATGTAGATATGTAAAATAAAGGTCAATAAAAACAGCTGGGCTAGAGGAATGATTTTTATACTTTCCCAGAAGATTTGTATGAAAAATACATGCATGTAAAGGTGAGAGTGACGTGGAGACGAGATGGGACGGGATCAAAAGTGTTGGTCTAAAACAGCCAACTTTGAGGGAAGGGATTTGTGATGAAAACCCATATCCAGATCTGAAATTTGCTAATGCCTCTTACCTTTATAGAGGAGCAAACAAAATTCTTGCATCTGAACACTAGATTGGTCTTTGCAAATTAACTTGGAGCAGCTCAAAATCATAGATGAGCTATGATTGAAGCACATCTCTGAAGCAATAATTATTTTATTTATTATTTATTTATTAATTCAATTTTTATCCCGCACATCCCTCAAAGGCTCAGGGTCTTTTACAATACTTAATAAAACACATAAACATATAAAAACATAAACACACAATTTTTTTTTTAAAAAAACCACCCTAAACTCCAGTTACCAACTCTCTCCCTAACCCCCCACCCCATCCCCAAGACCATCCAAACCCCTATCCTTGTCCGCCAAATACTTTTTGAAAAGAAGTCTTACACCAACTCTTAAAGATGCTCAAGCCAAGTTCAAGTGGACCTCCAGGGGAATGGAGTTCCACACCACTGGGGCAGCAACTAAGAATGCTTCCCTGCAAGCTCTTGTCGTGTGAACAAGGCTAACAGGTGGTACCCACAGGGAGGCAATCCTGGCCGATCACGGGGTCGCAATGGGACATGTATGGACAGGTGATATTTCAGGTATGTGGGGCTCAGACAATTTAGGACATTAAAGGTCAAAACCAGCACCTTAAGTTGTGCTTGGAAAGCTATAGGGAGTTAGCGCATACTTTGGAGCACTGGTATAACGTGCTCCCGGCACCCCATCCCAGAAAAGAAGCAAGCTGCTGCATTCTACACCAGCTACAGCTTCCGAACAGTCATTAAGGGCAGTCCCATGTAGAGTGCAAATAATCTAGCCTCGAAGCATGGATGATGGTGGCCAGATCCAAAACACAAAGAAAAGGCTGTAGCCTCTTTACCAGATGGAGTTGGTGAAAACTAAAAGTGCTCCTGGCCACTGCTGCAGCTTGACATTCGAGAAATAGAAAGGAGTCCAGAAGCACTCCAAGGCTGCGAACTAGACCGACCAGAGAGGGCCGGACTCCATCAACAACAGGAGTCCCATTCTCCTCCAGGTCACAAGGCCAGCCAACCATCACCTCCTCAATCTCATCTGGATTCAACTTCAATCATCTTACCCTCATCCACTCCCTGCAGCCAGGCATCGGTTGAGCACCGAAACTGCAGGACCTGAGTTGGATGAAAAAGAGAGGTAGAGCTGGGTGTCATCTGACACTTCACCCCAAATCTCCAAATGGCCTCATCCATTGGCCTCATATACATGCTGAACAAGAGAGGAGACAGAATAGAACCCTGCGGGACCCCACAATGGTAGTCCCAAGATGACAAGCAGCAATCACCCATCACCACTCTCTGGGATAACCCAACAGGTATGAGTGGAACCACTTGAGAGCAGTCCCACGCACCCCCACAAATCCCACAGTCATGTCAACACCACCTGGTGATCAATGGTATCAAAGCCCACCGAAAGATCTAAGAAGATCAACAAGGTAGAATTTCCCTTGTCAATCTCCAAGCGCAGGTCATTGACCAAGGCCACAAGTGCAGTCTTCATGCCATACCCAGGATGAAAGTCTAACTGAAACAGTTCCAGGAATCCGATAACACTGAGATGGGCCTGGAGCTGTTAGGCAGTCACTCGTTCAATAACCTTCCCTAAAATGGGAGGGCCAATAGCTGTCTGGAGAGTCAGTGTCCAAAGATGACTTCTTAAGCAGGGGCTGGACAAATGCAGTTTTAAGGATGTCCAACACACTACCCTCCCAAAGGGAAAGACTGGCAACTCCAGTCATCAATGGCCCCAATGACTCCTGGCAGGCTTTCACCAGCTTGGACAAGCAAGGATCTAATTCACAATGGTTGCTTTCATAGCCCCAAGCCCCTCCCCTGCATCACTAGACAATACTGACTGAAACTGATCCAAATAAACAGGACAAGTTGTGGTGAATACAAGCGATTTTGTCTGCAAAATAATTAATAAAAATGTCACAACGGACATTAGAGGATTCCCTTTCTAGGCAGAGGCCGACCGGATTAACAAGGCCCCTCATCACCCAGAACAGCTCCACTGGATGAGACTTTGCAGACGCTACGATAGCGGGGAAAAAAGCTTTCTTTGCCGCTATTACAGCCAAGGCATAGATCTATGCCGCAATCGGTCAGCTTCAGAATGAGTCGAGCACCACCTGTGCTCTAACCACCTGCCCTCCTGCTTCAGCCACCTCAGGTCCTCCATATACCAGAGGGACCTGTGCTGCCACAGCAGTGAGAGCTGACGCCTTGGTACAAACATGTCAATGGCCATGGTCAAGATGTCATTCCACAAGGCAACCAGGTCATCGACAGAGTAGCCACTAAGGTCAGTAGGTAAATCCCCCCAGAGAATTCTGGAAGTCAGTCAGACAGTCTGGAAGTTAGTCATGGCAGACTAAATTAACCGGTCCATCATCCTGACGAGGGCACAGGAGGGCCAGGATCTGGGCTTTCAGACAGTAATGGTCCAACCATGATGTCTTGCTGCCTCCTGCCCCATTTTTGTCCCAACATAGCAAGACTAGTGCTGGGGCTGCCATTAAGCAATACTAAGCCAGTATTCCTGAAGAAACTGGTGTCTGTATCCCACAGGCAGCCCTCATCTCACCAATATTGTTTATCTGTTTACATTTTACCATGCCCTTTCCCCTAAGGCTCAGGATGGCTTACATCACTAAAAACACAAATAAAAATCTCCTAACCTCCCCCCCCCCCACCACACCCCTAAACTCATCCACCCCAACCCCTATCCCTGCCGGCTGAACGCTTGACCAAAAAGAAAGGTTTTACACTGCCTCCAGAATATGCCCAGTGTGGGAGCAACAGGGGATCTGCAGCTGACTCCAGCTGCATCACAACACTGTTCTGCCACCAATATGTTGTGGGGAAACCCACTGATGTATAAACACCTGCCCACATCCCACAGCCAGCTGCACTGGGAGCAGGGAGGAGGAGGAGGGGATTACCAAGAAGAGCCTCCACAGCAGCAGGGGAAACCAACCTCATATAGCATCATTTTCCCACTGTGATCCTCTTGAACGTTTGTCGGGCAAAGGATTAGTTAAAAAAAAAAAAAAAAGGTACCTACTCCCACCCCCGAGCAAGCTGCATTAAAGCACTGTTGCACTACATACATGTTATAGGAAATAGCATTCCTGCATAAACAACTGTACTCACTCCAAAAGCAGCTGCATCTGAGTACTTGCCAACAAGGACCATGGGCAGCAGGGAGAGTAGATACAGAAGCAGGGGAAACAGACCTCATCGAGCAGCACTGATAACACTGATCCTCAGGTTCCCCCTGTCCTTTCATGCTGGGACAGCAGATATCTGCCCCCTGCTGTCCCCAGCTCTAATGTTGCCCCCAACCTGCAAAGGAAGAGGACTGGGGCTGAAAGACAACGGCAACATGTGGGTACATGGAGCACAAGCTATATGCCAGTGTAGTATATGATAGTGCATCATATCTTTACTGATTTACATGGGAGTGTTTACACTACTAGGGTTGTAGTAGCACTGCCAAAGGAAAAGCAGGCACCTATACTAAAGAGAGGACCATGCTGAGGGCTGGTGCTAATGGGTACAAGTGCTACTGCAGCAACGGACAGTGTCTAATATCCCACAGGTGTGGAAGCTAAAGGCTCTGCGGGGCTATAAGGCCATGGAGTTCAGCAGCGGACGACAGATCACCACGGAAAGGCAGTGGGCTGGAGTAGGGTTGCCACCTATGCACATTGCAACCCTTATGAAAAATACATGTTGCACGGCCTAAGTGTTCTTTAACAATCTGCATGTGTGGCAAGTTCCAGAGGGCTGTGCCTAAGAAAAGCTACAGCGAACAGAGAGACAACCGAGCCAGTAGGGAAAGAGGCTGGACTGAAGCCTGTCTGAAATCCTGGGAGCCAGCTGGCAAGGGCCAGGCTGTAAAGACTTGTATAACCTGGCTGGGAGGGACTGTGCCTGGCCCAGGGGGCCTATAGAAACAGGTGCCCAGAGACTGTTTATGTTGGACTCTTTGTGAAGCTGCTGGTGACAGTGTGCACACTGTAAATAAAGGACACTTTGGGGAAAGATTCTGCTTGGACTTGGTTCTTGGGAGTTTGGATCCTGAAAAGACTCACCCCTCAGGGGTCTTAGCCTGTTACAGTGTAACTCTTAGCAGAGGGTCTTAAGTCAGCACTTCCTCACTTTTAGGAGCTCCAGTCTGTTAGTGAACATCCTAAGTGGCCCCTTAAACGGCAGAGTTTCTTTATATTAGAATTTTAAATAGATTATTTATAAATTCTACCCTGGAAAGTAGCTTCAATTTCTGAAACATCTGTGGTGCATTGGGGTGGAAAAGAGTAGCTCATTTGTTGATGCTGTGAGAGTTTAATAATTCAATTTTCTCTAATTTGCCTCTATTTAATTTGCTACCATTTGGCTTCACTGTCTTAAGCAGAGTTGCACTCACTTAGACCAGGTTTTAATTTAGTCCATGAAATCCTTTTGCGGCATGAAAGGCTTCCATTAATGCCTACAGTATTTTGAGTAAGAAGAGATCTTAGCAAGCCAAATAGTGAGGCTGATATTAATGTGTCTTCAGATGGGTTTGGCCCATCTGCCATGTTGTGGGGATGCAGCACCAGCCCAATATCCTTCTATCTATTTCCTCTATTCTTCATCTGCACACTGAATGACTGAGTTTATATGCGCTATGTGCAAAGTGGGCAACCCAAATAAACGGTGTCAACCCTCAAAAAACCCATCGTTTTTTATAATACTAAATTCCTAGATTTTAAAAAAACATGCCTTTTGGTTTCTTGTCTTCTGTGTTACAATCACATTTTCAAGCTTCCTTCCACAATCATGAGAGCTAGAAACCTACCTTATAAAAAATAAATAATAAAATTTTAAAAGTGAGAAATTCTCATGATTTTGTCCTTCCTAAACATGTTTAGATGTGTTACTTTCACCGATTGTAACAGAACTATGTGAACATGATTATTTGTAGGATTGGGGTCTCTAGCTTTAAAACCTTAAAGCACAATATTTATAGCATAACCAAGTGCGGGTGGGGAATACAGGTAAATACATCTTGTAAAAAGCACTGAAAAGAAAAAGGCCCCCATCCACGATGTGAGTGCACATGGTGCTGCCTCTCCCAGGCCATCGCTAAGTTAACAGCCCTGAGATGGAAAGGACAGGGCTGTGTGATGGGAGCTCAGAAGAGTGAGGGCTGCCACAGACTCAGGGGGCGGGGGGGGAAGCTGGATCTCAGCTGAGAGAATGGCTCACAGCTCTCTCCTCCCTTCCATCTCTGTGATGGGGGATGACGGCCTTGTGACACTGTCCTACATGATCTGCAGCCAGCCAGTCCTCACTGAGCACACCACCACACTCACACACCTATGCCCTCTCCCATCTCATGGCTGTGAATATACAAATTAGCCCCAAAGTTTTTGCTTTGAAAGAGGGAGAGCGAGGGCCAGTGGCGCCTGTGTGCTTGAATGAGCCCCAAAGATTTTGCTCCACTAGAATTTTCTGATAAGTATTTATATTGATTTTACCGAAAGTGTTTCTTTTCAGTGCAAGACATATTTGTTTAATCTATTTTTCCAGAAAAAAGGCTATTTCTCTTCGTAAAACAATTTTCTTCTCAATTTTAAATTTGTTTTTGTCCAAAAGGCATTTCCCATTGAAGAAAAGGTTAGTTTTGATTTTAAAATTGATCATTTTTTAACAAAGCATTTCAGGGGGGGGGGGCATTTCCCCCCCGATGTACATTTATTGTTTGACTATTATAATTCCCAACATCTAGACCCAAATGTGCTTCAATTCCAAAGTCCAACAGCAGCTTGTGTCCCCACACAACTTCCCTGCATGCTTCACTAGCTGACATGTATTCTGCTTCTGTTGATGAGAGTGCAACAAGTGACTGCTTTCTGCTAGTCCAACTTATGGCTCCATCTCCATAGAGAAACAGGTGTCCACTGGTGGACTTGCAATCAGCTATGTCTTCAGCCCAATCTGCATCCATGTATCCCACCAGTCTAGGGTTGCTGCTTACTGGACTCTTCAGTGTGTAATGCGCGGTACCCTTCAGGTATCTCCCCAGTCTCTTGACTGCGGTCCAGTCATTCTTGGTTGGGGCACTTACTTTTCTGCTTAAGATTCCCACTGCTGTGGCAATATCTGGCCTTGTCACTGTGGCTATGTACAAAAGCTTGCCAATCGCTTTTCTGTACTGGTTGTTGGCTGCCAGAGGCTCATCATCTTCCCTTTGTTTCAGGAAATTGACATCCATTGGTGTACTGACTTCATTGGCATCTGTCAGTCCCAGACATTCCAAAAGATCCTTGATCTTTGCTTTCTGGTTGAGAAGATAACTTCCATCTTCTTCTTTTTCTATTTGAATGCCAAGGTAGTGTGAGATGCTTCCAAGTTCCTTCACCTCTACTTCCTTGTTTAGGTGCTCAACAATCTCGTGACTGTCTTGCTCCTGTTCACAACAGATGATCAGATCATCAACATAAGTCAGGATATAAGTCCACTTATTGTCTCTGAATCTTGAGTACAGGCAGGGGTCAGCTTTTCCTTGCGTGAACCCTTCCTTAAGCAGTAGCTGATTCAGTTTCTCATTCCATGCTCTAGCTGCTTGCTTCAAGCCATAAATGCTCTTCTGGAGTTTGCATACAAGCTTCTCCCTTCCAGGTTGCTCGAAGCCTGGTGGCTGCTGCATATAGATGTCTTCCTCAAGTTCTCCATTCAGGAATGCAGTTTTGACATCTAAATGGTTAACATGCATCTTTCTGGAAGCTGCTATGCTAAGTAGTGTTCTGATGGAAGTGTGCTTGACAACTGGTGCAAATGTTTCATCATAGTCTTCTCCATATATTTGGGAGTATCCCTTGGCTACTAGTCTGGCTTTGTAGCGCTGTACATCCCCTTCTGCATCTTGCTTGATTTTGAAGACCCATTTGCAACCTACAGGTTTTCTTCCAGCAGGTAGTTCCATAAGTGTCCAGGTTTTGTTCTTGTGTAGAGATTCAATCTCTTCCTTTGCTGCTTTCCTCCATTTTTCAGCTTCATGGGTTGGCATCCTGTCAACATCCTTCCATGTGCTGGGTTCTTGCAGCTCTGCACTTGTGGTGAGGTAGGAGTATTTCAAGGGTGGAACTCCTTTGTTGGACCTCTGTGAGCGCCTGGGTTCTGGCTCAGCTTCTGTGACCCCTTCTGAATCTGCAGCTTCTGTAACCCCTTCTGAATCTGCAGCTGGTTCTGGTTCACAGATTGGCATTTGGTAGCTGAAGGCCTGCTCACTTGGTTCCTCTTGCATCTGGATCCTTGGCTCCAGGTCTGGTAATTCACCTTTGGTTGGTCTGTGTCTTTCATCAAAGTACACAACATTGCAAATTTCAATATTACCAGTTTCAACATCAAGAATTCTGTATCCTTTGCCTCCTAAAACATATCCACATAAAACTCCTTTCTTGCTTCTGCAATTCAACTTGTTTCTCTTTGCCTTTGGTATATATGCATACACATCACAACCAAAAACTCTGATGTGATTTAGGCTAGGCTTGTGTCCAAACCACAGTTCAAATGGAGTTTTCTCTATGGCTTTGGTTGGCAATCTGTTCTGCAGATAGCTGGCAGTCATCACTGCTTCTCCCCAGAACTTGCTTGGCAAAATTGCATCTTTCAACATACCCCAGTAGGGTTCTATTTTTCCTTTCTGCAACACCATCCTGCTCAGGGGAATATGGGGCTGTAGTCTCATGTTCAATTCCCTGTTCTCTCAGAAAGGCTTTCATAGCACTTGAGATATATATCTTCTATTGTCTGACCTTAGTCTCTGAGGCTTTCTTCCAAACTTGTTGCTGACCAATGCAACATATTCTTTAAACTTTTCAAACATTTGGCTTTTCTCGCTCAAGGTGTAAACATAGGCAAATCTTGAGAAATCATCAATAAAAGAAACTATGTAAAGGTTTCCTCCAATGCTCCTTTCCAGAGGACCTGATACATCACTGTGAATCAACTCTAGAGGGCACTGAGACCTTCTCTTCTCTAGCTTGTGAAAAGTTGTCTTAACACCCTTTGCAGTAATGCAACACACACATCTGTCTGAATTCTCAGTACACAGTTGCTGCTTAAAGTCTTTAATTAACTTCCCCTTCTCAAGCTGGCGAATTACATTATTGTCTTTGTGACCCAACCTCCGATGCCAGATCATATCACAGAATCTATGGGTGCATTTGTGGTTGCTTGCTAAATTTGCATTTTCATTAACACAATTCACTTCAAAGAGCCCACTGTGTCTTAGAGTTGCAGACAAGATTAAGTCACCTTCTTTTGTCACATAGCAATGATCATCCATGAATTCAAACTTGCATCGATTCTTAACTCCATATTTCACAGAGATTAAGTTATTCTT
>QEPC01012329.1:1624442-1638438 GCA_003113815.1 Sphenodon punctatus
GAACGAAGCACATTGACATAAAGTACCACTATGTTCGAGAGGCACAGGAAGAAGGGCTAATTGAGTTGAAGTATTGCCCAACTGAAGAAATGGTGGCAGATGGACTGACCAAGCCACTACCAAGGGATCGATTCCAGATGCTACGAGAGCAAACGGGAGTCGTGAGCCGGTGCGACAGGCGATGAGAAGGGGTGTTGGAAAAACAGCTCCAGATGGCATTGACCTTTTGCACCAACAAACCCTAATGACCACTAGGGGCATTGGGAGTAGAGATAGTGAGTTAGTGTGAGTGTCACTTTAACCTTTCCTGATCTCTGCTTCTAAGCCCCCTCCAGGTGGGATGTGCCCAGGAAGCTCCTACTGGATTTCCTCCTTCTTCCTGACCTTTTTCCATTCCTAACTTCTCTCTCTGACCTTCAACATGACCGGCCACCATGCTGGTGGCAGCTAGCTAGTAAGACCTAGGGATTGGCCTTTCCTATCACAATGTACTTCTCAATAAAGTAGATTATTTTAATCTAGAAACAATCTCCAAGATGTTGATTACTACTAAGCTGTTGCTACTAAGAATACAAGCTGTTTTTGGTTTTTTGACCACCAATAAAATTCCAACATGAAAGCCTGCTTTACTCACCATGGTCTGAAGTGGCCAGGGGCCTGGGTGCCATGGCAGCTGCTATTGGCTGCCCATCAGGGAAGGGGGCAGGTCACTGGTTGCAGAGAGTGGGGTGTCTGCCCGGCTCCCCAACCTCCCCAACAGCCACGCCCGTCATGTTAGTTCAGGGGCTTAGCTAGATCCTGGCCATGGTGCTGACCTCACATCTGACCAGGTGAGTCCATGGTGCGGCTTCACCCATTGACACCTTTTTCCAGCTTTCAGAATCACTTGTGTAAGGCAGTCAGGAATCTCTATAGGCAGCTGAGAATTACTGACACTTGCTATGGGTTTTAGGAGTGAGGAGATTGTGTATTTGAGAGAGTGTTTGGTTTTTTGTTTTGTTTAAGATGTAATTTAGCTGTAGCTCTTATGTTCCATATTGCTAGTCTCAAAATTACACTGGCACACTCAGAAAAATTGCAAATTTAAAACTGAAAGGAAAAGCCATGACACCATGGCATCAATTTATTTGCACAATACACGAGAATACACTCTTGTTCCAACAATCAGTTTTAATGGAACTGAGAGTTGGTGCTAGAAAGAAGCAGCTGCAAAAGTATGTAGCTTGAACCTTCACATGACCACCTTCCATAATCAATTTCCAGAGGGTTGTTTTTCTTCCAGCCAGCCAATATATGAAATGGGCAATGTTCAGAAGTGCACACCTTCCATTTAAAATTGTAAAAAATACAGTGCTATTGTGTGCACAATTTTTTTTAATTTAATGAAACTAGTATAATGTTGGCAAATTAATTAATTAATTACCTTGTTCTCAAGAGTTGCAGCTGTTCAGAAGAGATACTAAGGAAACATTTTCGTTGTATGTTAGCTATATTTAAGAATGTCTATCCCACCTGACTTATTAACCATAGTCACAAGGCTGGAAGGAACCTCAAGGGCCATCTAGTTCAGCCCCCTGCACCACCGCAGGACCTGCCACACCCCAACCATCCGCACAGAGAAATCCCACCAATAGCTACAAGTAGAGACTGGGACTAACCAGATCACACCGATGCCTGAAATAACAGGAAATAAATTTAGAAAAAGAGGATCCAGGTGTCCCAAACAGGCGTGCCACATCCATGCTGCAGGGAAAAGACAACTGCCTGAAAGACAATGGCCAATCTGGCCAGAGAGAAAATTCCTCTCCGACCCAGATTAATCTGTCTTTCACTTTCCTCAGCTTACTATTTGCATTCCATGTCTCTTTGCTGCCAAAACTATACTGACAAGCAAGCAAACAAGCAAATAAATAAATAAAATAGGTCATGTGATAGGCTTAACAATTTATTGTATGTACTAGGGGTGGGACTCCAGGCGAATTATCAGTTACCAGTTTAATCGGTATCAGATTAATCTGATATCGGATTTATCGGTATCGGTATATCGTTTTTTTAACATTGCTGATTTTTCGGGTCTAACATTGCGGCCATTGTTAAAATGGTTGCAATGTTAAAGATCTGAAAAATTGGCAATGTTAAAAAAACGATATACCGGTATTATCGGATTAATCCGATATCGACAATTATCGGCATTATCGGATTAATCAGATACTGATAGTCTCATCCCTAGTATGTACTACCCTGAGAATCAGATACGGTTGAATTAGATCATGTTTGTGTAAAGAATAACTGGTTAATTTCCTGTGAAGTCACTTTTCTAACGCCCTACAAGGGAATCCGCTGTTGTCCTCTACAGATTTAAATGCACTTTGGAGACATTTAGCCCAGGTATGCGGGCCACCCTCTCCTTCTACCCTAAGACCACGATCCATCTTGCCACCCCCGCTGGCACAAGGGGCCCTGTGCCGACGGACGAGCCTGCTGGCGACGGTGGAAGCAGAGTTCCGCCAGCCCATGGCCACACCTCCTCATTGATCACTGGAGACACACACCCTATGCTGGAGTTAGAGCGGGGAGCACTGTCCATTTAAGGGGTTCACAACCCCAGGGCAGGCTCCCCAGGACTGGTGGGCACACCAACAGGGTTTGCACCCATGGGGGAGCCCCCCACGAATGGACCGGCTGTGCCACTAAGGACTTACGCCTGCTCCGAGCAGGCATAAGGCAGTTGAAGCCATAGGGAGCCATGCACCGGTCCCCTGACACTCAGAAGCTGCTGCACACATCTGCACAGGCAGCCCCTGAAACCAGCTCACAGCACTCACCGTCTCTTGCGGGAGCCTTGGATGGTGACCCAGCTCCCATCCCAGAAGCACAGCACACTGAGAGGTACAGGAGGGGCAGGGTCTCAAACTGTCCAGGGCTCCCATGAGCGATGGTGAGTGTGTGGGCCAAGTTCAGGGGCTGCCAGGGCCAACGTGTGCAGCAGTTTCTTGGGGTCAAGGGCACCCTCACCAGTTTCCCTTCCTGCTGCTTCTTCTGTGGCCCTGCCTCTTCCAGCTCCTCCTGCATGGCGCAGGGACCGAAGCTGGATCCAGTGCTGTAGCTGCCAGCACCCCAGGGCTTTCCACCAGTGCAGGTTCTGCCTGCGCATGGGAATTGCTGAATCGCAGTCAATGGGTATAATATGCCACCATTCTGCAGCATTCAGAGTCTCTAGTGGGATGAAAAATTGGGAAGTTGGCATTTTGGGCTATTTCTTCCCCTGCTTGGGAACTTCCAGCAGAGCTTCCGGAATAACAGTCAGGCAGAGACAGAGGAAGGGCTGAGGGTTGCCAGGATAGAGGTAGGTAATTCCCCTGAACAATACACATAGTGTCTCTCTTACTTCTTACTGGTTTCATGTCAATTACCCACTTGCCTCACTCCGTACTTTTCACTCCATATGAAAAGTTGCATGACTTTTATTCACTCTGGATCCAGCATCAGGGTGCGGGTGAAATCCTCTGCATTCAACTGGAGTGGAGAGAAAAGTTACACTGCGGAGAAGCTGCTTGTGAGGGTGAAATTCCCTGCAGTCCGGGGGGGGGAGGGGGGAGAGAGGAGCAGAGTTCACTGCAGGGGGAATAGGGGAAGCTCTGCTGTCTTGCTTGATGTCCCTCATGGATGACAAGGCTGGATGGAAGGCCTGTTATCCATGAGGGACATTACCCCACAAATGAGTGGAGCTTCCTCCAATGCCCCCTGCAGCAATCTCAGCTCCCAGAAGTCCCTCCTGCCTCCTGTTTAAGTGGCCAAAGTTGCAGTACCTTGGAGGGGTGACACTGAATCCCTGTCCCTGTGAGGGAGGGGAAAGTCTTCCTGAACGGGAAGGGTTGAGACCCCTGAGGCAATGGCACTTTCTCGTAAATAATTCCCTCAAGATCGTAATAGGCGTTTGGAAGGAAACCTCCCCAGCCTAGATCATCACGGGGAGGTGAAGCGCAATGCCTGTCCCACAACAGGAACACACTATACACAGGAGCACCCCACACCACCTTCCACACTGGAGCCAGGGTCAAGGGTACGGACACTAGGAGGTGGGGGGGAGGGGCAGTGATGGGGGACCCAGGGACAGGGAAGGAGGATAGGGCACACACGCAAGGGGAGAGTCCAGGTAACCAAAGTGAAGGAACAAGGTTTGAAGGAGAACGCAACTAGACACAAATACTCACAGGCCCACGTTCACTCTCTCTCTCTCTTTCTCTCACAAGGTTCTAGGATCCACGCACAGTCACGACAGCTAAAGGTTCAGGGCCAGTCTTACAGGCTAAGAGCACTGATCACTGGCAAGGGAGGGGACCTCACAGGCTCCTTTTATCCCCCGTGAATCACACTGAACGCTGGCGCAGACGCTCTGAGCGCCGTGGTTGGGATGCAGGGTGTGTGTCCTCCTGCACGGAATAGGACGTACCTAGGTGGGGCAGAGGGCTCTCTGACATCCTGCTGGGTCCCGCTGCCACTTGTGGTGCCAGTGGCGGGGAACGGCCTCCCTGTGGTGACTCCAGCAGCGGTGCCGCAGTGGGTCGGGCTGTCAGGGCTGTTTTGGGGGTACCGCTCCCCCCCGGGTTCCCCCAGGTATGGGCGCGCTGACGGGCCCCTGACCCCACCTTCCCCCACACCCTAAGCCCCAGGAAGAAGGGTCTGACAGTCCCACAACTTTGCATTTGATTCCAGCATCTTTGGGGACGGGCAGAGTGAAATAAATCCTCTCTGCATTCAGCTGGGGCTGGGCTGGAGTGCCAATTCAATTGTGTGAAATCCCTTGCATTCAACTGGGGCTGGCCTGTCTGCAGAGATGGAACACAACTGTCTTCAGAGACCTGCTTGGAGTGGGTTGAAAGAAAGCCACATCATTCATGTTGTGTGCATCCAAGCCAGTGAACTAGCAGCAAATAGGGCTGGCCTCGCTGCAGAATGCAGATAGTAAACATTGTGGGACCTGGCTTCATTCATGGCACTTCCCAGGGATCGGCTCCTAGGGTGTTCTGGGTAGGTGGATGCTTCTCTTTGAACTACATTGTTGTGCACCAGTCTATTTTGAATCACTGATATCTCCTCCCCCCAGACGAGTTGAGCCCCAGATTTCACAGCCTCCTCCATGAGCTCTTTAAGCTACATGCCCCGCAGGTACACTTAAAAAGAGTAGGCTCTAGATCACAGATCTGTTCCCAAATATTGTGTGCAAAACCCTCATCTCTGTTACCTTTATTTCTGCATTTATTTATCATCATAAGTCATCTACGAACTTTTTTCCAAAATGCCTTAACTTTGTCCTTTCATGCAGAATTGCACTGTATGTCATTTAATTGTATAAAGTTGTATAAACTTTCATTGTAAGAATTTAATTGTATAACCTTTATACAATTTCTATACCTGTACATATCTATACAAGTAATGTTCTATACATTATCATTACTTATGTTAATAAATAAATGACCTAAAAAGAAATAATGTCATAGTTTAGAGTTAGTGGTAAATACTAATAAGAGTAAGCATGTACGGTAATAAATTAAGTACATATGGTGTGTTAATGTCAATAGTACGTTATGCAGTATAGATTTTAAACGTGTGAATAATTTCCATGCTTTTTGGCATTTCATGTTTGTTGTAATGTATGTTAAATGTTTTTTTAATTGCAATTGTAATAAATGTTCATGTTTTTGGAGTTTAAGTTAGGGTAAAATGTATATTGTGAAATGTTTTTGAAGAGGAAAGATTTTTTTTTTTTTTAAATGGTTCTGCCTTTAATGTTTTTTGAAACCATTACCTTTTTTGTTTTAGATAATAGATACTGAATTTAGCTGGTACTAATTCTATTCCTTCACCTTTCTTCCTGTAAAAATATATTTTTAGAATGTGTTGATATTTAAAAGTGATTTTTCCTTCAAACTGGCACCCGTCCATCATAAAAAAACTTCACTACTGAATCTGCTAATCCTTCTTCTTGAGGATGAGGAAGGGACTTGTTCTTATCGATTTTGTAGCAGAAAGGCTTAATCAACGCGACTCAACTCACATAAGTAACACAAGCCTCATGGGATTGCATAGATCTAGAAAAGCAGAAGAGTCGTCATTTTTTTACCATTAAATGACATATATCCATATATAAATATTTACTTGTCATCCTGTAGAAAATACAAAAATGTACCTATAGCAGACTACACCCAGGATTTACAGGGACAGTCACATAGTATAGGCCGCTCTTAGTAGTATGGGGTGTGACACTTCTATGCAGAGTCATTAGTGGTGCTAATTAGTCCGGCAGGGGGTGGGGGGAGCGGTTCACCAGGTGTATCTTCCTTGGGGGCTGAGAAAAGTCCAGCTGATTTGTGAATGTGTCTGATGAAAAGGGGCTTGAAGCTATAAAGATTTAGGATAGTTGCCAGGCCTGTTAAAATATCGTCTCTTCTTCGTGCTCTTCACACGAGCAGGGCGGGACAAATCCCACATATGCCCCAGGGCAGGCAATTGCAGCCACCACACTTCGGGGACGAGCAAGGAGAGAAAGCCACTCAGTCTGCCCTCTGTGGGGAAAACAGGCGAGCGGTCCACTGTCAGACATCCCGCCATGCCTTGGGAGAGGCCAAAGTGCTAGCCGCACATGCGGGCCCTACCCCACCAACCCTGGCGTTGACATGGAGGTGCAGGAATGGCAACCATGCCTGCTTCTCACATGTGATGGCGGGCCTTGCCGCATAATGGGGCAGCACGAGAACTGGGCCGACGAGCAGCAATTCAGTAACCCAGTGGCGGCTGGTGGGACAGCGAGTGGGGCCAGAAGTGAGCGGGGCCAGTCCAGAAGTGGGCTGGGCCAACGGTAGGCAAAACCAACCTGATGGTAGGCATAGCCAACCCAAAAATTGCAGACTTCCATAATCGTGAACAATGGAATAGAACATGCACACAAGGATAGAATATACACACAAGGAATAGAACAACATGCACACAAAGAGAGCAGTTTTAGCAAACAACAACAGAGCCAAATGAGTGTGCATGGGGGCAAACAGGAGGCCCAAAGCAGTCACAAACCATTCCCCTCCATCCACAAATCTGCCCAGCAGGCAATGTGTTCAATGGCAGGGCAACAATAGTAGAGAAAATAGAAGTACCATAACAGTTAGCCTGGATTACAGAAATTTCCAATACCTTACTTAAGGTGCAATTGAACAACATTACAATATCTGAAATGCAGAGGCAGAATAGGACACACACAACTAAAATGCGTGGAAAATGCTACAAAACCCAACGAGATTATGTGAAATCCTAAATGGCACACCATAAATGCCACATTGAGTTTTACAGAGGAAATGCAGGAAAACCAACAGCATTATGTGGAATCCTAAAATGCTACCTGCCATAAATGCTGCATTTGATTCCTGGGAGGGAAAAAATACCCCACCCCCTCATATAGCAATTTCAGTCCTTCCTATAAGGTGAAACAAGCGATTAATGAAAAATAATTCATGGAAAACTCATCCCAAGTTCCAACTTCAAAGTAGAGTAGGGGGCAAAATTCAAAGTGGCTAATGTGGCTATTTTCTCCTTCAAAAACACCAAAACCACACAAGACTGCCTGCGTGCAAAATCAGCAAGTATTTTTTAAGTGTCCTTAGTCACCCAATAAATTCTTTGGAAAAGCTTCTATATTTTTTCCACTATGAGCCCACCAAACTATCCCAACCAATTTAAACATTCAAATTTCAACTTTCACAAGCATCAAATCACACAGCCAGAGGGACAAAATTCAAAGGGGCTGTCACAAGAAAGCGCAACACTATAAGACATATAAGGTCATGTGAAAAACAAGTATATTTGAAGTGTTCACACTGCTGCATCTTCAGTATTTCCATTCATTTTGCATTTCCAGTTCCATTTTTATAGTCTGCTGCATTGGCAGAGGTGTGTGTTCACTGCATTCCCCCACTGTCAGATATCCAAAAATTTTTATCATACTCTCTTCACAAAAAAACTCAAAATTAATAAGGGATCCAGTAGTTAACACTTTTCAAATGCAAACATATTGCAAATACAGACTTAAAAAACAAGCCCTCTTCCCTAATGTCTAAAAACACACCACCACAACTTTTATTTCCCCAATCAAAACTTATAAATCATAGCAGCTCCATAATGGAGTCCAGTTAATGGGAAACTACCTAACGTTTTAAGGGCAATTCAAATTTTTTGCTTGCAAAAAATCAACACCAATACTCACTTGTCCTACTAACAAAATGACACACATTAGGTCTAGACTAATGCTTCATCCAGGCTAGATGTTAGGTTGGATTTTTTTTCTCTCTTACCTGTTCTCCCTGCTTCTTGTTTAAAGGCTGAGGGACAGGGGTATGGCACAGTTTGGTTCCATCTCCACAACTTCCAGAGCAGCAGCCAGGAGAACGGCATTGCAAGCCATCAGCAGAAACACACAACAGCCAGGTGGGTCACATGTCATGATCCATCCCAGAAAGGCCCACTCAGCTGTCTCCAGCCTGGCTCCATCAGTGCCCCCCCCCCAACTCCTGCCTGGGGTGTCAGCACTGTCAGCTTCTCCCACCCAGGCATCTTTCGAAATAGCTCTGACGGGCTTTCATCTGCTCTGCTCCCAGAAGCTAACAGATGAAAGTACAAACTGTAATTGCCCTGGTATGGATGGTACACCAACAGCCCATACAGCAAAATAAGAAAATTGTTCCCCAATAGGTTTTTTATCCTGGCTGCCTCAGCCTGCTGACAGTGAAGCCAGTTCAGTGCCCGCCCAGGGCCAGGCTCCAGTATCCTACATGGCTATTCTATCCAACCCCGTGAGCTCAGCTGCACAACTTTAAAGCAATTCTTCCAGACCCTGGGCTGAACATGTGCATGCACAGTTCAGCCAGCATGTTCCTCAAGATCTGGAAGTGTGGTGCTAACTCCTTTAAAGCGGCAGCACCATGCTGGGTCTTTTGTCAGCTGCTGCTCCAGGGCAGTCCAGGACTGTAACGGGGAGCTGGGGGGCGGGGCAGGCAACATGGGAGCCCCACCCACAACACTCCAATTGACAGATTGTGCCTGCAGTAACCCTATTTGAGCAACTTTACGGCAGTTTGGGTAATGTTACAACACGGTGCATCTCCAGCCTTTTTCAGAGGACGCAGCACATAGCAGCTAGCTGCCCACCCAGCCCTGGGGTAAAATCTGTCAGTCGCCAGGCATACAAGTCACTGCATTGTGTGACAACAGTGCCCAAATTGGGGTGAGGCTGATCAAATCAGGCTACCGTCTCGTATGGTTGTACCCTAAGTTGCTACTCTATGGTAGCCAACGTTGGTGTGAGAGACTTGCTACCAACAATGGTTCATCATCATGAAACCTGTCACACCAGAAGTTCTAACTCAAAGGTTCCTCCAAAATTAAAGCACCATCATAATACTGTTGCATAATACACAGCCACCAGCCTAAACTCTGCTGAAGACTTGATTGTTTATGCTTAAATTGGCCCTGCAAAAATTTATTCTAGCACTTTTCTTTGGTATCTAGTAGGGATGGGCATTTAGAATCCGGATCAGGGAGTGTGCCATGGCAAGAGAGCCTGCTGGAGCCCCCACAGCAGCAATGGTGCTTCAAGCAAGCCCTCTGATGTAGTAAGTACCACCCGAGGGCCCCAGAAAATAAGAGTGAAGGTAGGCTGGACCCACTTTCCCCTAGGCCTAGGGATGGGACTCGGGTTACGGTACTGATGAGTTTCCCACTAACTTCAATAGGAAAATTTTCCATTGACTTAAATGGGAAAATAGAATCCATAATCAATCTGAAGATTATGGATCTGAACACATAATTAATCAGAATACCTATTCCTAGTATTTAGAGCATCAGTGTGGTCCACTAGATAGCATGATGAATTCTGAACTGGGAGTCCTGAATTCAAATCCTGAATAGAGCTTAACATACCAATTCAGAAATCCAACCTTATGTTTTCATTTCAACCCTATGGACGGTGGAGGTGATCCCATGCCCTGCAAAAAACATTCACGTTCACGTGTGCACGCAAACCACGTGCAATTCCATAGCGGAGGCATTGTGCTACGCATATCCCACATGGACGGGTTTGGGATTGCAGCCACTGACTAGGTCAACAGATCACATAACAAAAGACATCCCAATGATCTCAATATTTGATAAAAATGGAGAAAGCATTACCATGGAAAATTGGAGAGGCAACTGCTTTGGCTTAGCTTCTTTCCTTAAATTTATCATATTCATTACCCCCCTACAAAAAGTACTGTAATTCCTCTGAGCCATTAAGGGTTCCTTAGTCATAATATATTGAGAAAGATGTTTCTTCTACCTATTCCAAGTTCCAGGCGTTCCATGTATTAATTGTTGTAAGTTTTAGTATATTTTTAGTAAGAATCCCGTTGGGTCAGCGGGAGATGCCAGTGGGTTTGGAGATTATGAACATTTATTTTGAAACCTATTTTCTTTCTGCTTCCTTGTCAAAGGAACAATAAGACAGTAACATTAGAGCATGCATAGCCATTAACTAGGAGGGGACAAAGCGATGCAATGGCTTACAAGACAAAAATAGTAATTTTATAGTCAATATTTTACGTAACAGGGAGCCAATAAAGCAACTGCAAAATGCATATACAACAACATGACAACCGAGTACATGTAAACACCTTGGGAGTAGTGTTCTGAATCATCTGCCAATGCTGCAAAACCTTATCAGTCAAGTCAAAAGGACAGAGATGCAATAATAAATCTCAGATGCAACAAAAACAGCAGCATTGTTTGTACATCATGCATTAAGAAATGGATTATACAGAGAATCTAACAGGACACAATTAAACATGCAATTTTCTAATCATTGTGAGTTATACAAGAGAGAGAGGTGCTTGCTGAGATATATTCATAAACACTTCTTTCTAATACAGTTCTGACAAAATAAAACATTTTCATGGTTTGTATTAGAACCAATTGTAATGGCAGGAACCGTGGAAAATATTGAGTTGTCTGTCCAACTTATGAAAACAGATCCTGGACTCAAAGTGTGACACTTACAAAGATTCCTGACGTCACCTCCATGCACCTAGCCTACCTCGCTTGCAATCAGTCACCTTCCTGATCCTTGCAAGTAAGGAGTCCAGCTTTTGATTTATTTGATTAGTAACCAATGCCTCTTCAGCCCATAAAAAGACTTGAATAAGACTTAAATAATAATAATTATTAATATTATTTATATACTGGTCCCTCATGCTGGACCCACTCCCAAGGACTGCATTCACTGCTTGCAGCTAATGTCATGCTGGGGGTGGGGCTGGGTAAAGTGCTTTTGGACCCGCCCCTCTTGTATTCATTGCTTGCGCTGGTTCTCCACATAGTGAAGCTGATGGATTGTTAGTTGCTGTGCTGGAGGATTTCTTGCCTGTTTAAGTGGGGGTGGGGAGGTTGCATGGAGAGGTTCAGCGGATCACCCCACTGTGATCAGGTGGAGTGTGTGGTGCTGGAGATCCGGGGCCTGAAGCCGGAGCTGACCGGGGCTGAGCCTCCCCATCCCTGCCTAAGTGTCTGAGCTGCTGGTTAACTCTGCTGCTGACTTGCGCTACTGGGGCCAGAGCTATCACGTAGGGGTGGGGCGGCTTCCATGTGCTGCCCTCAAGCTCGGCGTTGCTGGCTTCCCTGTAAGGGTTGTGACTGTCATGGCCCCGTGCTGCTCTGCCTCCGGCTTGCCTGCTTCCCTACCGGGATCGGCAGTGGAGGAAGGGCATGTTGACTTGCCATTTTCCCCCGCACTGCTATTCTCCTGGCCTCCCTGTGCTTTCCCCCCAACCCCAAGTCTCGTGGGCTATGGCCTTAGTAGGCAGAAAAGGCTGACCCTCAGGAGCTTCGGGGGCTGGGGAGGGAAGGCTGGCAGTAAGCATCAGCTACTGGCTTTAAACTCTGAACTGACTCCATTGCCACTGGCCCCTGGGTGAGGCTATGCCAACTTTGGACTTCAGCTCCTTGGCTGGCCAGCACCCAAATACTAGCTGGTTTGGCTACAATGTACACTCATGCTTCTTTTGCCCTGCAAGTCCTAAAAAAGGAAGAGGCTAAGAAGAAAATGGCAGGTGCCTATGAGAGCTACATGGTGTTGAGAAACTGTTCCCAGAAAGGAACAAGGTCCTCCCCTCTTGTGAGAGCGCTATGGGAAAGAACTCTAGGAAGGAAGTTCGCATTTGTAAAGCTAGTAAATAAACCAACACCTTTGATATCTAGAGGTGTTTGTACACTAAAAATCAGCTTAATGATCCTGGTCCCATAGGGATTCACCCATCTTGAGGATTATCCTGTGACAGTCACACTGTCCTGTCTCACAGGATGACTCTGAAAAATACTAGTAGGATTGACTTCCAATTACTCCTATAATTTTTGTTACACGATTCTTTGCATCTAAAGGAAACCATTTGCAGAAATAAAAATGGAGGATCACCAAGTGAAGCCCTATACGGTCTGGGCCCCTCTTATCTGTGCAACAGCCTCACTCTCCGTGCCTTGGATCGACCCCTGCAGTCCACCGGGAGCGCCTTTCTTGATGTCCCCCGTGTGGTGCAAGAGGGCATCCTCGGTGGCAGCACCTAGGCTGTGGAACTCCCTTCCAGTGGAGGCCCGGAGGCCCCAGATATTGCCTCATTTAAATGACAATGCACCTTTGGTGAGGGCGGTGGGTGAAGGGTGGGTGAGGGTGGGGTTTTTATTTTCTTAGTCTTATTTGTATGCCTCCCTTTTACGAATTTTATGTATATTTTAAAATATTTAAAATTCTGTAAGCTGCCTCGAGCTGCCTAGGCAGGAGAGGCGGGGTATAAATAATGGAAATAAATAAATAAATAAATAAAAATGTATTTATTTCTTTATAAAAGATTTTTATCCTGCCCCTCCTGCCCACAGGGCAGCTCGGGGCGGCGAACAGCAATATAAACAATAATACAATAAAAACAATTTTAAAAGTTAAAAAATCCCATATGCAGGGAGAGAGCAAACCCTCCAGCCCCATCACCCTACTCCCCCCTTCACCAAAGGCCTGGCAGAACAGCCAGGTCTTACATAAATGTCAAAATGACAGGAGAGTGGGGACCAACCAAGCCTCCTCCAGGAGCAAGTTCCACATGACAGGGGCAGCCACCGATAAAGATATAATATCGGTGGCCACCCATCTCGCCCAGGGAACCTCCAAAAAGGTTCCCACGGACAATCTCAGGGGTCACACAGGCACATGGGGAGTGAACCGGTCCCACAGATAAGCAGGGTCCAGGCCATGAAGGACTTTAAAGGTCAAAACCAGCCCCTTGAACCTAGCCCGGTGCTTTATAGGCAGTGTCACGGCTGGGCCTTGAACCCATGGCCCTTGAGGGCTGGAGTGCTCTCTGGTGCCCTGCGCCATCTGCTGGGCCTGAGAATGTGTTGGTTTTCCTCCTTTCTGTCTCCCCGTGTGGTTGCTCCTTGTGTGCCACACCTTTCCCCAGCTGTAGCTGCTTGCCCTAGCCCTGCCTCTCAGCTTCCTGATTGGCCACAGGAAGTATGAAAGCCTTGGTGTGGCCACAGGAAGCTGGTGGAGCAACATCTCTTCCCCATTTGAACCCTTGCTGTGCGTATGGTAGAGTAGTGTCCAGTTCTCTGCTCGGTAGCACGGATTCCCCCTTGATTGTGTGTGCTCCTCCATAGCCTGTGTGTCCAATTCCCTTTGTGTGTTTCCTTACCTCCCTGTTTCCTCCATAGCCTGTGTGTCCAAACCCCTCTTGGTGTGTTCCCCTACCCCCGTTTCTCCCAAAGCCTGTGTGTCCAATCCCCTCGTGGTGTGCTTCCCTACCCCCGTTTCTCCCATAGCCTGTGTGTCCAATCCCCTCGTGGTGTGTTCCCCTACCTCCGTTTCTCCTATAGCCTGTGTGTCCAATCCCCTCTTCGTGGGTCCCCTTGCCTCCCTGTTGTCCCCCCCCCC
>QEPC01012329.1:1640552-1707134 GCA_003113815.1 Sphenodon punctatus
CAAATCCAGTGTATGTCCCTCCTCATGTGTGGGGCCACAGATGATTTGGGACAGGCCCATGGTTGTCATGGAGGCCATGAACTCATGCCTCGCTCCTCCAAGATCAGTGTCAGTGTGGATGTTAAAATCCCCCAGGACCACTAATCTTAGGGTCTGGAGCATCACATCTGATGCCAGATCAGCAAGAGCATGTAGGGATGCTGCTGGGCAATTGGGTGCACGGTACACGAGCAGCACCCCTAATCTGTCCCTGGCCAAATCCAACACAAGATGGAGACACTCAACACCTGGTGGAGCCTGCACCGGATACCTCCTAAAGGACAATGCATCCTTGATAACAATGGCTACACCACCCCCACCACCCATCCCTCCAGCTGAGGCTGATGCTGCACAGAGAACCCAGCTGGAACAAGATCGACCAGAACAGGGCCCGATTCATTATCCAGCCAGGTCTCTGTAGGTCGGCGTCCCACTCTGGGATTTACTCCAGGATGGTAGATGACTTATTGACAACCAACCTCACGTTCAGCAGCACCAAACCAAGGCCTGGGGTCTCCTGGGTCTCGACTCACAACCTACCCGTGTGGGGGGTTGAGAGGGGAACGGGCACAAGGCACCGCTCCCTCCTCACTGATGGAATACACCTCCCCTTTGGACCATATCTCCCCCGACCCGTAACAACCCCAATAGCTGCGGAAGCCCTCCCATCCTTAGAGAATCCCGACAAAGACAGAGCGCTCAGTCAGTGAGCACTCTAGCTGGAGTCCCAGAAGGGACAAACTTGGACTGAACGCGTGCCGGGCAGCTGAGCATTCAGTCCAAGCGCGCCATTGGGAAATGAAATGCGAAGTCTCACCTTGGTGTTCAATGGAAGCGCTCGGAGGTGAGATGTGCTGCAGTGCACATGCTTGAACTGACTCAGTTGAGCATGCGCGCCGCAGCACATCTCACCACTGACTCGCCTCCATTGAATGCTGAACTGCCTGGTGCCTGCTAGCAATGGTGAGTAAACCCCGAGGGGGGGGGAGACTCGGAGAGAGAGACTGGGGCCCTGGGATGCACGCCCTCCCCCCCATTCCCCAGTCTCGTACACCCTCCCCGCCTTCCATCCCAGGCCTCCAGCCTGGGGAAGAGACTGGGGAAGGGGGGTGAGTAAATGCGGGGGGGGGGCTAAGGGAGCAGAGGCTAGGGGCCTGGGATAGAAGGAGGGGGGATCTGCAAGACTGGGGAATGGGGGGGTGGGGACCCTCCCCCCCCCCCCCCCCCCCCCCCCCCCCCCCCCCCAAATGCCTGTCCACACAAACTACTTTCCAGCAGCAGTGAAACAGCGAAGTGACCATTTTAAAAAAAAAAAAAAAAAAAAGAGTAGCCACGACCAGTGGAAGTTGGAACCACAAATTTACAAAATGGCCTCTCTACTCGTGCTGGGAGAGAAGGAAAGCACCTTCTCCTCTCCCAGCACGAGTAGAGAGGCCATTTTGTAAATTTGTGGTTCCAACTTCCACTGGTCGTGGCTACTCTTTTTTCTTTTTTTTTAAAATGGTCACTTCGCTGTTTCACTGCTGCTGGAAAGTAGTTTGTGTGGACAGGCATTTGGCTGCTGGGGATAAGGTGCGGCTGCTGGTTGGACGCAGGGCCTGCTTTGGTGGGAATGCAGCCCCGAAAGGGGCCAAACTGTTTTTTAAAAAGGGGTCTGTGTTCTTGAACAGGCAGTTTGTTGGTGAAGCTATTTGGGATGCTGGTCTAGATGTGTCTGATTTGGTGGCAATGCATCCCTGAAACTGGCCAATTTTTTTTTTTAAAGGCCTGTGTGCTTGCACAGGTGTTTGGCTGCTGGGGATGCCTTTGGGGGCTTGTGGGAACGGTTTGTTTTGTTTATGTGTGGTTTTCTGGTTTTTATATGGGTTTTGTTCACTTGATGATGTGGAGTGTTAAATACTAATCCCCCCCAACACACACACGTAGCAGAGGGTGAGGGGGAATTAGAATTTAATGCCGCGTGATTCAATTGAGGTTTTGAAATTGTGAGATGTAATGGTTAGTCTGGTGATCTTATGGGTGTTCAAAATGCTAGAAACGTGATGTTTGTGATAAAATTGAGGTTTTGAAATCATGAGATGTAACAGTTGGTCTGGTGATCTGCCTGCTTTTAAACCTGGCAGAGGAAGTGAATATAACCTGCCTAACTGAAATTGCTGGATTAAGTAATGTAATGTCCATCCAATGTTAACCCTGGGAACTCCTTGCTGCTGGCTGGGTTATGCCCTGGCTCCACCTACCGTATCCCTGGCTCCTCCCCTAGGCTAGGCTCCGCCCCTAGGCCCTCCGGCCCGCCCTTACTACCCCAGTGACCCTCCAACATCAAAACCCACCAGTTGCTCCTGCTGTTGCTTTCACTGCCTCTCCTCCAATTCCTCAGTTAATCCCCTTCTATCTGGCTTCATTCTCTCCATTGAGAATGATCTTGCCAAAATCACCAAATTCCTCATGGCCAAGTCTAAGGAACTCTATTCCATCATCCTCCCCCTTGACCTCCCTGTCACTTTTTACACTGGGTAAAAATAGACATGTGGGGCAGCTCCCAGGCCTGGGGCAGGAAACTGAAGTCAACATGGCCTGGCCCGGGGCACCAAACGAATGTGCCCACGCCCTGAGAGCTGTCTCACCACCTTCACAGCCTGGGCGGGGAGCTAAACAAACATACGAGTGGCCAGCTCTGCCCATGCCCTGCTCCCAGCGCCTCACCAGGACAGCCAATGATGGAAAGTCATATTAGCCGGCGATGGTGGCAGGTATGGTGGGGCAGAACAGACCTGCCGGCCAACTGTGGCCCACATTAGTGGCTCTTAGCCCAAACTGTGCCCTCAGAGATTTTCCGAGGACACATCCCTGGCTAGTCGTCTACCCTCCCAAGGGCAGTCCTAGGCTAACATCTGGTGGTGCCAAAATACACATGCTGGTAGCTCCTAGCCATAGCAGGACACGGTCATGTCTGGTTTTACCCACTGTCAACCACCCTTCCTCCTTATTTCTCTTTACTGTCTAAGTTTCTTGGGCTCAGTTCTTATCTGGTTATCTTCAGCTCTCTCTAACCACTCCAATGTCTCTCTTGCTGGTACCTCCTCACCTATTTTACTCTCAGTTGGAATTCCAATGCTCTGTCCTTGGTCCTTTTCCTTTACACTTCATCATCAGGCAAACTCACTGAATCTCACAGCTTCCAGTATTACCTGTATGCTGATGACATTCAACTCCCAGGGGTCTGTATTGGGACCGGTGCTGTTTAACGTATTCAGTAATGATTTTGAAAGGGGATTAAGGAGTGAGGTGATCAAATTTGAAGAGGACACAAAATTCTTCAACATAGTTAAAACATGAGCAGTCTGTGAAAAATTGTAGTAGGATCTTGCGAGACTGGGAATCTAAACGGCAGATGAAATTTAATGAGGACAAATGCGAAGCGATGCACTTAGGGGAAAACAATTCAAACTATATGTACACAATGCTGGGTTCTAAATTAGGAGTTACCACTCAGGAAAAGGACCTTGTAGTCGTTGTGGACAATTCACTGAAATGATCACGTTGGTGTGTGGCGGCCATCAAAAAAGCAAATCAAATGTTAGGAATTATTTGTAAGCGGATAGAGAATAAAACTGAAAATACCATAATGCCACTATACAAAAACACTAAATGCCACTAAAACAAAAAACCTAAAGTTTTTTTTAACGTAAACCCAAGAAATTTTCCTTTTCAAAACCATTTCGCAAAATATATTTTTCCCTAACAAACTCCAAAAACCATGAAAATTTATTAAAATTCCAATTAAAAAAACATTTTACAACATACATTACAACAAAAATTAAACATCAAAAAGCATGGAAATTATTTCCAGTTTTCTATATATATTCACAATTTACCATCAACATTCAGGGAAGTTACGTACTTAATTTATTACCATACAGACTTACTCTTCTTACTATTTACAACTAACTAAACGATCACATTATTTCTTTATAGGACATTTATTTATTATCATAAGTTGCCTATGAAAAAGTTTTCAAAGTGCCTTAACTCTGTCCTTTTGCGCAGAATTGCTTTGTACAAAACCAATTGTATGAAGTTATCTACACTTGTAAACATTTATTTATATAAACTGTATATCATTTCTATACATGAAGGACAAAGTTAAGACACTGAACATTTTTTCGTCATGATGTATAAGTAGGGCTAAGAATTTATCACGGTTATGACAAAAGTCATCTTTTTAGTGATTTTTGCCTCCCTCCATGACTGTTTATTTATTTATTTAATATATTTATACCCCGCCCCTCCTGCGAACAGCTCGAACTTTTGAGATCGTCCCATGACTTCTGTGATTTTCCCAAGTTTTTCAAGATTTCCCCCAAACTGAAGAGCAGAGTTGGCAACAAGCTGGTGAGAAGAGCACACTCAATGGTGCTAAGAAGATCCAGAGTGTCTCCCTGGAATGCTAAACCCCTCTCTGGCTGTGGCAACGTGGTGGCAGCCAAGAAGCCGGCGAGAATAGCACGCTGGACGCCACCGGGTAAAGCCACGGACTCTCCCTGGAGCTCCAAACCCCTCCTCAGTGTTGTTTCTTGTGGAGGGCAGAGCTTTGGGCATGGTGAAGTGGTGGCACGGCATGGTGTGGCAGCGGGATCAGAGGTAGAGAACGTTACAATTGTCAGAGCTTCAAGAGGTACCCAGGAGGAGATGGCAGCATTTCCTCTGCCTTTATCCCCTGCTTGGGCTTACAATCTAAGCCTGGGGCTTTCAAAGGGCTTTACAATCCCTGGGTTTACAATCTAAGGGGTGTGGTGTGTGTGTGTTTTCCTCCTTCTTCTATTCTGTGCTGGGTGGGTTACAATCTGTGCTGGGTGTGTGTGTTACAATCTAATCCCTGGGTTTACAATCTAAGGGGGGGAGGGCGTTTACAACACTGAATAAAAGTGTTTTTTTTTAAATTACCCATGAGTTTTCTGCAACTTTTTCTCATTCCTGCCACGACCAAGTCATGACTTTTTCAGAAAATTTCCAAGACAAATTCGTAGCCCTAAGAATAAGTATTGTTCAGTCACCAACAACACACATATGCAGCTTAATATCGGTTGTCATAATTTTTTTAAATTACTGAAGAAGAAAAATGTATAGATTGGTCTGATATTTAATAAAGTTGCCTTAACATACAATTTACTGTCATGTTAATGTTTGAGTATAATTTGGAATGGTGCCTTAACAAGCTTCTTAAACTGAAGGTTTTTTGTCTAGGTAATATGTCCAACACTGAGCTCCTTATCTTCCCCTTAAACCTCAGTTTCCTTCTCTATTTCCATCGAGCCTGTCGCCCAGGCCTATAACCTGAAACTAATCTTTTACTCCTTGCTCTCCTTTTATCTCATATTCAGTCTCAATCCTAGGGCCCATTGCTTCACTCTAGATAACATTGCTAAACTCTGGCATACCTTACTGCTCTCACTGCCAAAGCTCTAGTCCATAATGTAGTCACCTCTCACTTCACCATCGCAACTCCTTATTAGCCTTCCCTGCTCTCACCTTAGGGCTGAAACGAGAAACCCTATTGTTCTCGCGAGATATCTTGCAGGATTTCGGGCAAGGCTCGAGAACTCGCCGAGATCTCAGCCCCACTATGAGATTTTGCAAGCTCTCTCACAAAATAAATAAATAAACAATCACTGTGCATGGGCAAAATGACTGTCGGGGCGGTTCTTCACATGCACAGCCCTTTCCAAAAATGGTGCCAGCTGCCTCAGAACCATTTTGGAAAAGGGCAATTGCTCTATGTTCAACTCCTCCTCTTGCTCCCTCCACTTGCTCCTCCCCCGCCCGCCATCACATCCAGCACAAACTCCTTGGATTCACCTTTAGAGTTCTTCATGATCTTGTCCCTCCCTATCTTTCTGCCCTCATTTCTCACTATATTCCCACCCAGCAACTTTGCTTCTACTCTGTCATAACCCTCACCCATTCCCAGAATCGCCTGCTTTCAAAACTGTCCTCACCCTTTCTCCTATGCTTATAACTTCCTACCTGAACGTATTTTCTTTGCACCTTCTGACCTTCAAATCCTTCCTAAAATGCATATCTTCTGTCAGGTTTCCCTAGCTCCTCATCTCCACACCCTTCTCACTGATGTTCCTTCAACTCACCTATTTATTTGGTTGGCTTATGTAAAGAAATAATATTCCCATGGGAAATTTTGTGATACAGTGTTGAGTGACACATCAAAATTTTCAGAAAAATATGTAGAATCCGATTATCGATGGTGAGCATTTAGGAAATTCTCCAGGGGGTTAGTAAAATCACCCCTAATGGAAAACAAGGGTATATATTATAGGGGGGAGGGGAGAATTACAGTTAATTTTATGCATTCCATTTTTATCTAAAATGTTAGCAGAACTTCTACCAAGGTATTAGAGACCATAACTAGTTGAATTGCTCCACTGAAGCCCGGGGGGGAGAGGGAAGGATACAGAAAAGTGGGCTGGTGATACAGGAGCTGCCAGACATCGTCACACATCGTGACTGGTTTCTATGGAAACGGCTTGAAGCACCAAATAGATTGGAGATCAAATGTTATCAAAAATGAATTTTCCAAAACACTTTTAATCAAAAAAAGGTTAGAGGAATATTTTGAAAAGAGCACATATACGGATGCATATTCTTGGGAACCCGAGGAAACTTATTACCGTGTTATTAATACTGCGAGAGTCAGTTGGATTATGTAAATCTGTGGGAAATTTTGCGATACAATGTTGAGTGAAATGCCACCAGAGTTTGTATATAAAACTTGCTGGCAAGGCCACTCTGATAAAAAATTGTTAATTTAAAACAAGGTTCTTCTTACCCGGAAATATTTACCCCAATTTGGTTTTAACTTTCATTTCTGCCTTATGATTTGGAATCAGTATCTTCAGGTAACAATGTTTCTTCCTTTCTTTTTTTTTCTTCCCCCCAGAGAACCATTTGAGACTGTCAAATCAACTGCTTGGTGCAAATGGAGCCTGTGGCAAACACAAATGTGAAAAAGTATAGGACTTTTGAGTCACATAAATGTTTTTTGTGTCTAATTGCTAATCCAGAGGACTTAGTCCACAATCCTTCCAATAATTCTTACATTGTATTGTCGGAAGCAGTGAATAAACTAGCATACTGGTATTATGAGGGCACTCTAAAGGCTTTGAAATTTGTGGGTGGAAGTTTGATGATGAAACAATTAAAAGCAATTGATGTTCATTTGCATTCATCATGCTACAAGATGTTTACGCACAAGACAACCTTGGAGATAGAAGAAAAAAATGTTTTAAGTGCTCAGGAGCTTGAGTATCAACAGCCCGATGTCAATCCCAATCTCGGTTACGAGGACCGTCCAGGAACTTCAAGGAGTGCTCACTTCACACGTAGCAAAGGATTCATTCATTATAAAATTGAGTGGAACGCAATTGTCCTGAATACAGATGATCAAAGCACACATGAAAAAGCTGACACCAAAATTTTACTCCATGCTACGGGATGAAGAGCTAAACAGATTCAATTTTTTTCTCCCAATACAAACGTACTCGAGCTGGTGGGGTTGACGGTTACCACTGCTTCCAGAGGACACAGCCTTTGTTACTATGAGTCTGAATAAACGTGAGATTCCTCTGAAGAAAGTTTACGATGCAAGGAGAGCTGCAGTACTACCTGGGCTTTATGCACACTCTGGTGCAGACATCACAGGGTTCTTCAGTGGTAAGGCAGAAATGTCTTTTTGGAATAAATTCATTGATGTTTTGGGCACTTTATTTTATTTTATAAATTTCTATCCCGCCCCTCCTGCAAACAGCTCGGGGCGGCTTACAACAATAAAAACAGAAATATAATACATAAAAACAATTTAAAACCATCAACAATAACAACAATCATATAAAATTATTAAAACAGGGCCCAGGCTTCAATTTAAATAAGGTAGGGGAGCTAAAAACCCTTACCCCACCCTCCCACAAGGCCTGGGCGAACAGCCAGGTTTTACAACTTCGCCAAAATGTCAACAGGCTTGGGGCCAGGCGGACTTCCTCCGGAAGGGAGTTCCAAAGGCGCGGCCCGGCCACCGAGAATGCCCTCTCCATTGACTTCCCTTGGAGAAATCAATATTTTAGAAGAAACTCTCTGTGGGATAGAAAAATTTGTTTGCTCCATTTACTTGCAACCATGTCCACACACCACTTTTCAAAACCTCTCAGAACCAAGGTGGTGGTTCTACTCAAAGAAACAAGCACAAGAAGAGAACACGCCCCCAACAGCTTCTTTACTAGGCCCAGCTATTCGCCGGTGCCAGTTCCAGTGTATGAAGTGGTACCGGGATTTCAAACCTTATCCAAACCTAACATCATGATCCAAATATGGCTGGGTACTGGAGAACGGGAAGTACGAACCAGTAATTTGTGACCCTCCTTGCGCTCAGGAAGAAGTATGGACCTCATAAAATGCTCTTACAGGAAGGGGTGTTGTGCTTCACCGTGCAAATACACTTCCCAGCAACCCCCTTTGGCTTGTACAGAGATCTGCGGTCGCGGTGCCGATGAGGAGCGCTGTGACAATTTAGTGCATGCGGAGTAAAACAACTATGATGTACTTGAGAGCAATAAAGAGGACTTCGACAGGAGAGATTAATTTACTTTTTAGAAATTGAGCAGTATGGTATACAGTTAGCTCTGTTTTCAGAGCATCAGCCATTCCAATCAATATTCTTGTACTTACTATTGTTACTATTGTATTACTTCTACTTATGTTCTATATTCTTGTACTGACCCATTAACAAAAATCATATCATGATTTTTATTTGTTCTTTATATGTGCTCTTTTCCAAATTTCCTCTAACTTTTTTTTAATTAAAAGTTTTGGAAAATTCATTTTTGATCCAATTTCATCTCCAATCCATTTGGTGCTTCAAGTCATTTCACTAGACACCAAACACAGTGGGTAACAATGGTGTGGGGCGACTCCTATATCACCAGCCCACTTTTTTGTATTCCACACCCTCTAAGGGGATGCAGTGGAGCAATTCAACTAGTTATGGTTTCTAATACCTTGGTAGAACCTCTACTAACATTCTTAGATTAAAATTAACTGTACTTTTTTTTCCCTATGGTGTATACCCTTGTTTTCAGTTAAGGGTGATTTAGCAACCCTCAGGATAATTTCTCAGATGTCCACCATCAATAATCAGATTCTACATATTTTTTCTGAAATTGACATATCACTCAACATAGTATCACAAAATGTCCCACGGATTTACATAAGCCGCCTAATTGTAGCCAACATACATTGTAACCAAGCTAAGTACATGCACCTGTGACTTTCAATGTCATGAATATACCCCAGTCTCTCCGTTGTATCACCTCCTTTGTCCATTGTAGATCAAGTCCTCGGGGCAGGAACCTATTCCTAATTAATGATTGTTCCGAGCCAGGTACATTGCTTGAGCTATATGATTAATATAATAGCAATAACAATAATATCAGACTTGATCTTGTGCACGCTGAAGCCAGTGGCAAACTCCAGTTGAGTATAATAGTTTAGAACCAGGACTGTGCGAAACTACTTTGCCTAGCCTTATGTGTTTCATATATTGAAGAAAATTCCCATTTATACCTTCCCTCAGACCACTTTATGCTGTCAGAGAGGTGTAAGTCACCTTATTTCAGAAATTCAAAAACTGTGGGTCAGGAGTCCAAGTGGGACCAGACTATCTGTGGACCAGGTCATGACTCTGTCTGTATTTGATATATTTTGCATATCTTTGTTGGTGTCTGGGGTCACATAATTGTATTTAAGTTTCAAAGCAGGGCTGCACTAGCAAATGTTTGGGAACCTGGTATATCTAGCAGACAGAAATAGGTGTTTTAGAAGGCACTTGAGAAGACTCCAGTATCAGAGCTGAGAAACAATGACCAACTGGTTAGAGAGTACAGTATCAGAAAACTGTAAAGTGCTACAGATAGGTATTTGACTGCTCTGGTTTGGCAATTCTACAGCATTTAGAGATAATCCTCTAAAAGCAGCCCTGCATCTGATAAATACTCGGCTAGGAATTCGTTATTGGCATGTGGTGAGGAAATTAAAACATTCTCTCTACATGAGGTTCACATATTTCTGAGTGAAGTAATGCACATTCCTGTTCGATGCCTCTGAGGCACCTCTTAAGAGATGCAGATGACCAAGAACCATCTACTGGGAACTATCTTTCCCAAGGTTCTAAGAAGAGGCAAATTAAACCATTTAATTGTCCCATCTAATCATACGCATTAGAAAACTAAACAAGTCCAATTTGGCATTTACATTGCATCACACCCTTTGCTAGGCAAGGGGTATTGCCAAAGTAGCTTAGATACTGCACCTCTTCCAAGGTAGTGAAATACATTCCTAAACAAAAATATTTTGATAAAACAGACTTACGGTGTACAGTGTGCTTCAATAGAGTTCAGCGGACATTCAATAGTAATGTTTAGGGATGTCAATTATGGGTATGGATTAATCCGTAATGGGCCGTTACGGAGTAATCTGTACCAGTACATAACAGCAGTCTGCAATTTTTAGATCCACTGTTACGGACCTAGGTTTCTCACCCACCACCCTCTGGGACCCTGGTATGGTACTTACCGGCCTCATAGGTAAGGTCCAGTCTTGAAGGTCAGGCAGGGCACCTCCTATGTGGAGTGGCCCTGCTTCACAGTGCACATGGGCAAAATGGCCACTGGGGCCATTTTCCGCATGCGCAGCCCTTTTCCAAAATGGTGCAAGCAGCACCAGCACCATTTTGGAAAAGGGCAGCTGTTATGTGCATGTGTGAACGGCGCCATTCGCACATGCGCAGAATGGCTGCCCTTTTCAGAAATATTGCTGATGCTCCCGGCGAGGGAGCCTGCTGGGGGTTCCTCCACCCCAGACCTTTAATCAAGCCTCCTGAGACTGGTAGGTACCAAAGCAGGGCCCCAGGGGTGGGTGGGAAAACGAGCCGGTGAGGGTAAATCAGTTGGTTTGGTGGGGTTTTTAAAATTTTTAATTACCGGTCCTTACCTGAACCTATAGTAAAATCCGAGGGGAAATGTACCGTAACTAATCCACACCCAAAAATCTGTCCCTAGTAATGTTACACTTTCTATTCAAGACATCCACGTTTAAGGAGCATGTCTGACAATGAATAGCTAAGAGGCATGCTTATTTCTTGATGAAATATGAACTCACTCCTATACCAGTCACCACCCAACCTTAATGTTGTCCTGTCCTAGAACAAAAAAGCTCTAGCAAACTAATTATCAGAAGATCGCTGAGAGTGGCTCCCTTCAATAGGAAATGCAGGAATAGGAAGTTTTATAGCCTTTTAGAAATCCCCCCCCTCCCAAAAACACTGACATTTAAGAAGGGGGAAACAGTTTTGTACCATCTGCGCACAACGTGCGCACTGCAAAGGATTGCACCCAGACTCATTGTCACAGTATGATTGCCTGCTGTGATGAGTTTGTCACCTACTTTGCAGATAAATTCACTCATATTTGGCTCGACTTGGGCACTCCTAGCTTGAGTGCAGAGTCAGAATTTGGGGTTGGAAAGGCTTGGTCCTGTTCAATTTGCTTGGATCAGCTTCAGTTAGTTTCACCTACCGATGCAGAGGGTGAGGTTGAAGCAGCGTGGGCTACTAATTTTGAATTAGATCCATGGTGAAAGCTATCCAGAAGACTTTGGAGCCATTGCTGGCTGGGGTTGTCAATGACTCCTTTTGGGAGGGCAGGGTGCCTGACTGCCTCAAAACTCTGGCTGTTGAACCCATGCTTATAAAACCATCTCTTAACATTGACTCCCTTTTCCACCTACCACCCCATCTCTCATCTTCCCTTTTTAGGGAAGGTTATTGAACGGGTGGTTTGCCTCACAGCTTCAGGCACATCTCGATTATACTGGATTCCTCAAACCATGTCAGTCAGGATTTCACCCTGGGCATGGCATTGAAACTGTGGTTTTCCTTGGTTGATGACCTCCATTTGTCAAGGGCAGTTGTACCCTGTTGATTCTGTTAGATCTCTCAGCGGCTTTTGATATAGTTAATCATGGGATGGTGTTGGCATGGCTGGATAACCTGGCTGGGGTTCACAGGGCTACTTTCGCGTGGTTCTGCTTATTCCTGGCTGGCAGGACCCAGGATTTGGTGATGGGTGGTGACTCATCATCGCCTCAGGAGCTCCCTTGTGGGATCAGGCAGGGTTCTATCTTGTCCCCACTCAACTTCAATGTGTGCCTGAAGCCCCTGGGCAAGAATGTATGGAGATTTGGAGTGATGTGTCACCAGTATGCTGACTGATGACACCCAACTCTCTTTTTCATCTGACCCATGTCCTCCAGTGCCTGGCTGCCATTGGGTATTAGATGCAAATGAGCCGATTGAAGTTAAATCCAGAAAAGACTGAAGTGATTATGGTTGCCTGGCAATGTGATTTGGAGACATGGGGATCCCTGTTATTGATGGGGTCCATCCTCCTTTGGTCACTCAGGTTTGCCGCCTTGAGGTGCTCTTGGATCCACTGCTGCGCCTGGATTGTCAGGTTGCAGAGGTGGCCAGGAGTGTTTTTCACCAATTACATCTGATGAGAAGGTGGCAAACTTTAAAAAAAATAAGATTCAGTTCTGGACACCATTTTCCATGCCTTTGTAACCTCAAGACTAGACTACTGCAATGAGCTCTACATGGGCTGTCCATGATGACTGTTCGGAAGCTGCACTTGGTGCAGAATGTGGTGGCCCGTCTTCTGTAAGGGATGAGTTGCTGGAAGCACATTACATCGGTGCTCCAGAGACTGCACTGGCTGCCAAAAGCTTTGCGGGCACAATTCAAGATGCTGCTTTTGACCTATAAATCCCAAACAGCTTGGGGTCCAGGTATCTAAAAGATCAATTCCTCCCTCATGACCTGTTGTGGCCTCTCTGAGGTCAGCAGGGAGCACCCTCTTACACGTATCATCTGTCTGTGAAGTTTTCTACAGCCAGCACATGCAAAGAGGTGTTCTCAGTGGCTGCCCCATGAGTATGGAACTCCGTCCCCTTGAAGTTCATCCAAGCCCGAGCCTGTTCACCTTTAGGAAACAACGAAGACCTTTTTATTTGGTCAGGCGTTTGTCAGGCAGGGATAGTGTTGGGCATGATTTGGTAAAGGGGTTGGGGAAAGGGTTCTGCAGAGATTAAGGGTTTTTTAAATTGATGTTAAGACTTTTATTATTGTTTTTATTGATTGTAAGCTGCACGGAGCCTTTAGGGGAAATATGGCATATAAATTTAAATAAATGGATAAAATAAACATTGAGCTCTTCCTGAACCCTGAATCTTTCTGTCACAGTAAAATCTAGCAGCAATGAGTGCCAGAGGTTACTTTTTCAATGTATAAAATAAAATTTCCCTTTATTTAAAATTAGTTGCCTTTCTGGTTCATTGTATTTCTTCTTGTTCATGCTCCTTGGGACCTCTTGTGTGGAGTCCCACAAAGTTCTATTCTGTCCCCTCTCCTGTATAACATGTATATGCAGCCGCTGGGCGAGGGAGTGAGAGGGTTTGATGTTCTGTGTCATCAATATGCTGATGAAACCCAACTCTATGTCTCTTTTTCATCTGACCTAGGCCCGGCAGTCTCGGTGCTCACACGGTGTCTGGTGACTGTGGGGGACTGGATGAGGGTGAACCGCCGGAAGCTGAATTCTGACAAGACAAAGGTGATGCTAGTGGGGAGGATGGTGGGGTTGGCGTCCCCCATAATAGATGAGGTTCGCCC
This sequence comes from Sphenodon punctatus, assembly GCA_003113815.1. Lineage (NCBI taxonomy): Eukaryota > Metazoa > Chordata > Lepidosauria > Sphenodontia > Sphenodontidae > Sphenodon > Sphenodon punctatus. The sequence continues at coordinate 1,654,384 of QEPC01012329.1, forward strand.
TCAGGTTCATAGTCTGGGAGTGCTTCTTGATTCCCAGCTCCGCTTGGATGACCAGGTGGAGGCTTTGGTGAGGAGCCCGTTTTGCCAGTTACAACTGGTGTGGCGGCTACAGCCATATGTCTCAGACTCATACCTGGCCACTACCATACATGCTTTCATCACCTCAAGACTGGACTATTGTAACGCGCTCTATGTGGGGCTACCCATGGTGACAGTTCGGAGGCTGAAGCTGGTGCAGAACGCTGTGGCTCGTCTCCTCATGGGGACGGGTTGCCGTAAGCACATTACACCAATGCTCCCTTCTTTGCAGTGGCTGACTATATTCTTCCAGGCTGGATTCAAGGTGTTGGTGCTTACCTATAAAGTCCTATACAGCCTGGGCCCTACTTATCTGCAGGACTGCCTCACTCCCCAGGCTCTGGATCGTCCCCTGCGGCTGGCTGGGAGCGCCCTTCTTGAAGTCCCTCAGGTATCTCAGGGGGCGACTATTGTGAGGGTGTTCTCGGTAGTCACACCAAGACTGAAACTCCCTTCCAGCAGAGGCTTGTATGGTGCCGGACCTCTCTGCCTTTCGACAACAATGTAAGACCTGGCTGTTCTGCCAGGATTTCGGTGAGGGAGATGGGTATGGGGTGGGGGGTTGAGGGCTAGGGAGGAGGGTTTCCTTTTTGTATTTTTATGGCACCCCATCATGTAGTTTTAGATTGCTGTTTAGCAGGATGGTGCGGGGTATAAATTTGTAAAATAAATAAAGTGCCCAATTGACTTTCTCTCTGGATTTTACGTATCGGCTCTTTTAAGAAGAGTAGACAAGCTTCTGGTATACATTAAGCCAGGAGTGAAGAACCTCAGGCCAAACACTCAGGGGAAGGAAGCAGAGTTGAGGGCATGAACACAAGGATAAAAGACAGTTAAAAATAATAGTTCCATGATTTAGGCCCTCCTCTTCCTGAGCGCACATATAAATCATCTCTCACCCCCCAACTTCTATATGGCCGTTGGGGACTGTATTAATTTTCAAAGTGACCTCTGTGAGGGAAAAGATTCCCCACCACCCTTGTGGGAAAGAGGAAAAGAGTAGAAGCTCATTTGAACATGAAAACTAAAACAATTTACTTCAGTAGATTAGCGAATATTTGAATCTATTATTTCCAATGAGACTGGGTGTTAACAGAAGTGACAGAGGAGCGCCGCCATCACAACCCGACCCAGGTTGGGGACCCGCCGCCAACACGATCCCAGCCAGGTTGGTCTGGCCAACAAATGTGCCACTTGTCAGGCCACCGGGGAGGGCAGGGAGCTGAACAAACATGTGGCCACCTGCCGCCATGACAGGCAGCCATGGCAGCCAATGATAGCCACCACAGTGGCCAGTCATGGGGGACCTGATCCAGGCCGGGTCACGGTGGATTACAATAGACATGATAGCCCACTGTAGCCTGCTCTGACCCGGTAGGGCAGACCGTTGAACAGACTGTGATCCCAGAGCCAACATCTGGTGGCGCAACAATGAACATGCCAGTGGCCTGTAGACCAAAGCAGCCTCAGCAAGCCACCGTTACGTTTGTTAACACCCACTGTCTGCCCATCATAATTCTGAAACCCCTTTTCGAATGCTACCCTTCTATTTACTAGCAATGTTATATTTCAGCTTGAGTCCTTTCAAGTGCTGGAAAATCAATTTTTGAACAAGTAGTCAAACGAGAGTAGCGAGTCATTTCTCTAATTAAAGCATTGACTTTTGTCTAAGGTTACACTTATTTACTGTACAGTGACTTTAATATCAATGTTCAAGGCAAATATTATTAAAGAAAAGACAAAATAAACATACTAATAATCAACAGATATAAGATACACAGAAGATGACAGCTAGAATCCAAAAATACTGTCTCCATTCATAAGGGGAGAGGAAAAAAAGACAGAGCACTAAATTAGGTTGTGGGAAAAGATGTGTTTAATGGCACGTAAACACTTGTTATATAAATACCCACAAATTATTAGCCTGCCTAGAATTCTCAGTCTATCTATAGAACGGGAAGAGCAGCAACTCAGAGTGGGATATTTCAGAATACCACACTGATTCTAGCTCTTCCTCCTCTGTTTTTTTATTTAGTTGGCTTTTATTACTTTTGCTTTACCAAGCAGCACAACGATTGTGGGCTGGATTCTCAGCTGTACAAACAGATATAAGCCCAGCCAATTATGTTGATATAAACCAGATGAGAATCTGCCTCTGTGGCTTTGGGAAAGTGCTGTACTTTTATGATTTTTAGTACTTTCTACTCACATTGGAATGCCAATATGTTTAAATTTGCAAAATGTGCCAACAAAAAGGGGGCAAAAGTAAATCAACCCAACTTTTTTTTTTTTTTTTAAAATGCCATCTTTCCATGTAAACTTTACTCATGTGAACAGTTCACAATCGTGTGGAAGGATAAATTTGTAGGGGGTTATTTTTATATTGTATATTTATTTTAGGTGTTTATTTTATTTTATACCTGTTTTTACATTTTGTTACCTGTCTGAAGACTATGGTATTGGAGAGGTTTTAAATACAAAACCTAACTAAAAAACCTCGAGGCTGATCAAATTGAGACAGTAGGAAAAAATTGCAAAAAACTGTTCCTCAGCCTCCAGTTTTTCAACAGCTGTATCTCTGCCATTATAATTCTGATTGCTCTGAAATTTGGACAGTTTAAACCTCTCACCCAAGTGAACCTCCATGCAAATTATCAGAATCCCAGCCCAAATTATCTCCATTTTCTTAAGCAGTAGAATGTTTGGGCTTTCTAACTGGGAGTGCTAGATGCCTTAACTATACATGCACTGCTGTGCCTGTATAATCAATGAATAAATAATGCACTTCATCCCATTGGGCTCATTAGGAAGTTGGGAGGAGGTGGAAAAGAAGTATGATACAAAAGTATTAAATTTCTATAAAGGCACAGTGTGGGTTCAATAATTCAAGATACATCATATATATATTTTATCAATTGTCTATTAATGATATCCAGCTATACAAATGCAATTATTTAGGGTGTTTTCACATAGGAAGGGAGGAAGCCAGAAAGTATGGTGAATCTGTTGGTAGGCCACGCTACTGCCACTTCCGTGGGCAATGGTGAGAGCTCATCAAATAGGCACACCCATATGTGGGTCCCAGGGCAGGGGAGCACCTGCCACCCTTACCCCACTCTTTCAGCCCAGGGAAGTCCATCAGACGGGCAGAATGCTGGGACTTCGGCAGCAGTATCAGACCCTTGAAGGAAGCCGACTCCACCATTAGTCATCTGTTGGAGTGGCGAGGGGTGCACGCCCCGGGCCACCCACCCATCTGCTGTTGGAGAGGACTCCAGGAGGAGGAGGAGGAGCGGCCCCAGTGTTCCCTGCCTGCATCACCATGCTGGTCTATCTCAAACCTGACTTGAAATAGACTAGTGGAGGATGGGGGGCTTCTTGCCAGGGAGAACAGTGCTGTGCTCCACATCATCAATTGCCCCATGTCAATTTCAAGCTGGAAAGCACTTCCCAGCCTGACACTGACCAGCACTGTGCTCTGTGCTCCCCAGTAAGGATCCCTCGTGTCAATTATAAGGCTTCCCAGCTTGAAATTGACTTGAGGGGGATGATCCATGCTGAGGAGCGCAGCACTAGTCAGTGTGAAGCCGGGAAGCGCTTCTCAGCTTGAAATTGACATGGGGGGGATAATCCTTGCCATGGAGCGCAGTACTCCTCTCCCGGCAAGATGCCCCCCATTCCCCACTAGTCAATTTCAAGCCAGGTCCAGGTTCAAGATAGATCAGCGTAGTGATGCAGCCAGGGGTCACTGGAGCTGCTCCTTCTCCTCCCCATTCCCAGGGTTCTCTCCAACAGCTGATGGGCAGGCACCCTTCCGCCCGAACTGATGACTGGCGGCAGCTTCCTCTGCGGGCCCAATCCTTGTTGGCACCGTGGCCTTGCCTATGATGCAGGTGGCCCTGTTTGCTGGTGTAGCTGCCGGGGGCCTTTCACACAGGAGGCTGCCCCATGCCCCACTTTGGCCTGAGCTGTCCTGTGATGTGTGCTACTTGATAATGCAGGTAACACTTCAGGTGGAAGCACCTGCCCCACATAGGGCATACATTTGGTGGACCATGTTCAGACAGGCGGTGGCTCTGGGGAAAAGAGGAGCAAAGGCGTGGTGAAAGCGGGGCACCATCTTGTCTGATAACACCCTAAGAGGCTTACTGTCCCTTCTGCTTCTGAATGACAAGAAAATGAAGTGAGCAGGCAGATTTCTTCAACAATCACAAAACCCTTGGAATAAAAGAGATGGAACCCTTAGCAGATCTCCGCAAATTTAAGTTTTGGAAGGCTACAGAGCAGGTAGGTAGCTAGGGGTTTACATTCCTTTCCCCCAAATCAATGGAAAATGCAGCTGAAAAATTAACATTTAACTCAGGTGAGGTCTGAGCAGCAAGGCTACAGATAAAACAGTATCAATAGGGATGAGTATCTCAGGGAATGTTAATGAATAGATGCAGGATTTCTTCATGGATCTTGGAAATGGAGGATGGAATGGCATGACCCATCAAAAAGGCTGAAGGCAAAAATAGGATTTCCCTTTATGCAGCTTCTGAAGTGAAACTATAACAAGACCTTCAGCAAGGACAATTGAGCTAAGTATTCAATTCAATTTGTAGCGGAGCCCAGATAAAGTGTTGTTTCTTACTTGGTTGTGTGAAGAAGCTTCACAACTGCAGGTATTGTAAGTAATTACACTCATATGCCCAAAATTACCTTCAACAATTCAAAGGAAATGAACTTCACATTTTGAAATAACTGATACATAGGATATTTTCAGACGTGATGAGATCACAGTGAACCACGCTGAATACCTATATGTGGTCACTGTGCCCTGCACGTCTGTTCAGCGGACGCCAGATGTTCACCACACTGAATACCCACATGGGGTCAATTTCAACCACGCTTCCCGGGCTCCCGGCGGGAAAATCCACAGAAGCGTGGTGAAAGTGATTCCAGGCGAGCATCAATAAAAAGTAACGTCTGGTCGGCTATCACGGCCCCGAATCCCCGGCGGGATTCCGAGCCGTGGTGAACTCGGCCAGACGCTGCGGCGGCATTGGCCTCGCCGCCCGCCCGTCTCCCCAGAGGCGGGCGGCGAGGGAACATGGAGGGGACGGGGCTGTGCGGCCGCATGTTGCGCCACGCGGCACCGCCCCCTCCCTGATTCCCCGCCGGGATCCCCGGCACATCTGTTTGCCGTGCCTGGGTGATCCCAGCAGGGAATCTCTGGGTTGTTTTCAAACACCCATAGACCTTATTTTCTTGTGTTCTAAATTTGTATTAAGGTATTAGCCACATTGTTATTTATGCGTTTTTTATTCTTGATGGGGGTATTTGGTGAAAGACCCCTCTAATTTTAGTCCAGACAAATAAAGCATTCCCTGCAAATGGGTACTCTTCAAATTTAATATTGTCCAACTTCCCTTCCTCCAAAACAATTACACTCATGCTAGGAACTGTAAACCTATACTTTTCCATATCAGCCCATGCATTGTCCAATGAGGAATTACGCAATATTGCTATGCCTCTAAGTGAGACCCACCCAGTGATCTCTCACAAAATCAGGAAGAGCAAGACCGCTTTCTCTTCTGTCTTTCAGCATAAGTTTTGTTGCTTTATTTTGCCATACAAAGTTATTATTTTTGGAGTCATTTGAAAAATGTGGGAGAGTAATTTAATGGGTAGGGTAGACATTATGTACAAAATTTAAGGAAGGATCATCATCTTTACAATATTAGGTTGCTTGCCCACATTTGCTATTTTCTCGTGAGATTGACTCTCACAAGAAAACAGCAATTACATGAGATCAAGGTGGGCTGTATGTCCACGTTGATTTTTCACATCTTTTTTGCAGTGTGTCAGAAACAACCTATCTTCATCCACGTTCAAGCCGGGTAGCTGGCCCTCCTCCCCCTTGTTAGAGCAGCCCGAGCCTGGTGAATCAGGGGCTTGCTCTGGGATGACCTGACAGGCCCGCTAATGACCTGGCAGCCTGATGACCTGACAGGCCTGTGCCTGCAGAGGAAAGCCCCGACGCACCAGGCTTGGGCTGTGCTACCAGAATCACCGCTCCAGCGACTGCTGGGCAGGTGAGTCCCCCATCTTGCCCCCCTGCCCCACTCCGGGATATCCTCCTCCCTCACCCCAGGCTGGTATGGGTGTGTGTGTGTCCGGGGTTCCCTCCCACCCACCCACGCCCCCTCCCTCTTCCAGTGGGGGAACTTCACATTAGTTTAACTAACGTGAAATTTGAACGTACTGCACACATTCAAATTTTACATTAGTTTCCAATCATGTGAGTGACAGGGCTGTATTTTCTGCCCTGTCATCTGTGATGAGACTACCGGATACTTTCCCTCTCGAATGAGGAATGCCGCTTCCCACGTTTGTAAGATTCTGTCATGAGACTAAGGCTGCTTTCACACATTATACAATGGGCTATTATAACAACTGGAAATAATACCAAGTATTACAATTCCACAATTTTTGTAATGTGTGAATGCACTATTCCCCTTTTATAAATAAATACATTTTATGCTGCAAGATCTCAGGTCCTTGTAAGAGCCACCAGCTCCCCATCAGGGAGGGGGCCAGGGCACGCTGAGTAGCGCAGGGAGCAGGGTCATGCGGCCCACATACGCACATCCACCCACCCTCTCCCCAGCCCTGGCTGCTGGCATGTTTGTTCAGCAGCAGGCACAGGATTTAAGCGTGGCGGCGCTCAACACCGTCATGTGTGAAAATACCCAAAGAGTTATAAATGCCTCACAGGAGGTTTTGGGTAGTTCTTTGAATTCCAATACAGGATTATAAAATTTACACAGAATGGGTGCTAACTCTTTGGCATATAATTTATAGCTAAATAACTTGTAGCATATAACTTCTGGCCCAGGATAACCATCTGGGCCAGAAGCTTTATTATTTGGAAGGGATTTGATTGTTTCCAGAACCTCTTCATCTCTTTGTTTGTTTGTTTTTTAATTTATTTTTGTTTGCAGATCTTCCTCCCAGGCGGCAACGTATCCTGCATCAGGTAAGTTGAACAAGCTGTGTAGAACTTTATATAATCTTGATATTATATGCTGCTGTAAAGAGCCTCCATATAGGACTTTCTCCAATCCATTTATTTTCTTTATATAATGAGGCTTGCTGAATTTGTTGTTAAACTTATTTTTAATTTTTGCATAGTCTAAGAAACTTGGGTCCTTTCCAATCTTTTGTTTAATTGTGTCCGGTGTCAAAAGTTCTTCTCCCACAAACAGATGAGATGCGTATATTAATCCTTTAGATTCCCACAACTTTGTCATTTCTGCTATCCGAGCCTATTTTGTCCATTGTCAAAAATAGGCGTGAACAGAGTTTTCTCTTTTATCGTTTCAGTTTTCTTTAAACAATTTCCCTATGTTTGAAGCGCCATTTGTATGAACGGATGCTCCTTTCCTTTTTGCATTTTTGTTACTTGGTCATCTGTGAACTAGTATTTAAAGTTTTTTGTCTTATAGAAGCCTTTTTCTATTTCAATCCAATCAGGCAGGTTATTGTTATGATACCAAATTTTGATACCTCTGAGGGCTGAAGCCCAATGGTATAGTTTTATATCAGGCACATTCATGCCTCCCTTCTCTTTTAAAGTATATAGTATAGACCTCCTGATTCTCAGCTTCTTTCTGTTCCATATTATTCTAGAGATAGTCTTATTTACCGCTCCAAAGTATTCCTTAGGTACATTTATTGGCAGGGCAAAAGAGGTGTATAACAACTTAGGTAAAGTTACCATTTTTATTAAACTAGTCCTGCCAATCCAAGATATCTGAAGCTTTCTCCAAGTTTCCTCCTTGCTCCTAATTATGTCTAACAGAGGCAAAAAGTTAGCTTTATATGATTCCTTCCAGTTTTTGGTGATATTAATACCCAAATATTTGATAGCACTCTTGTGTATATTAAATGGAGTAGATTTTTGCATTTCACTTTGTGATAGCTTTTCTTCATGAAACATTAGCATTTGAGATTTTTCTATATTTATTTTATATCCAGAAACTGCGCTGAATTGTTTAACAATGTCCAAAAGTTTAGGAATAGTATTGGGCAAATCAGATAAAAATAAGAATAAAAATCTGCGTACAAAGTTAATTTATATTCTTTCCTCTCAAGTTTTATACCGTGAATTTGCTGCAAATCTCTGACTGCTATCGTCAGGGGTTCTACTGCAATGTTGAATAGTAGCGGAGACATAGGGCAGCCTTGCCTAGTTCCCCTTGTCAATTTGATCTCTGTTGATGTAGCACCATCTATAATAATTTTTGCCAAAGTACACTTATATATCAATTTTACCCAATCTGTAAAACATCCCGTTATGCCCATCCTGTCCATTGTTTGAAATAAAAATTGATGCGCCACCATGTCAAAGGCCTTCTCAGTGTCTAGGGATACTACCGCTGCCAGGGTATTATTGTTTTGTATTGGATGTATAATATTAATCACTTTTCGTACATTGTCTATCCCTAGTCTCCCCGGTATAAATCCTGTTTTGTCTGCCACTATTATGTCTGGTATAACTATCATTAATCTATTTGCTAAAAATTTTGTAAATATTTTGGTGTCTGTGTTGATTAATAATATTGCATGGAACCCACTGCAGATTTCAGTATCAGGGCAAAGCATGATATGTGCTTTTAAAAATGACATAGGCATTTCCTGCTGTTTTAGAAACGCATTGTACACTTTAGTTAATATTGGGCTTAATTGTTCAGAAAATACTTTATAAAATTCAGCAGGGTACCCATCAGGCCCTGTTGCTCTGTTTCTAGGCAGATTTTTAATTACTTCTTTTACTTTGTCATTTTCAATAGACTTATTTAGAAAGCTGTTTTGTTCTCTAGTGATTTTGAGCAATTTAATTGAGTTTTTAAAAGCGTTTATATTTTCTTTTGTGGGTTCCCCCAGCTTGTATATCTTTTCATAGAATTTAAGGAAGCAACGTTCCTTTCCCTTTAGGATTTCTGAGGTGGGGGTTTCTCGTATGTATGGTATGCTCGCTTTTTGCCTCTTTTTTTATTAGTCAAGCCAATGCTTTATCTGCTTTATTTGCTTTATTATAGTAATAAGCTGATATACTAGATTCCGTTTCCAGGAGATGAATTTGATTTTTCAATGTAGCAATTTTTTTCTGCATTTATTTTTGTTTGGCTAATTGCTTGATTTGCAGATATAATTCACTAATTTGCTTATTTTTTTCCTCTTTCAGATGAGCGCCAAATGAAATAAATTGGCCCCAAAGGACCGCTTTAGCCGCTTCCCACAGCATGATTGGGGATGTACCTGGCAAATTATTGTACTGCATATACTCCACTATTTCTTTTTGTATTTGTTCTTGAATCCACTTATTCTTTAAACAAAACTTTTTTAAACCCCAGCATTGTTTAGTACTTGTTTTAGTTGTTTTCTCATTTATTTCCATTACCATGGCATTGTGATCAGAGAAAGGGATAATCTGTATATACGCTTTCTCGCATACATGTATCAGGGCATGATTTACCAATATATGATCAATTTTAGAGGAAGTTTTATGGAGGTTGGAGTAGAACGTAAATTCTTGCTTGTTTGGATGGAGAACTCTCCATGTTTCTTTCCAGTTATGTTTTTCTATTACCTGAACTATTTTTTCTTGCTGTCTATGTAATTTTATATTTGTAAAGAGGACTAGCGGGGAAAGTGGACTGTTAAAGTCATCACATAGCAGAGCTTTGCCTTCAATTTTATGTGCCAAATTGAGGATCATTTCTGCAAAAAAAGCAGCTGTGTTGTTATTAGGAGCATATGTTGTTGCTATTGTGTACTGCTGCGTACCTATTAATCCTTTGATCATTAATAAACACCCCTTTGTGTCCCTTTCTATGTCTTGTATTTTTAAATTTAGCGTTTTTAAGATACCTATTGCTACTCCTGCTTTCTTTTTGTCCCCATTTGAAAAACAGACTTTATATTCTTTATTAACAAACCTATAATTGTCTTTCTTTAGTAAGTGTGTTTCTTGAATTGCAAAAATATGAGTGCATGCTGTTTACGTGTCGCCAGACCTTTTTACGTTTTATTGGGTTATTCAGCCCACAAACATTGAAGGAAATTATTTTTAAATTATCCATCTCCCTTCTTTGATTTTTTTCAAGTATTTGACCCTCATTCTCTATTATTTCTGTAATGGTATTTCTATTATTTCTTCCCTCTGCTTTGACATTGCATCTTTTAGATTTTTTTCCACATAGTGTTGCAGTTCAGATTCCTCATTAAAATAGCTTTTTCCTTTATCTACAAAGGAAAACTTAGCTGGGAAGAGTATTTGCACTTTTATTCCCATTTTATTGAAGTTTTCTAGTTGTTTCCTCCAGGATTTCCTTCTTTGTATTGTATAGTATGCTAGGTCCAGGGAAATGGAAATTTTCATAACACATTTCTTTAGTGGTTCTAGCTACTCTCAATATTGCCTCCTTGTCCTGAAAACCAAGGACTCACAATTATTGCTGGGGGGTGGGTGGGCTAGGTCTTTTGGCCTTGCCTGAGAGATCTGTGCACCCTTTCCAGCTCCACCTGGTGAAGGGCTTCCTTGTCAGGGAAAATTGTTTCAAATATTTTTAACAACAGTTCTCTTGTGCCGTGTGCCTCTAATCCTTCTGGAACCCACAAAATTCTTAAGTTATTCCTTCTAGACTAATTTTCTAGATCTTCAACTTTTCCTTTAAAGTATTTATTTTCTCCTCCGCTTGAACTAGTCTCTGATCTGATATATTTTCCCGGTCTTCCTGATCGCTAATCCTCTGCTCAATAGCATCCATTCTTCTATTTATGCCTTGCAGCTGGCTTTTCAAGTCATCTAAAGTTATTTTTATCATGGAGATATCCTCCTAATTTATGGTAAGGTCCTCTTTTATAGATTGAAACAAGTTCAGTACCTGTGAAGGCAAATCTGGGTCTCCCGTTGTTTCTTTTTGCATTGCGTCTGCCATTTTGTGCTGTCCGATCTCAGGTTTTCTTGTACTGCGCTGTGGCAAGTAGTATTTATCATTAGTAGAGTCCAGTTCTTTTTTTTTTTAATCCTGGCTCATTCCTCTGTTGGAAGGTTACGTTTTGATTAATTTCTTTTAAGTTTTGGGCTCAGTTTCATTGATTTTCTGGGCCGGGTCCGCGGGAGGTCAGCCACACACAACCTGGCACCTGCGCACGCCCAATCAACCTCCCAGAAAATTGTTTAGGGGCCCTGGCTCCTGTGTCCTGCTTATTGCTACTAGATCTATCCAATGAAGTTAATGCAGTTTAAATTTTCATTTATTACTAGAGTTCCTGTAGTTGGCTGCAAGATTTTAGAAAATTTCACCTTAATAGATTCCACATCACCCCCTTTAGTTGCATATATAATAACTAGAGCTGAAACAAAGTCTTCTGAATTATTTGGAAATCGCCAAATTTTTGAAGTCTTCGACTTGGAAACAGCGGTTTCCAAAGTTCAGGAAAGCAGCCGTTCTTTGAGAAACTTCAGCAAAGTTCTGAATCACCTGCGCACCTGGGCCTCGCTGGAGAAGTTCCTAGAAGCTTCTGGAAACAGTGCCATATTAGGTAAGAGAGGGGATGGAAGAGGACAGTTGAGTCATGGGGTAAGGCATATTTTGAATCAATTAGCTGGCCAAGCCAGACGGCTAGTTTAATTGGTACACAGCTGCAGCCAACAGAAAGAGAAGTGCCAAAAAAACAAAACTGGCACACCAAATTCTCGTGAATTTGGCTGTGTGCTGCTACACCGCTAACTGTGAGTAATCTGCTGGGCTGGGAGGGGGTTCCTGGCATAGCATAGCATAGAATGGTTTTCTTCGGCCTGCCTGTGCATAGGGCCAATGTTGGGGTATGGGGGGGTTTGCATGCCATGCTTTAAAAAAATAATAATATTAAAAATGGGAAATTTCTTATTACCTGTGAGTTTTCCTTCTCCTTCCTCTCAGGACAGATGGTCTTGACTGATGAGATGTGTCACTCCTTCCACTGGATAGGCAGGATCAACTTGATTGACAGCCTAATCCACTGGGAGGGGTACAGCCCACTTGAAGCCCAGGATGAGACTGCCAAAGCCGCTAGAACATAGAACCACATGTATGCCCTCGTGGCCTCTGCACCCCGAGACCCCGTGCCAGGGACTACCATGTAGCCCTATCCGCACGTGAGCAGGGAACTACCCCAGGAGAAAACCTGAAGCTCCATGGGGTACACCCTCCTATCATCTCTGGTGCCTGGAATCCCACAAAGGGCAGGATTAAGACCATCTGTCCTGAGAGGAAGGAGAAGGAAAATTCACAGGTAAAAAATTTCCCATTCTCCCTCTCCTCACAGGACAGATGGTCTTGACTGATGGGACCTCCCCAAGCAGAACCTCTCAGGGAGGGTGGATTCCACCAGTTTGAGCAAACGCCCCGACCCTCTCAGAGAGTCCAGGTGCTAATTGGGTATTATCCTCTGAAGGACTCTCCGTCCAAAGGCCGCCTCCGCAGAGGCTAAGGACGTGAGTCGATAGTGCCAGGCAAAATTATGCACTGATGCCCACATGGCTGCCCTACAGATCTCTTCCAGGGAGGCCCTGCCTAGTAAAGTGGCATTGATTGCCGCGCTTCTGACAGAATTAGCCACTATACCCTGTGGGACGGGGATCCCCCTGGCCTTGTACGCTTCCACGATACAAGACTTTAGTCATGAAGCCAGGGATGTCTTACTCGCTTTTTTCCCCTTTATTTCTTTTGCCAAAATTTATGAAAAGGGTCAAGTCTACCCTAAATGGATGAGTCCTTTTTATGTGAAACTTAACCGCTCGTGGCACATCGAGGGTGTGCCATAATCTTTCCTTGTGATGTTGGGGATTAGGGCAAAAAGACGGGAACGCTAGCTCTTGTTCCCTATGGAAACTCGAGTTTGCCTTCGGACGGAATGATGGATCCGGTCATAGGATTTGCTTGTCTGCGTGGAAGATGCACAGCTTTGGATCCATCGATAACGCCCCCAGCTCTGAAACTCGATGCGCTGAGGTCACTGCCGCCAGAAACAGGGTCTTAAAGGACAGGAGTTGTAGCGAAGCCTCCGACAGACGTTCAAATGGAGGTCTAGTTAGCACCTCCAGCATGATGTTCAGCCTCCAAGTTGGAATTCTGTCTTGTACAGGAGGTGAAAGGGCCTCGACTACCTTGATGAATCTCCTAGTTATCGCATGAGTCGAGATCGGTGGGCGACCTGTGCATCCTATAATTGTGGATAAGGTGGAAAGTGGTCTTTTGATGGTATTCGCCTTCAACGCCTTTTAGCTCCCACACCTGATATGTGATATATGTTTATGATATTTAGCCCTGTTTTAATATTGGAATTGCATTATGAAATGTTTTAAATTGTTTTTATTGTATTTTAATTGTTGGAAGCCGCCCCGGGCTGCTTTGCAGGAGGGGCAGGGTATAAATTTATTAAATAAAATAAATAAAAATAAATAAACCCCCTTTCTAGACCCTCCTGAAGGAATAGGAGGACTTCCTAATGTCCTGCCTTCATTGGATGGAGCTGCTATCTTGTACACCACTGGTCAAACCTACTCCATGTTCTGCCACATATCTTGTTGGTAGACTCTCTCCTAGACGAAAGTAGGGTGTCCAGCAACGATCCAGAGTACCCTTTAGAAGCTAATTGCCTCCTCTCAGCCTCCAGGCCATGAGAGCCAACCTTCCTACGTCTGGGTGCAGCAGTGGGCCTTGTGACAGTAAATCCGGCCATATCGGTAGTCTGAGAGGTGGTAGGTTCGACAGACTCAAGATTTCCGAGAACCACAGGCGCCAAGGTGAATAGGGGACTACCAGGATGACCTGAGATCTCTGGCGTCTGACCTGCTGGAGTACACGTTAAAGGATCGGAACAGGTGGAAAGGCGTACAGTAGCCCCTTCGGCCAACTGATTGACAGGGGATCTATTCCCACTGCCCCCGGTTCCTTGCGTCGAGACAGGAAGAGTGGGGTCTTGGCACTGGTGGAGGATGCAAACAGATCCATTACTGGTTCTCCGAAGGCCCTCTTGATGAGGGCGAACGCTTTCTCTGAGAGGGACCACTCTCCCGAGTCCGCCATCCTTCGGCTCAGCCAATCCGCCGTAGTGTTGTCTTTCCCTGCGACACGTATTGCCCTTATGGAGCTCCGTCTGCCTTCTGCCCAGCCGAACAGCAAGGTTGCCTCCTCTTGGAGTGACTTGGACCGAGACCCCCCTTGGTGATTGACGAAGGCCATGGCTGTGGTGCTGTCAGTCCGTATCAGTAGATGCAGGCCTATGATGTGCTTTGAGAAGTGCAGAAACGTGAGCCTCACCGCTCTCAGCTCTAGTCTGTTTATGTACCATAGACCTTCTTCTTCTTCTTCTGACCACTGGCCCTGTGCCGTGCCGAATTTGCAACATGCTCCCCATCCTCAGTTGCTCGCATCTGTCACTATGACTGTCCGTTCTGGGTCTCTCATCGGCAGACCCCTCTCCAGACGTCCCGGGTGATACCACCACTTGAGCTGTTCCTTCAGTCTGCTGTGTAATCTAATGGGGAGATGGGTGTTGTGGGCTATTTTTTCCTGATACGGTCGTAGAAAGCGTTGTAACAGTCAGAGGTGTAGCCTGGCCCACTCTACTGTTTCCAAACATGATACCATGCTCCCCAGCACTTGAGCGAGGAATATGAGGTCTGCCTCCAGGTCTCTCCTGAGACATGACAAGAGTGTCCACATTTTGTCCACTCTCTCTTGTGAGAGGAAGACCCGGTCCTGACTGGTATCTAATCAGACTCCCAGGTGAAGAATGGACATAGTTGGTAACAGACAACTCTTCTCTGTTTATCAGGAACCCGTGAGCCTCCAGACATTCGATGCAGATCGGCCAGGCCCCTCCCCTTGGATGGGGATCTCACCAGTATGTTGTCGAGGTACACGTAAATATGCATCCCCTGCGATCTCAGGTGTGCCACCAGCACCGCCAACACTTTCATGAATACTCTCAGGGATGAGGTTAGTCCGAAAGGTAGGACTCTGGACTGGAGGTGCTGGTCGCCAACAGCAAACCTTAGATATTGTCGACAAGCCGAGTGGATGGGTATATGAAGGTATGCCTCTCGAAGGTCGACTGAGGCCAAAAAGATGCCCAGTTGCAGAGCTGCTGTGATGGACTTCGGCGTCTTCATTCTGAATTTTCGATACCTGACCCTCTTGTTGAGAGACTTGAGGTCGAGGATAGCGTACGCATCCCCCAACTTTTTTGGTACCATGAAGAATATGGAGTATACGCCCGAGCGCCTCTGATGGGATGGCACACTTTCTATTTCCTGAATATCTAACAGGTATTGGATTGCCCTGTGCGTCCTGTCCAATTTCGCCTGGTCCCTCGAGGGGGGTGACGGGAGGAAGCGGTCTCTTGGTGGAAAGTCGAACTCTATCGAGTGGCCCCTGGTCACCGTCTTGAGCACCCATAGGTCTGATATTGTGTGTCGCCAGCGATCTCCGAAACATTGTAGCCTCCCCCCCATGGCCATCTCCAAAGGCCAAGGAGGCGGCCTCCCATCATGCCAAGGGCTTGGACTGCTTTGTGTTTGCGGGCTGCTGTCTCTTGGGCTGGAATTGGTCTCCGCCCCTTCTGCCTCGTTGCCAAAAGTCCCTCTTCCAGTTACCTCTATGGTTTCTCGAAGGGTTCCTGGGACAAAAGGAATACTTGGCTGCTCCTTTCGCTGAGATCAGTGGCAACGCCTTCTTCTTTTCCGGTTCAGTGGTCAGGACATTGTCCATTGCTTCCCCGAATAACTTTTTGCCCTGGAACTTCGCTCTGGTTAGAACTGTCTTTGACAGTATGTCTACTCTCCACGGGTGTAGCCAGATGGACCTACATGCCACCACGTTGGTTGTCACCACTCTAGCGTTCAACTGGATAGCATATAGGGTGCATCTGCTGAGAAAGTCGCAGCTAGGGCCAGTTTTTTTAAGCTATCGTTCAATTTCTTTTTCCTCACTTTACGTGCCAGGTCGCTGGCCCATAGGAAGGTTGCCCTGCTGAAGCTAGACGCGGCTGCTGTGGCTTTAAGGGCTGTTGATGAGGCCTCAAAGTTCTTCCTAAGGGCCACCTCTATTTTCCTATCTAAGGGGTCTTTGGGGAACCCATCCCCCTCTGATGGGAGGGCGGCTGTCTTGAAGAGTTCGGTCACCCCTGCGTCCACCTTAGGCAGCAGGAAAAGTTCCTCCTGTGCGGACGGGACCGTGTAAAACTTGTTGATGAACTTGTGCGGGCCCTTAAATCTGGCCAGGTGCTCCCATTCCCCTCTTATGATGTCTACATAAAACTTGGCCACGGGGAGCTGCGAGGTGGATATAACCCTTCTAGGAAAAGTCCTCTTATTCTCTGTGGGAGCAGCCTGTGGTTCGACTGGTGGCGCTGGGAGAGAAATTGCTACCTCTGCTACCTTAGCATGGAGCTTGGTAAACTGCTCCACCTCAAACAGCCTCTCCCCCGCTGGCTCCTCCCCTGACTCTGAGTTCAGGTCGGAGAGCTCTCCATCCTCCCTGGTTCTATGGGGGGGGGGGGGACACGGACCCTGAGGAAGAGGAGCTGCATCTAGCCGACCTCGCTCTGTTCCCCTTTGTCTGTTTAGCCCTTTTGGCTCGAGAGGATTTGGGTTTGGGTTGTTTTGCCCCCCCCCTTCTGCAACTTGCTCAGTGCCTGCGGGGTGAGTGGGAGGACGACGAGGACAAGGAGCTGTGACTCCTTGGCCATTTGTGCCTGTTACCCTGGCCATATCGGTGACCTGGTGCGGGCAGAGAGTCCGGGGATGAGGAGGGGAAAACTGAGGAAGAAGAGCTGCTGTGGGAGCTCGATGGGGAGACTGCTTCTCTCCCCCTCTTCCTGCCCCTCTCTCTATGCTGGGAAGTTCCCTCTCATCGAAACTGGGCTCTCCGCCTGCTGTTGTCTCTATCCCCCCCATGAGATGGAGATCCCATTACGCTCCGGCCTGGGGTTTACCCCCCCCCCGTCTGAGGAACGAGCCGCAGGAGTCGCCCCTGGTTAGGGACTCAAAGAGGAGTGGGGAGTCCACCACTTGGCAGCCTAGCCACAGTAGGACTGCCTTGGGGACCTCTGCCTGCTGGCACGGTCTGATCTCCGCCCCTGCCCCCTTATCAGGCTCACTCACCCCATGCTGTTGTCCCCCCCGGCCGTGGAGTGCCACGGAGCGATATAGTGGCTCCACGGCGCTGTCCTCTGCTTTGTTGCTGCCTGGGGGGAGGGGCCCACGTCCCAGTGGGATTGATTCCCAGCTTGCACCGGCTTGGCGGAGCACTGGAAACTGCCGGCAGTGGTTCGCGCTCTCCTAGGCGTTTGGAGTTCGGCCCCTGCTCTACTCCCCGCAAGTCCTCTGGGTCTGGGGGAGGAGTGGCTCCTGGTGTGGCAGTTCCACCCCTCTAAGCAGGCCCGACAGGATTGGAGATTCGGGGGGAGGGGGGAGACACAGGGAAAGGATCCCCCCAGTCCCCTGCCAGCTGCTCAGCCCTGCCCCCGCAAGGTGTGATCTGGTGAGAGGAGCGGGCCCCAAACTTATTAAAATAAAACAGAAAAGGGAAATAAAAAACCTAGGCCTATGCCCCCAGAGTGGGAGCAGTTGATCCTGTTTCCTACCTCGTGAGAGGTAGAAACAGTACTCGGCTTCAGGCAGGCCGTACCCCTCCCAGTGGATGAGGCTGTCAATCAAGTTGATCCTGCCTATCCAGTGGAAGGAGGGACACATCCCATCAGTCAAGACCATCTGTCCTGTGAGGAGGGGGAGAATGGGTTCCACTGGTGGCACACTGCTTGCTGGCTACTGCTGCTTGGTTTTCTTGGCAGTCAGACAGCAGCACCATGAGCTTCCCAGAGGGCTCTCTCTTACTGGCTCCAGGAGTTAAGTTCCCTCCATGCCAGGGTGGTGCGTGTGCGTGTGCGAGAGAGAGAGAGAGAGAGAGCATGTGTGTGTGTGTGTGTGTGCGTGTGTGTGTGCGTGTGTGTGTGCGTGTGTGTGTGCGTGTGCGTGTGCGTGAGAGAGAGAACAACATGGTGTCTGCTGGGATGACTGGCTTTTGGTATGCAGGACCGCAGTTGCTTGCAGTCTGCATGGTTGGTTCAAGTTGTCTTCTTTTACCAAGGGCCCTCTGGCTGCCTCCAGGTAGGGGCAGCATGCTAGGCTGTTTTTACAAAATAATAATTGGGTGCTGCCAGGCCAGCTTGGGTGCTTGGTTTGCTCAGCTTGGCAGTCAGACAGCAGCACCATGAACTGCTCACAGGGCTCTCTGTCTGGCTCCAGGAGATCCCCCAGCCTGTATCCCTGGTCTCCCCAAGTTACCAGCGCCACACCAATCCATGCCAAGAGGTTGCCAACTGTTGCCCGTCCCTGGCTGCAGCTGCTGCACATGGCAACACATGTTGAGGTGCTAAGGTGGCGCCAAAGTTTTCCTAATTTTTCCAAAGTTTCCGGATGTTCTGCGCTTCAGTCTCCAAAGTCTGAAGCTTCAGCAAGAACACCAAACTGCCTATGAATAGGGATGGACGAACAGAACCGAGTTCGGAAATTCGGTTTGGTTCAATAATCGAGTTCGGTTCAAAAGTTCGGTTCGGTCAACCGAACTATTTGAGTTTGGTCCGAACTCCGAACTTCCGAACAGAGTTCGGAAATTCGAACCCCATTAAGCTAAATGGAATATTATCTTATAGGGATGAGCGAACAGAACCAAGTTCGGAAATTCGGTTCGGTTTGAAAATCAAGTTCAGTTTGGTCGACCAAACTGGTCAAGTTCGGTCTGAACTCCGAACCGCGTTCGCCCATCCCACCTCTGAATACTAGGACTGACTATTCGAAACTTCGAAAATTGGTCCGAGTACCCGGAAGTACTTTTCAGTTCAGCCCTAATATTAACAACAGTGATCGCCTGTTCCCCAATCTGTCCTTTCACCATAAGGAATTTGCCCTCCTTTTCTTTGTATTCCACCAATACCCTGAATGGTACTCTTTTTTTTTATTCCTATCATTACACCTTTAGTTTTTGTAGGCACACAGGAGAAGAAATAATTATCAATCCATTTGTCCCTGAATCTACTGATACATTTCTTTAACAAGTATGTCTTTTGTAACATGACTATGTCTACATCTTCTTTTAGCCAATTTATTATTTGTTTCCTTTTCTTGGGAGTGTTCATCCCTTTTATATAAAAGAAATTCCCTTAAATTAGGTTACATTCATTCTTTACAGTTTTATTGTATATTATCACTTTTTATTTATTATCTCTGAGTTTCTCAGACCCATTCTGACATACAATACCATTACAACGATTTTGCTTACCAAAACTGAGAGCTTGAACCCGCGTTTCATCACAGCAAATACCAGTGCCATCAATAATTCAAAATACAACATTTTCTTCCCCCAATCTCTTTCCTCCTGAACCAATATGTATACCTCCATTGAAACCACCTTTTATTTTTTGGTTGAAAAACATCTAATATTGTATTTCTGTATCAATGTTTAATACATGGGGGGAACCTTCCACCAGTGACATGTGTATTTAAGGGTGCACACTCCAGTAACCCTCCTCCTGCACCTTCAGACCCGCACATTATTTGAAATGCTAATAGGTTTGGTTTTCAAGATGCTAGTATTATAACAGTTTATATTAAGGAAACAAAACACTCAGACCCTATAAGCTCACTCTTAACTCAGGAAATACTTTGCTCTAGTGTTCTTGGCTAGGACTTTTCCTACTGTCACTGCTGCCAAGACTGCCTCTATTTTCCTCTTTGATGTGGATTCTGCAAGGTGAAGATACTTGGATTTTTCTTTACGAAGGCCTTCAAGACATTTTTTATTGTTAAAGAATCTTCGTCTTCCCAAATACAAAGGACAGTTGTGCAGGATACCACACAGATACTTCCAAGCCTTGCTTGGTCACGCTCTCTTTAAGGGGATTCCACTCCCTTCACCTTATGAGTTTTTCAGCACTTAAATCTAGGGATATCATAATGGACTGTCCCTTGTAGGATATTAGTTTTCTGGCTTCTCTCAGAATCTCTTCCTTTTTCTGGAATTTAAGGAACTCAGCTATGATGGCTGGGGGGAGAGGGGGCTTCTCTCCGACCACAGCCTCCATGTGTTCACTCAATCTCCAGGGGGTCTTCGGAGGAAAACAGATGTAGCTCTTTCTGTATGAAGCTTTGTATGAATCTTATGACGTCTCTCTCCATCCCCTTTAAAAAACCCAAGAAAACCAAGTTAGCCCTCCAGCTTCTGTTCCCTAGGTCCAACTTTCTCACATAGGCACTCTGTTCTCTTTTTCATCAGAAGAAATTCCCTCCCCCTTCCGACTCACCGATCTTCCAAGCTCAGACATTCAGCTTCAACATTCTTCATTCTGGACTGCAGGGCATCTATCCTGCCACTTATCTCAATCAAATATGCCTTAATAGCTGTAATTTCTGCTAATCTTATTTTGAGCCATTTCTGTATTTTGTTACCCTGAGACTCCTCTCCCAGGAATTAGCTCCACCACGGGTCAGGGATCGCTGCAGGAATGGTTCAATTTTCCTCCCAAAAAGTTACAACACGCAATTATTTTGACTAAATACTACATTTATTGCCCTGCCTAACTGGCTTACACACTACTATGAAAGCACTACAGAAGTACGCAAAAAGTTATTGATTACAAATATATTTTCTTGCAGCACTTGCTGCAAGAAAGTTAAATGCAGAACTACTCTCCATTACGAACAGGGAACTGCTGAAGCCCCGACTTTGAGGAAACCGCTGCAGCTACATTTCTGAAAATGTATCCATGGCTAAAATTTCTCGGGACCATCATATGTGCAAACGTTGAAGAAGATCTATCAAAAAAAAAGTTATGACTGTTTAAAAGTTAATTGGCTGTGGTCAAAATGCATAGCGTCCTGACAATTTTGAATCATCAATATCCCTTCGCCCCTGATGAGTTGAGCGCCCAAACTTCACAGGCTTGGAGCATGAGATCAATGCCAACTGCTACTGTAATATTATCGTGATTGGTGCAGCCACAATCAAGTTATTAATGATCAAAAATCACTTCTGTAGGTTCATGCATGAGCAATAGAGGTGCCTATGCTTCTGCTGGCAGGGGGACAAGCTCAGTGGTGAACTAAAGCAGCATGAATGAGAAAGGATGGGGGAGGAGGGACTCCCTTCCATTTGCTCTGCTCCTACTGATCAACCCTGCGAGTCTCACCCCCTGTACCGTTCCCCATACCCACTAACCTACCAACCCTGCTGCCGGGAAGGGGTGCCCCCAAAAGGCTAGTCCTGTCCCCACTTAGCTCCCCAACCCATCACAAGAAGCATCTCGGGACCTCCAGCAAGGGCCAGCCCCAGGCATGTGCGTCGCACATGGCCCTACGACTGCCCAACTACCATGGCGTCGCTGCTCACCTGGCCCCATGCCTGGGCTGGAGGCCTGGATGCAGGGAACTCCCACATCATAGTGAGGGGTCCCCATCCCTTACCTGCCTCTGCCTGCTAGTAGTGCTGCAGCAGCAGCAGCAGGACAGCGATCGGAATGAGAGATAAAGCTGTTTATAAACAAACAACTTCTCCCCATGTCAGTGATCAGAAAGTTGCTGCCTTGTAAAGAAGGTTTTTTGAGATGGCTCAGAACATTCTCAAAACTGGGTTGTGCATGGCATGCTCACCCTATTCAAGTGTATTCATTAATGATCTGGAAAAGGGCATTAAGAGTGAGGTGCAGATCAAATTTGCAGATGACACCAAGTTATTCAAGGTAGTTAAAACACGAGCAGACTGTGAAGAACTGCAACAGAATCTTATAAAACTGTGTGCCTGGGCATCTAAATGGAAGATGAGATCTAATGTGGACAAGTGCAAAATGATGCACGTAGGGAAAAATAATCCAAACCATGCATACACAATGCTGGCTACTAAGTTAGGAGTTACCACTCAGGAAAAGGATCTGGGGGTGATTGTGGACAATACACTGAAATCCTCAGCCCAATGTGTAGCAGCAGCCAAAAAAGCAAACAGAATGTTAGGAGTTATTCGCAAAGGGATAGAGAATAAAACTGAGGATGTCCTAATGCCTCTATACAAATCAATGGTGCGACCGCACCTGGAGCTGCTCGCAGGAGGGGTGGGGTATAAATGTATTAAAATAAATAAAATAAATAAATATTGTGTGCAGTTGTGGTCGCCCCATCTCAAAAAAGACATAGCTGAAATAGAAAAGGTACAGAGAAGGACAATGAGAATGATAAAGCGTATGGAACGGCTTCCATACAAAGAGAGGCTTGACAAGCTGGGTCTCTTCAGCTTAGAGAAGAGAAGACTGAGAGGGGACATGTTAGAGGTTTATAAAATCTTGAGTGGTATGGAACGAGTAGATAGAGAACGGTTATTTACCCTCTCAAATAGTAATAGAACTAGGGGACACTTCATGAAACTAGCTGCCAGCAGATTTAAAACAAATAAAAGTAAGTACTTTTTCACTCAAAGTATTATTAACCTATGGAATTTGTTGCCAGAGGATGTCTTCCCAGACCTCCATCTCTCACTTCCTCTCACTAGCCTCCTCCTTCAACCCCCACCTTTGGATCAACTCCCCCACCCAAGCTAATGGCTATTCTCTTGACCTTGTCTTCTATAGGAACTGTTCTGTCTCTGATCTCTCCTTCGATCCTCATCTGACCACTTCCTTGCCTCTTTCAATGTCTCCCACTGTCCCCCTTCCTCTTCCCCTTCCCAACGCCCCTTCCATGACCCGCAGGCCATAAACCTCCTGGACTTTGCCTCCTCTCCCCCGTTCTACCCTCACAGTCTTCTCCTCCTCCTCCCCTGACTCTGCCATTTCTGCTTTCAATACCTCTCTTGCCTCCACCCTTGACTCCCTTGCACCCCTCTCCTCCCACCCTGCCCGCTCCCACAACCCCCGTCCTTGGCTCACCCTCAGTATCCGCCACCTCTGCTCCTGCACCTATGCTGCTGAACACCTCTGGCGCAAATCCCACTCTCATGCTGACTTCCTTCACTTCAAATTCTGTCTCTCCTCCCTTACTTCTGCTATCTCCCTTGCTAGAGAAATTACTATGTCTCCCGCATTGAGTCCTGTTCTCGGGACCCTCACCGCCTGTTCTCTACCTAGGACTCCCTTCTAAAGCCCTCCTGTCCTCCTCCTCCCTCTTCCCTTTCTGCTCAGGATCTTGCTTCCTTCTTCACCTCCAAGATAGACAAGACTTGCCTCAACATCGCTTCCCACTCCTCTCCTCTCCCTCCTCCTCACCTGTCCTCCTTCCCTCCCACCTCCCTTGAGGAAATCTCCTCCCTGCTCTCCTCCTCCAACCCTTCCACTAGCTACCATCCTGTCTCACTCCTTCCTTTTGCTTCCAAGCTTCTTGGACGTATTGTCTACTCCCGCTGTCTCAACTTCCTCTCCGCCAACTCCTCCCTTGACCCACTCCAATCTAGCTTTTGCCCCCTTCACTCTACTGAAACTGCTCTCACTAAGATCACCAACAATCTTCTTGTGGCTATATCTAATCGCCTGTACTCCATTCTTGTACTCCTTGACCTCTCTGCTGCCTTCGATACTGTTGACCACTCACTGTTGCAGGATTCACTTCATTCCCTTGACTTCCATGGCTCCGTCCTCGACTGGTTCTCCTCCTACCTCTCTGACCGTTCCTTCAATGTGTCTCTTGCCAACTCCACCTCTTCCTCCCTTCCCTTCTCGATTGGTGTTCCCCAAGGCTCTGTCCTTGGCCCTCTCCTCTTCTCTATCTATACCTGTCCCTAGGCAAACTCACTGCCTCCCATGGCTTCCAATATCACCTCTACGCTGATGACACTCAACTCTCTCTACTTCCTCTCTTTCTCCATCTACTCAAGCTCACCTCACCAGCTTTCTCTCTGACATCTCTACCTGGATGTCTCAACGTCAACTCAAACTCAACATGGCTAAAACTGAACTCCTTATCTTCCTCCCTCATCTTTCCTCTCTCTCTTCCCTGTCGATCCTCATCGATGGGGTCACCATCCTTCCCGTCCCCCAAGCCCGTAGCTTAAGCTTCATCTTTGACTCATCCCTTTCTTTTAAACCCTACATCGCCTCTGTTGCCAAATCCTGCCGCTTCTCCCGCCGTAATATTGCTAAGATTTGCCCTTTTCTCTCTGTCTCCTCTGCCAAAACCCTTGTTCACACCCTGGTCATCTCTCGCCTTGATTACCGTAACCTCCTTCTCACGGGCCTCCCCCACTCTCACCTTTCTCCCCTTATCTCTGTCCAAAACTCTGTTGCCAGGGTTATCCACCTCACCTGTCGCTTCGACCACATGCAGCCCCTCCTCTCCTCTCTTCACTGGCTCCCCCTTCCTGAACGAATCCTGCACAAGCTCCTAGTCTTCACCTATAAAACTTGTCACAACCTTGCTCCCCCCTACCTCTCTGCGCTAATTTCCCTCCGAATTCCAGTCCGTGAACTCCGCTCCTCCTCGTTCCCTCTCTCACCCTCCCACGCCTCCCCTAAATACCTTTGTCCCTTCTCCCTAGCTGCCCCACACACCTGGAACTCCCTCCCTGCCCACATCTGCCTCACCCCCTCCCTTCGTACCCTCAAATCCCTCCTCAAGACCCACCTCTTCCACTCTGCCCTCCCTGACTTCTTGCTCCCCTCACCTAACTCCTGCTGATACCCTCCATCCTGTACAGTCGGTTAACTGAGGTCTGTGTACTCACCACATGGACCAACCAGTCATCATTCTTGATGTAACCAAGGCAAGAGCGTGCACCTGGGACCTCGTATTTTCGTGAATGTTTCACTCCTTGTCAAATTCAAATTAGTTTATTGAGAGCATGACCAGAGGCCATTGCTACAAGCACAGCAAAATAAACATACTAAACCACCAAACATCCAAGACTCACACATAAAGCCATAT
This sequence comes from Sphenodon punctatus, assembly GCA_003113815.1. Taxonomy (NCBI): domain Eukaryota; kingdom Metazoa; phylum Chordata; class Lepidosauria; order Sphenodontia; family Sphenodontidae; genus Sphenodon; species Sphenodon punctatus. The sequence continues at coordinate 1,679,459 of QEPC01012329.1, forward strand.
TAGACAAACAGAGATCAGGAGATCCTAATTCTAAGCATTCAATATACACAATAAAATAAAATACAATTGAAAAAAAACAAGTAACAGGTATCAAATCTCCAAAAATTTCTCCCAAACCTCTCCATGTATCATGGCTCCTTACACAAATCGCAATCAAAAGGTTTAAAAGCCAGGAATTTATCCCTCATTTTAATTGCCTGAAGTATAAATTTAACTACAGACATTGTGAGATCTGGGTCTGAGTCCGACAGTGCTCTTGCTACTTTGAAACGGTCAGTTCGACCCGGATATTTTTCCAACAATGGCTGAAGCTAAAACCCCCTAGGAGCAGCATATAACTGGCACCTCACAAAAGTGCTCTAGTGTTTCCACCTCCATATAATCAATGGGGCATAGTCTCACCTCAAAGGGGATGCCCCCAAGGTGTCCCTCCAAAAGTGCTGTAGGGAGAGCATTGCAGTGGGCACCCAAAAACAATCTCCTAGCTGTAACAGAAATCTCTGAGTTCAGATATGTGGCAGCCTGATTTTTAGGTGGCATCCAAGACAGGTAGCCCGCCACATGTGGTGAGGCCCTAATCTTTGCCACTCCATGTCATCCCAGCGTGTAAAAATCTCTGAATGAACCGCACTGGGGTTCCTTCCCTGCAGATAGTCCAATGAAAAGCCCATCTTACACAAATGTGCTTCAATGTTAATCCTCCACTTGCTTCTGAACTTATCAAGCCCCCAAAATCACACAAGATCAGTGGCAGAAGGATCCAGCGATTTTGACCATGCTCTGAGGGCCATGCCCCAGGCTTTATACTCCCAATTTCTTTGCCCCAATTTAGACCTAATCGCAGCCATCGGAGTGCCTCCAGGGGCTTTAGTCAAAAATTTAAAAAACCTCAACGGGAATATCAAGATTGTCAGCTATCAAAGAGGCCCATAGTTCTGCCCCGTACAAAAACTTAGCTCCTTGTCTCTCCCTCTGTTCCCCTTCCTTCATCTCTCCCCGCACCCCGTCTCTCAGATTGTAAGCCCTAGGCCAGGGACCATGTCTATTCAATTACTTTGTAAAGCGTCAGGTACACTGCTATATAATGCTTGCTAATAATAATAATAATAATAATAAATAATAATGCGTGTTTGTTACAGAGAGAGAGACTGAGTTGAGGGAGAAGAGTGCATGCATGCAGCTGTTTGAGAGAGGGGGGAAGAGTGCGTGAGTGTTTCAGAGAGCGGGGGCGAGAAGAGTGCGCATGTGTGAGAGAGACTGAGTTGAGGGAAGAAGGGTGCATGTTTGACAGAGAGGGGGGGGAAGAGAGTGGGGGAGCAGAGTCAAATTTATTTATTTATTTATTTTTAATTTTTTCTACCATGCCCATTCTGCCACAGACAGCTCTGGGCCGCTTACAATAAAAACAACAATAAAAACAATAAACTTAAAACTCTCATAACAGGGAGGATTAAAATATCCCTCTCTCCCCACCCCCCCACCCTACCCATCCACCAATGGCCAGGCAGAACAGCCACTTTTTACAACAGCGTCAAAGAGACAGGAGGATTTTTTCAGAGTACATTACCTCTGTCTGCATTCTATACAATTAATTGTATAAAGTTCTCTACACTGACATTATTACAGTTTATTGTATAAAGTGTATACAATTTCTATACATGTAAAGGGCAGAATTAATGCACTCTGAAAAAACTGTTCCTTGTCGAATTATGATAAAGTTTAATAATGAAAAATGTTAAAGTTTTGTTATTGATAAATATGAATAAGAGTAAGTATGTATGTTAAGGAATTAAGTACATACATTACATTTATGTTGATGATGATAGAATATTAAATATTCCTCGATAATTCTGAAATAATTTTCATGCTTTTTGGCGTTTATGTCTGGTTGCAATGTATGGCATTGAATGTTTTTAAAATTGTAATTGTAATGAATTTGTATGTTTTTGGAGTTCAAGCTAGAGTCAAAATGATTTTGTGATGTTTTTGAAGAGGAAAGTTTTTTGTTTTAAAAACAGTTGTGCATTTAACAGTATTTTAAACTGTAATGTTTTTTGTTTTGGTAAATATATTCTTTAAGAATATATCTCACCACACAGGTACAGACTGGTTCCAAAAGTTGTCCAGGCTACTGGGGAGCTGGTAAGGAAGATGAGAAGTCAGCTTGCTGCTATGCTGGACACTTGAGGAGAATTAAAGTAAAAATAAAATATAGAAAAAAGAAAAAGAAAAAAAAAATTGTCTAGAGGCTGAGGAATGGCACCTCAACAGTCAAGGAGCATGGAAGCTCCAAAAAAGGAGGGGAAAAGACAGAGAAGCACTTGGGGGAACTCTGCCCACCAGGCAGAGTAAAAAAGCTGAGAAGAAACAGTCCCAACTGGGACTAATACAGTGCTTCCCTACAGTCGACCAGGAGTGCCCTTCTTGAAGTCCCGTGAGTATCCCGGGGGGCGACTATGGAGAGGGCATTCTCAGTGGCCATGCCGAGGCTGTGGAGCTCCTTCCCGGCAAAGACCCGGGTAGCGCCAGACCTCTACTCTTTGCAATGTCAATGCAAGACCTGGCTGTTCCACCAGGCCTTTGGCAAGGGAGATGGGTGAGAGTGGGTTTTTATTTTTATGGGAGGTGGTATGAGGGGTTCCCCCCCTTTCCCTGGGGGGGGATTTCCCCCCCTTTTAGATGTTTTATGTGTATGTTGATTGTTTATTCTGATATGTGTATTTTTATATTTAGATAGTAAGCCGTCCTGAGCTGCCTTTGGCAGGAGGGGTGAGATATCAAATGGTTTTTTTTAAAAAAGAAAAAGAAAAGAACAAATAAGAATAAAGGAAAGTAAGAATTGACTTTTCTCAGGCACAAATCCCAATGGGGAACAAAAATAGGGAAAAGTAAGAATTGCCCTTTCCTCGGACAAGAGAGAGGAAAATCTCAACTGGGAATAAGTGAAAACAAAAATAAAAAGGTTAAAATAGGAAAAAGTAAAAGAAATGTTAAAAGGTAAAAGTAAAAGAATCATCTTTTGCTAGGGCAACAGTAGTAGCTATTTTTAAAATAGCTTTTAAAGGGCTCAAAATAAGTAAAGTGAATTAAATGTCTTTTGTTAGGGCAAAAGAGAAAAGTATTAGCTTAAAAATAAGAAAAATGAATGAAATGTCTTCTGCTAGGATAAAGGAGAGAAGTACTAGGTGTAAAAATAGCTTTTAAAAAATAAAATTAAGAAAAATAGCTTTTAAAAGGTGTGAAAATAAGAAAGATGAAAGAAATGTCTTTTGCTAGGGCAAAAGAAGAGAAGTAGGTCCCTAAAATAATAGCCTTCAAAATGAAAATAAAAGAATTAGGAAAAAGGAACATGGGAAAAGTAAAGAATTGTATTGGACAAAAAAAATACCACCTAAGTTTCCCAGTTGCCTCTGCCTTTCAGCAGCTCTGGATAGCACCATCAGAGTCTTCCTTGATGTAAACTATTTCCAGACATTTTTATAAGATTTCAGGACTTGCCAAATGGCTGTCAGGTGTTCCTCCAATCATCGACAAGCAGGTCATGGGTAGCAGGGATTTTGCCTCTTGCCAAGTGATGACACAAAAGAAAGACGTTATGGTTTCCTTATGTCTGCAAAGACCGATCAGGCCATATCTTGTCTTGGTCATTTTGACTTTATCCATTCTCACTTCCAGGAACCAAAGCTCACCACAACCTCTCACTAGCCATGCCATTTCTCCCAGTGACTCACACCACACTGAAGTTTCAATGGATTCTATTAGTCATTTCTCCTATTAACTTGCATCACACTGAAGTATCAATGGATCCTATTGATTTTATATAGGGATATTACCTCGCCTAGCAAGTACCATGGGTAATTTCAGATGAAACGATATCACGGTCAACCACAGTGACTCCTCTGTGGTGGCTGTTTGTACCATTTCATCTGTTGTGATTCCCGCCAGATGTTCACCTCAGTGAATCACTGGCGGAAATCACATTAACCACAATTCTGGACCTCCAGCCGCCCAGAGGTCCAGAATCATGGTTAGGTTGGGCCACGATCCGGGATGGGCCAAAAGTTACATCTGTAACAGTGGCCCATCCTGGATCGTGGCCCAGACCACAATAATACGGCCGCTGCGCCTGCCCGTCTCCCGGAGGGTGGGCGGCCGGGGGAGCGCGGCTGTGTGGCCGCATGTCACGCCGCGCAGCCCCTCCCTGATCCCCTGTAGGAATCAGCCCAGTGCATCTAAAGGACGGCCAGACTGATTCCTGACCGGGATCCGAAATGGATCCCCGTCTGTGGTTCAGCATGGCGGGCCTCGTGGCCCGCGACGTCTGAAATCACCCTAAGTCTCTCAGAAAGTGGTTGAAGAACAAAAGTCATCTTTCTTTGACTTATTTATTTAAAAAGAAATCCTATACCCAGTAGCAAATAAAAACACTGATTTATAAGATTTTTTGAATTCTTCAATAAGGCACAATTCAAATAAATAATTGCTTATTTATTTGAATACTGTATTCAGTATATTTTGGAGCTAAACCTTATGTATCTATACAGAACTCTTTAATTAAAATACTTGAAAAGAATTTAGAATATGAATTGTGAAATAGGTTAACTAATGCTACTCTAATTGAACTCCTTCAAATTACTTTAAACCACCGATTTAACTTAAAAATCAAACTTATTCTAACATTGAGGATATAATGATTTAACATTAGAGATACAGTGCCTTAATTCCGTAAGATGGCACCAAAGTACCGTTAATTTCTGCTAATTTGCTGTTCATTTTCTGTTTTTATTATTGCTAACCCAAACAAAGATATGACTGGATGGAATGCAAAGCAACCCTGTAGTACAGAGGGAAGCTGACATTTTTCATGTACTACTGGATTTAAAGGGAAAGAAATAATACAAATAATACAAATAACAGAAATGCAAAGAAATATCTCCACATAAATTCAAGACTAAAACTGTGCCCACAATTGCAGACATGAAGTTTTAACAGAATTTAATGGAGTCCAACAGCGTAAATAAAATATAAAGATCCATGAATTCAGGCAGAATGCCACATATCCTGATTCTGCAGGTCCCACTAGGGGAAGCTCATCTACCACCAGAACCTTGCAATTAATGTTTAATTTCTCCCAAGATCATAATGAACCATAATATAATTCCTTCCAAATAATATAATTCCTTCCAAGCAGTGTTCTGCACGTTCAAATTCAGTATAATTAAACAAGCTATTGTTTATTATAGATAACAGCATGGGACTAGGGCATCACGTATTGTTTACTACTAAAAGAATTTACTTGTAAAAGACATTGCGTCACAGGTCACGAAAAGAAAGCAGAAGGTAAATGGATTCTATTACCTGTTCTGAAAAATGAACACTTAAATCTATGATGGATTTTATCCATATTTCATACAAAATGCTACAACAAACTATTAAAAACAAAGTGGCCATAAGTACACAAATGTCTATAACTTAAACTGAAAAAGGACCTTGGTTCCCAGTAGCAAGCAGCCTTCTTCAATTGTTCTATTTTACATTGCTAATTATCCAAAAGCCTTCTCCATCACAGTCTTTGATCAAGTCCATCAAAGACTGATAGATGGCACAAAACTGTGAAAGATTGCAGTCACTTTGGAGGATATGATTGTACCTTGACAAGCTGGATAATTGGTCTGAAACCAATACCGTGAAATTCAGTAAGGACAATCATGAAGTAAACAAATCAAAAGCACAAATACAAGATGAGAGATAATTGGCTAGGCAAAAGCACTACAAATGGAATCTGGAAGAGTAGGACGTTAATGTTAAACAAATTGAACACGGGTCAATAACATGATAGTGTTGTAAAAAAGACAAATGCCACTAGGCATGTAGAAACAGAAGTATAATAAATGAAGTAAGGAACATAATAGCTCCACTCTACTCTGCCCTGTTTAGGCCTGAACTGGACTACTTTGTTCAGCTTGGGCCACAACACTAGCAATAGCCAATATATTCTGCATAGCTACATTTGTACAGACTGACGTCACTCCTAGAGGATCCATCAAACAATTTCAGTTAGTGACCAAGTTCAGCATGCAGGGACTGAATAAATCCTCCAGTCCAACTGCATCACACACCACACTAGTGATATCTCTAGGGAGGAGTCCTGTTGAATCAGACAACTGCCTGTGCTTAGTGAGTAAATTCTCAGCAAGAGCTCAGGGTCATCTCAGGGGGAAAAGGTACAGTTGCCTCTCTCCGGGCGCTGCACATTTATAAAGATTTCTACTTGCACGCAGCATGAAAAGAATGTAGTCCAAGACAATGCTGACATTCTTGTATTTGGATTAAGTAAGAACTTGGAAATCAAAATTCCTCAAGCCCCAGAAAGGACTGTTATAGCAAACTCTCTAGATTGCTCTAACCCTGGCCCTCCCAAACCTTGATTGTACCTAATAAGATATTTTATAGGGGAAAAGAAAACTCTGGCACACAAGTCAGATTGTCAGTCTAACAAGCTGACAGTATCTTGTCTCCTCTTTTATTCATTACAACTGAATACTTCATTTCACGTAGCTTATTTTGCCTCTCCCTAGCCATCTCCAGGACGCACTCATTGCTACAGTTTGCGGCATTTCAGAGACAAGCAGCGGCTATTCTAATTCTTTATTCCACTCTCGTAGAATCCTAGCATGTATCCCATTCAATGTAGTTGATTTGTTAATGTCCTATTTATCCAATGTTCTCTGCACCATTTTTACTGTGATAAATGGGTGGTGTTTGCCTACCGCTCTTTGCTCCTCAGAATAGTTATTTGTTTTGAATACTCCAACAAACTACAGTATGTGTTCCATTCCTCTAGAGTTGCAGGACTCAATTCTCATTTAAACTAAGTCCACCTTACGCCACCCTGGTGGTATAAAGGGCCTGAAAAGTGAGTAAAAATTAAGGTTCTTTTAGACTAACAGACAGTGTAAATAAGAATCTGACTGATATTGTTCTCTTTTAACTGAATGCCAGACGTATTGCTTAGGTCATCTGTAATTCCTATATCTCATATTATAGCACATGCACCTACCTTCTCGTCGCTCTTACCAGCATGATTAACAGTTCTTCTTACCCTAAGCTGAGCCTTGTATTATTTGTATATGAGAGTAATAACTGCGCCTCAGTAATCAACTCACAATGTGGGGGGTAGGAAGGGAAACCTGTGTGGGGAGCCGGCGCAGCAGGCAGAAAGGGGGAGCAAACTCACCAAGAAGACTGGATGTATCTGTGGAGTCAAAGTGGAGCCAGCTTGCCACCTGCCACTGCCGCGGTCCCCCAGCGCTGCACCCCCAGTGAGGTGCCCCAGCGCTCACGGTGGAGTTGGACAGGACGCACAAGTGGAGCTGAAGTGGAGCCTACTCGCAGCCTGCCACAGCCAGTAAGGTCCCCCCAGCTCTGTGACCCCAGTGAGGTGCCCCACGCCAGGCATGCTCCCAGAGAAAAGATGGCAGAAAGATCTCCAGGCCTGCAGCCAGGAGGCGTGCAGCACTGGGGAACCTCATGGGGTCACAGTTCTGGGGTGACCTCACTGGCAGTGGCAGGCAGCAAGCTGGCTCCACTTCAACTCCACTTATGCATCGTCCTCTCGGTGAGTTTGTTGCCCATTTTTGGGCCCCCACCTGCCACATAGGGGACTCAGTAAAATACTCAGTGTTTTACCAAGTATTTTACTGAGTACCAAGGGGTAACAAGTATTCCAGAGTAGTTCCTGGAAACTCAGACCCAGTAATCAGAAATACACAAGAATAATTTTTCTTCTACTCAGTTCAGCCATACATTGTTACCTAATTACACCCTCTTGTAAATGCACAGGACAACGCAGCTGAAGTAGGCTTGGATTCTATTCTTGCTGTCTCTCTGCCTCATGCAAAATGGAGATAATGGATTCGGGACCCAAATATCTGAAAGACAGCCTCAACCCTCATGTCCCATTGTGGTCTCTAAAGTCCACCAGGAGTGCCCTCTTGCAGGTACCATTTGCCTGCCAAGTTTCCACAACAAGGAGACAAGAGAGGTGTTCTTGGTGGCTGCCTTATTCATCTAAACCCAAGCCTGTTCATCTTGTGGAAGAAATGTAAGACTTTTTTGTTTGGCCGGGCATTTGGTAGGCAGGAGGTTCAGGGAAGAGGATTAAGGAATTGGGGTGGGTGGGTGTTAAAGGGATTTTCATATGTTTTGACGTATCCTTTATATATTATAAGCCAGGGAATAGCTGGACCTGTCTGTTTGTGTGGAGGAGCTTGACCATCAAGCCCTGAGGGTTTCCGTCTGCATCTCCTAACCAGGTACCTCTAACAGCCCAATAGGCCCTGGAGGCAGCAGAATAAGGACGCTGGTCGTTATGTAACTGTTGAGTAGCCAGCGAGCAAGTGGCCAAATAATAAAGGTCTAAAAATTGTGCAGAGGAAGACTTCTGATACATTGGGAAAGACCATAATTGACCCACCTCCTCTTGGAATTAAGCCTGCGATTACAGCGATCTACTTCTACGTGTGTGAGAGGTCCCATCAGGAGTTTGCTCTGTGTGCTGTCTGGGAATCTTTAACCCACTGGAACTGAGGAACTGCAAGTGTGAGTCAACCCTGTGTGCTGCCTGGTAATACTGCTAGAGAAAGCCAGCTCTGTGTTCTGCCTGTCTGGGAGTTCCTCTTTTCAGAACTGAGATGTGGGTTAAGTTTAAGTGAGCTGTGTTCTTGAAAAACCATGCCCTCAGGGGAGGTTTATCCAGTGGACAATTATCATAGTATTAGTAGCAATGGTTCTTGCACGTTTGTGCAAAATAAAATGACGTGCTTGCCCTTTGCACTCTGTGGGTTCGTCAGCCGTCTCCCACAGAAAGCTAGAGAAAGATGGCCAATCATCCTGGTGTCAAGCACCCAGTCTATCTGTATCTGATGGTGCGAGGGGAAAGAGGATACGGATAGTGGTATGTCTCCTTGTGATTCACGGAAGGGACAACTGACCAGGCTACAGATATTTCTGAATTAGCTGAGCCTCTTTAGTATTCCATGATGTATGTCTGTGTTAAAGAACTAGCAGAAATTATATGTTAACAGATTTTAAAGTTTTATGGGGGGGGACTTTTGTGTAAATTTGAGCAGTAGAAGCAACAGCAGACACCACCCACGCATGATGAAATGTACTCTACAGATATTGGGATTAAGTTACATACAGTTGGAGTAGAGATTGGTACTTTTTCAGAAGCAGACCCAAATAATATGCATGAGTTGCCATGGCTTATTATTGATTAAGTAGTCAATGAGGCAGTGATTCAGGCAGGTGACAGTGGGATTAATATACCTGCCCCTGCCCCAGAACCCTTGAGGCTGACAGGATCAAAAGTGCTCAAGCAGAAGCAGTTACCCAAGTAGGCAATATGAGAATCTCCCTCGGGATGAGGGCAGTTTCTAGTAAAAATAAGTGGGTGCAAGCATTCGTTTTTAATTTACCCATAGGAGATCTTTTTTGTGAAATTCAATAAGGGTTTCTGATATTGCTGAGTATTTCACTGTAGAAGTTGGGTATGCTCAAAGTAGAGGACATTTTATCTGTTCCTCCCCTTCTTTCATGCAAGAACCGGGAAAGAGTCAAAGTTGGCGTTGCAAGTTGGAGTATAACAGAAGGTATTTGGAGCATAAGAAAAAGATTGGGTAATAAAAATTTGACCTGTATGAGGGTGGTAAATACATTGGTGAGACCTCTTCTTTTTGATGTTTACCAGTGTCAGCTACCTTCAGTTTCCCCAGGCATTGGGTCTGCATTTAATTGCCATGGGTTAGGGAAGTTGCAAGCCCATGGAATGTTTAATGGGGCCCAGGTTCAAGGAACCCTGGGATTAGACGACTGAGTAAGATCACAAGCTAAATGACTTGACTGTTATGGAGATATAAGAGTGTTATCTTGGAATTTATGGGGACATAAAGGGAAACTGAATGACGTAGAGTGCTTGCATTTTTCTGAAACCTGGGTGGGTGATAATGAGGCAAAGTCTCTCTTGATACCTGTCTTTTCATTATATTTTAGTGGAGGGTTTAAACAACATAAACGAGGTATCTATATTGCTGATTTAGTCATAGCAATTTCCACCTCATTGGCTGTACAGGCTCAAATTATAGAGTTGCGGTAGTGGCTCCATAGTTAAGATGGGTAGGATCTGCAGTGGAATACCAGCTATTCACTTGCATTGGAGTTTTGAGGCACTTTACGTCCAGGCTGGCAACCACTTTTGTTGCAGGGCTCTTCTCAGTTTTGGGAAGGTTTATGTTGCTATGACTGTCAGGAAAATGAAAGGAGAGTGTGTATTAAGGTCCGGTGGGTTCTACTGTTGCTTTACTGTATTAGGGAGTATATGCCCTAGGATATGCCATTTTTTTCTATGGAGAAATAGGCCATAATAACACCTGATGTGGTGGCAAAGACCCACGAGGCAAAAACAAGGTAGCTGGAAAGAGCCCAATGCCGGAAATAGCACCGGTGTAAACGGGGTTCTGCCGCAGTTTGCTCGTGGATGACAGGGTGCAAAATTCAGACCTGTCATCCGCGAGCAAAGCTATGGCAGAACCCCATTCGCACCAATGCTACTTCCGGCATTGGGCTCCTCTCCGCTGCTGCATCTTTCCCTCGCGGGTCACCGCCACATTACCTATGAATGTGGTGATAGTTATGATTCCATAACCTAAAAACCTCCAGTTTACAAGAAGAGTTAAGGCTCTTGCAAATTCAATTGTGCACTAAAAATCATGGAAGTTGCAAGTTAAGGCTCCAGCCTTAATTTTCATGCCATGTTAACAGTAAAGATATTGTACAGTCTCACATATTGTGCTCACTTACAACTAAGGCTCCATGCACCCACACTTTCAGCCCCAATCCTCTTCTTCTTTGCAGGTTGGGGACAACACTGAAGCTGGCGACAGGAGGGCAATAATAGTAAATGTTATTATTGAAGATTACTTCCATAGGCAACAACAGTTCTGCACAGAGAATACAGGAAACAGATTATTGCAGATCAGAGTCTGCAGCCAGAGCCTTACACTGACAGCCCTGCCGAGATCAAGGATCAAACGCATCAGCAAGGACGTCTGGAGAATGACAGGACCCATGTTACGACAACCCAGTAAAACGACAACGTTCACTTTGAGAGAAGTGATTCACAGAACTGAAATGATCACATAAACACCACTGCTAACATTCCACTCACTTTTCTTCATGCCTTCCTTATTATTTTCACATGCACTTTTCTGTCCATCACAATGATGCACTTCCACTGATTTCCTTCAGAGTGCTATGTGATCTGCACATCTCACAGAAACTGCGAGATTTCATATGTGCATCCATGCAGCCTAACTTGGAAGTGAGCACAGTATGTGAGATGTTACACCGTCTCAGGAAAGGGACACAGCCCATGTAAACGATGCTCAGCAAACAGCTTACTCCTGCAGTCTATACTCCCCTATCCTGCTTAAGCCAACTGCACCATGCCTTCCAGAAACTCATCCCAATCCTCTTCCTCTCCACAAGAGAAACAACAGTGATGGTGGGAATATGGCTGTTTACATACTGAATGACAATGTTAACTTGGGAGCATGGAGCGATGTTCTGACAAGAAGATATGACAAAGTTCCCCTTGGAAAAAGTGCTCACAAAAATGAAAGTATCACATGAAAAGCAGTCGTCACATTCCACCACGTTCCTGCCTCTTGGTAATTCCACTACCTCTTTCCTCCTTCCCTAAAATTCAACCAGAACCACGATATGCAAGACTGTACAACGTCTTTACTACTTAAATGGCATGGAAGTTAAGGCAGGAGCCTTAACTTACAATTTCCATGCTTTATGTTGCATGATTGAATTTTTAACCACCTTAACTTTGTCTTCAAACCGACAGGTTTTTTACTTGTGAAATATAGATACAGGGCCAGTATATATGCAGGCTACTTGTTTGGTCTTTTCAGACACCTGCTTTTTGGTGATTCGTAATTGTATATGTACAAGCAACAGGTACGGGGAGAGTTCTAGATAATAATAACATGGATAGAATAGTAGAAATCTTCCATAGGGCTGAGAATGAGACTACAGCACTAGTCGATGAATCTGTAGGGGGTATATCCCACAGCGATCTTCTGAAGATTTGATGGTGAACAACTGTGGCTGGATATTATTAATAATTTTATATTGACATAATTTAATTTTAGCCAATGTCAGGGCAGGTAGAGATAGGTCTGAAACGGCATTGCCCCGTGGCAAATTTTTCCGGCAGAAACTGTCTTTCCACCCCGAGTGGCTTGGATCGTAAGTTGCGCTTCCCACCCACTACTTTTCCTCTCGATTTCAGTTCTTTTCTCTGCCACTATTCCACGTTTTTTTCGCTGCTACTTCGGCGCGCGAAGTCAGCAACTTGCAGGCAATTTCCACTCTCTGCGGAAGCAATATTTCCGGTGTAAATATTCTCCGCGATTTGCTTTCAATTGGTTACACCTTTTAGTGCAGGCAGGGTTAAGCGGGGGGTGTCCTCCCCACTCTGTATAAAAGTGCTTTTCACAGCTCCCACTGACTTTGTGAATCGCTTTTACCTCCAGCTGAAGTTTGGCTCAAATTGGGGACCTAAAAGCCCTTGCAGTCCCTATTGAGACTTAAAAGTAACTGTAGGAAAATTTCAAAAATGAAGTCTAATCAGCTTCCCCGACAGTGTTTGTTTAAAACAATTTGAAAATTCTACAAGGGGTGGGGGGAAGGGAGTTTACTGGTTTTATCATATACGTGCTCTGTTGCATAGTTGCGTTCTTCTTTCTGGGTCAAGGTGTGAGTTTAAGTAAACGATTGGAGATCCAAATAAGTACCAGGATTGATATTTTTAAACAGGCGGACTTAGCTGCCAAAAACTATTGTATGTCCCCCTGGTTTCTTTTTTTAAAAATGGTGAGGGTCATGGAAAAATACCTTGTTTTTTTAACGAAACCATGTATTGCAAAAAGCCTTTACATAACAGCATTACGGTTTCAAACCTTTAACTCCGCTGTCCTGGAAGGTTGTTGCACAAGTGTTCCAGGCAAATACAAATATTGCCCATGGAATATAGGTCAAATTGAGGATCTTCCACATTATGTTTTTGATTGCCAGCTGTATGACGACCTTCGGGAGGAATGGATTACCCAACTTATTGCTTCCAAGATTTTTTTTTTATAATAATGCATAAAAATTGAATTCCTTTTGAAGAATTACAATAAGAATTGTGTATATAGACTGGTGATTTTTGTGTATAGAGCTGCCTTGAATAGATGTAAATTGTAAAATCCCTAAACTTGTAATTTTAACTCTTGCTCTAATGATATTTGTATATGGAAAATTGTTCAAGTTATGCGTTTTGTATATTTTTGCACTTTTGAATGACCATGATGGCTTTTATGCTTAGACATGGAATAAATTTTTATTTAATTCATTTATTTTAACAATTTTTACCATGCTCTCATCCTGCCACAGGCAGCTTGGGACGGCTAACGAAAGAAATAAAATAACCACATATGAAAACAGCTAAAATTAACAGGAACACAATAAATAATGGGGAAAATAAAACAAAGCAAAAACAATGGTATGGTATGGTATGGTATGGTATGGTGTGATATGTTGTAAGCCACGCTGAGCCTTAAGGAAAGGATGAGGTTTAAATTTAAATAAATAACTACAGAAATAACAATGCTCACCGTCTTTAGCACAGCATGTGGATATCCAACGCCCTTTTGAGATGGGCCGCAGTGGGGGAGATGGGTGTGTGCCGCGGTGCGGGGGTGGCATACACCGGATGCTCTGTTACCGGTGTCACCGGTTGCTCCATGCGTGGGTGGAGGTGGGTGGAGCACAGGACCATGCATGCACCCCCACCCACCAGCTGTGGAAGTCACATGGGCACCCCCCATGCCCATACAGCAGATCTGCGTGGACACTGGGGATGGGGTGAGGCGTCTCATGTGAAAAGGGCCTAAGAATAGAAAGTCCTAGAGAAGTAGAAAGCAAAGTGGTGCACACTTTCCCCAGTGATGACCTTAAATGTATGAGGGGGAAATGGATTATAGTTCATAATGAATAAACTGTAATACCCATCCATAAAATACCTGCTTTTTTACTCTTCCTGAATTTAATACAGCATATTTGCTGTAGCTCAATATATAAAAAGGAACACTACTGTGAAAAATACATAGCAACATATTCTGAGAAACCCATTTTTATCCACCTGATCAACTTCCTACCTCTCATAGTAAATTACAGTAATAGGTAATAACTACTGCACATTAGAGCTAGTTTCGAATAACTTCAGTGCCATTATCTCATTTCCCAAAGGGACCATTCCTGCTTTTCAGGTCTTTAACTGTAAAGCTATTGACTGCTGTATCACCAATTACTTCTCTTGGGATCTGGACATCTTCAGTTGATTATAATCTGTGTTCACGGAGCATAATATCTCCAGAAAAAAGCTAATTATTAACTGAAACACAAATTTGAAACACTACATTACCTACTGTCCTACTTACTCACTCACCTCTGCCCAACTCGGGATCCTAGAGGGAGGCATACATAAGGGTTAATCTTGGCAGGAATGTATTTGATGGCAGAAGGCCGCCTGACAACCTCAACACTCTCTCTCCCCTTTGCAAATGGAAGATGTCCAAGCTCGTCTCTCTTTCTTGGAGTAAGGGAACTGGCTTCTACTAATAAATGTCAGAAGGAGAGAAGGCAAATGAGGCTCAGTGGTTGACTGAGGCTCCTGAAACGGGTCTGGATTCTAAAGAAGTGGATTCTTCCATCATGTGTTTGCTGGAGCAAAGGGAAAGATATTTCAATTTCTGATCCCAAGCCTGCTGAAGCCAATGGGAAGCTTTCTGTTGAATGCAATCTGCCATATGGATCAGTTTCTTGGCAGAGAAGGACTAAATAAGGAAACTTCTATGGTCCAGTACTGCTAGTTCAGACAGTTCTGAATTTCCTACAAAAAAACTGAATATAATCCTAAGATTAAAGCAATCTGTTGAATTTCTTTGACTGGATGATGCTGGGTGTGAATTATATGTAGGAGCAAAAGCCAACTCATTTTGGCTTTTGCTCCTACAGTGTCTGTTTTAATACCAAGAGCTGTAAATAAAGATATAGCATCAGTCATCATAGCCCTATTGGAATAATTAGATAGAGCCGGCTGCAGTGAAAAACGTCCAAAAGATGAAGGCACAACTGCAGCCTGCTTGAATATAAAATCTCGCCTTTGGAAATGAAAAAAGCTATTAGAGAATACAGAGAACTTAACTTTCTTAAAATCTCTCCTGCCCTCTGATCAGATATTGTGGTCAGAGGTAATTTAATTCTCTTATCTACTTCTCACAAGCAGCATGGGACTGGAGTGAACATGTGCTAGGAGGATTTAGAAAAACTGCACAAAGGAAACAAGGTCTCCTCAAGTCCAGGCAGTTGAGGGGAATGAAAGCATTATTAATTGAGACAACTACAGATAGACAGAGGCAAAACTACTACGAGAGGAGATAAAGCAGACAAACCATTATCAATGAAGGAAAAAGAGCTCTGAACCAAAATGATACGATCTAAACAATGTAACATATACACAATTACTAGAAAGATGACTTTTGAATTTGATTTCTTTTATCTTAAGTTGCAGTATGTGCCGTACACATAACTAAAAACAAACTCTCTGGATAGCTTGGTAATATCCCCCTTGACAAGAACAGAACTGGATGCCCAGACATTCATTGCTAAAACTCAGCTGTAAAGGTGGCTAAAACACTATCAGCCAGAAAGACTGTAGGCTCAAGTAGAATCTGACCTTGTAATAGCTACAACTCTAACATTAGCAAAGAGAAATTTTAATACTATTTATTAGGGATGTACGAACGCGGTTCAGCTGTTCGGAGTTCGGACCAAATTCAGTCTGTTCGGACGTCCGAACCGAACGTCCGAACCAAACTCGAAAACAGCCGAACAATTCAGTCATGTTCGGGTGAGTTCGGGGGTGGGGAAAACGTGACTTCGGGTGGGAAAAACGTGACTGGAAGGGGGAGGCAGCCGAGAAGCAGACTTCCTGGTACCAGAGGTGGAGACCAGGGGTTGTTTCAGGCCAAATGATACCGAAAAAAATCTTCAAATTTGGTATCAGCATCAGTATCGATAGCGCTATTTTCTAATGTTCGGCCAAGTTCGGACAAACTGAACTCTGCTGAATCGAACCCGAACTCAGGTTTCGAACCGAATGACCGAACTGCATTCTGTTCGCACATCCCTACTATTTATAGCCTGATGCATAAATCAATCTCCGATGCAATGAGCATAACTATTAGGAATTTTGGTTTCGGTTTAATCCAAAACTGCCCAGAAAAAGGCATTTTCATTTTAAACCAAAGCACCTGTATAAATCAGCCTACCATTTAAAGATTGTTTTGGTTTCATATTTTTCCCATTGAAGTCAATGGGAAGGGAAACGGATATATAAGCTCAGGACCGATTTATGTATGCGCAAAATGGCCACCACCGTTAAACAAAATGCCGGTGGCCAAACCTGCCATTTTGGTTAAGGGCGAAAGCCATTTTGTGTATGCGTAAAACAGCCCCGGCAGCATTTTTGCACATGTGCACTGGAGAGCAAGGAGCACACTGTGGCAAGGGAGCCTACCAGGAAACCTCCCCACAGCAGCAGCAGGCCGGCGGAGACTCAATCAAACCCTCCGAGATCGGTAAGTCATACCACAGCCCTGGAGGTTGGGGATGGGGGAATAGGGCCGCAAAGGATGGGGGGAAATGGTTTTAAGGTTTTCAATGATTTAAATACAAAACAAAAAAAAACCCTGCAAACCGAAACAAAAAAAATCCAAACCCGTAATTCAGCCCAGTGTCCCACCCCTAATAATTATACTCTTTTCTTTATACTAGTTTAAAGAAGACCCCAATAGGTCAATCTTCCTCTTTAATTGTGATACCAGCTTTGTATCTTTTTTAGGAATTATTAAAACTGTCTTATCCTTTCCCTTATGTTCTCATACAAAACAATCAAAATGTCCTAAGCTACAAAGGACAGTATTTAGTCAATGCACCTAGGAGAGTTTACTAATATTTAGTACCACTAGTAAATCCTTATGCAGTACGTCACACACCAGTATTTCAACATGTGTTGCTATATTTGAGATAAAAGACCCAGTGACTCCATCTTGGAGTTAAAGTGGTGGAAACACTAGAGAAATAAGGTTAAAGAGATTCCAAATCCTCAAGCTTAAGAGGGTTTTAGTGAAATCAAGTGGCAGCAAACAAATCTGCTATCTTAAAGCTCAAAACCACGTCTCCCCTCCTCATCTCCTCAGGAGCTACTTTCCCTGTTGACTTCTTGTTGCAGCTAAAGCCTCAGCTTTTTATAGTCTCCGAGTGCCTCAGGGCCTTCATTCTTATTGGCTCCTGGATGGGTGCCCATCACAGGCCCCTCACAGGCAGCCATTTTTGGTCCACTGTCATTTTGTACGTCCCATAGCGACCATTACTATGTGAAACCTTAAAGGGACATGACCGTATGCTGGTTATCTGGTAGAAGTGTTCCCATTGCAGACTATGAATAAGTACCTCCCTTCCATACAGAGTAAAGGAGTAGCCACACTTTACAACAACATTCTGAAAATGAATATTTGCAGAGTGGGCCTTCATATTTGGAAGAAAATATTTTTTCAGGCAAAATAAATTTTCTCATTCCTCTGTACTGAAAGATTCACAAATATTCACAATGGTATTTTGAAAGCAGTGCAGCCTACAGGATAGATGCATAATAGCAAGTAAAGAGAAATACTATCCTTTTTGGAGAAAAAGTATAAAGACACTTAAAACCACATACAACATGGGACAGCATTTGTAGGACATTAATAAAGGGGATAGGTGTATTGCAACTTTTTGGGATCATCTTGTAAGGGGGTGGGGACTTAATATTATGGTCCAGAATGCAGCCATAGGCTTCACTCACTGATCAACCTGATAGCTGAAGCAACACATTTGCCTTACCACAAGTAGAAAAGATGCAATCAAATTAATAGAGCAATACATTGAACAGTTTTGACCAGCTGAGTAGGGGTGTGCACAAAAAGTGTTTTTGTATTTTTATCGTTTTTGTTCTTAAAATTGCATTCATTTCAGTTTTTGTTTTGCTTATTAATTTTCATTTTAGTTTTTAATTTGCATTTTAATTTTCCATTGGTTTCAATGGGAAATGGATTTCTGGCTGCAACATCTTTATTTTCCATTTAACTGGGATGAAAATTGAAAGGAGTGTTCCCCTCAGCAAAGGAATCATCCCTGCCAAATTTCAGAAAGATTGTATAAATGTACTTATTTATTATACCGTTTTTTACCACGCCCCTCCTGCTCCAGGCAGCTCGGGGCGGCTTACATCATAAAACAAATAAAAGCATATCAAACTAAAACAACACATTAAAAGAAAAGGCAATAAAACAATAAACCTTCCCACACTCCCCACCCAAAAGCTTGGCGGAATAGACAGGTCTTACTCATATACCGGAAGGAAGGGAGGTCTTAGCCATCTGAGCCTCCGCCAGGTGGGAGTTTCACAATCTAGGTGCGGCTACTGAGAACGCACTCTCCAGTGGTCCCCCAAGCCACATGGGGGACCTCAAGATGGGTGCTCCCGGAAGGGGTTGCTCCAGAGCACTGGAAGTGAGGCAATTCCACAGGTAAATTGGTCCAAGACCATATAGGGCTTTATAGGTCAAAACCAACACCTTGAATCGGGCCCGGAAGACTATAGGCAACCAGTGCAGAGCCCAGAGCACTGGTGTAATGTGCTCATGGTGGCCCGACTCCATAAGACAACGAGCCACCGCATTCCATACTAGCTAAGTCTCCGAACCGTCACCATGGGTAGTCCCACGTAGAGCACGTTACAACAGTCCAATCTCAAGGTAATGAAAGCATGGATGATAGTGGCCACATCACTATCTGAAATATATGTCCAAAGCCAACACAATAGATGTAATTGGTGTAATGCACTCCTCGCCACCGCCCCCACGTGGAAATCCAGGTGGAGCTGTGGATCCAGGAGCACCCAGACTGTGAAACTGGGGAACCAGTGAAGGGCGAATCCCATCAATGATGAGAGCCGCTACATCCACCGCCTTACCCACCACCATCACCTCTGTCTTGTCGGGATTCAATTTCAGTCAGCTTGCCCGAAACACTGGGTAAGCACCAAGACTGCCGGGTCTGGGTTGGATGAAAAAGAGAGGTAGAGTTGGGTGTCGTTAGCATATCGATGACACCACACCCCATACCGTCTCACGACCTCATCAAGCAGCTGCATATACACGCTGAACAGGAGAGGGGACAGAATAGAACCTTGTGGGACTCCATATGTGAGTTCTCGAGGACCTGAGGGTCCCAATTATATATATTTTGTGATTTTAAAGGGTCCCAATTATATAAATAATATACGTTTTGTGATTTTAAACAGAAGTTGCAAATTTCCTTAAATCACATACAGGTGTTGCCTCTGTTTAAATTATAGAGATTATACTAGATGCAGAGATCTGCTTTTTGGAGCACTTGTAGGTAGAGATGGTGAAGAAGACAGGAGGAGGTCGGCAGAGCAGAGGAAGATCAGGTTCCAGAGACACTGTCAGACTTCAGTCATTGGCACCCCAAAGTCTGTGGGGGCATCAATGGGGGAGAGTATGTGCAGAGTTCTGCTTTTATGAGAACCTACAGTGAGGCTGAAGACTGCAGAACACATAGAGAACTGAGCCATCCTACGAGTCACACAAGATCTAGCCATGGTGGGGCTGTGCAGCTTGGCAGAAGCTTATATTTGCTCCCCAATACCCACCCACCCCAAGCCTCCCCAATTGCAGTGATTGGGTACTGTCAAGCTGGAAGCCTGAGCAGCATCTCCAAAGAATGAGTCTATACCAGGGATTCTCTTATGTTTGTCACAGTGGTACAAGATGTGTTTGTGATGCCAACTGACCAGCAGAAATGTCAATCATGTATATCTTCATTCTGTGCTGTGCCCATCCCAATCCCCCTGCTTATTACTGGGAAGCTGAAAGTATCTGCTCAGGAAAGAGCCAATAAGAGATTCTCTTATATCCTCTGTCACAGTGCTGCAAGATGTGTCTGGGAATGGGGATGCCAACTGGCCAGCCTGGATGTGTCAATCATGTCTTTTGATTGCTGGGCTGCTTCCCCCTCCCCCTCTGACTTGCTGCCTGGAGTCCTGGTTATGTCCTGAAATTTATGTTTTTGTCCCAAAATTTTCCGGACTAGTAGTTAAAAGATCGACCTCTGCGGTCTGCCGGGAGCGCCCTTCTTGATGTTCCCCAAGAAGGGGAACGGGGGGCTACAATGCAGAGGACGTTTTCAGTTGCGGCACCCAGGCTGTGGAACTCCCGGTGGAGGCCCAGGTGGCCCCAGACCTTGCTTCATTTCGGTGACAGTGCAAGACCTGGCTATTCCGCCAAGCCTTTGGTGAGGGAGGTCGATGAAGGGTAGGTGGGGAGGATGGGGGTTTTATTTTTTTATTCTTAAGCTTCCCTTTTATGTATTTTATGTATATTTTTCAATATTTTAATTTTTGTAAGCTGCCTCGAGCTGCCTAGACAGAAGAGGTGGGGTATATATATATATATATAAATAAATAAATAAATAAAACCACAGAAGTTAATTGCTTATAAAATCAGGACACTTTATCCAATCTTTCTGAAATTTGGCAGGGATGCTCCCTTGGGTGAGGGATACACTTTGCCCACATTTTACCCAAACAGGATTGAAAGAAAAGATGCTACAGCTGGAAATGCATGCACAAACCATGATGCTTATAATATCAGGAACTTTTATCTAATCTTTCTGAGATTTGGGATGCACCCTTTGGTAAGGGGTACAATCTGTCCAATTTCCATCCAAATTGGATGGAAAACAAAGAGGCTGCAGCCAGAAGTGCATGTGTAACTTCTTTAACCTGTTAAACCTCTCTCTAACTTCTGTTAAAAACACGGAATCAGTTCTTTATAAAATTAGTATCCCTTATTCAATCTATTTGACCGGGATGCTCCCGTGGGCGAACAGTACAACCTGTCCAAATGTGATGCATATCAGATGAAAAACCAAGAAGCTACAGCCTGCAATTTATGTCCAAAAAGATATTTTTTTTCTGAAAAACTTCAGAGTTTTTCCCAAAACTTTGGGGACTATCTTTTTTGTTACTGCAATAACAAAAACAAAAATTGGATTTTTTGTTTGTTTTAGTTATTCAAAATAACAAAAACCAATGCACAATCCTACAGCTGATATAAAAACCAGACAACCCAAGGTGAAATCCAGAGAACGGTATTTCCTATACAGAGAGCTCAGCAGCCTGGGGCCGAAAAAGGGTAAAGTTGATTTTCAGCTTTAGGTAAGATGGAATTTCCCTTATCTATGGAAATTGTATCTTTCCTTTATAAAACTGTCAGTATGAGAACTGTAGAACTGATATTAATAATAGAACTCCCAACAATAACTCCCTCTTTGTTGGTGTGATTGATACTTCAACAATATGCTTCAATAATAAAGGAGAATAGAATACCTTCTGCCGTATTTTAAACTTCAATTTCAAGAACATTAGATGTATCTGATATCCAAGGTTTGATGGAATTCACCTTCTGCCTATTTCTGGAGATTACCAGGAAAATTTCTTATATCTACACTTTGCAGATGTTAGCAGGCAAATGGATAAGTCATCATCAAAGCATTCTAAAGACCAGTGGTGACTAATGATGGTCAAGTGCTTCTCTCTTTGGGTGTTTTAGGTGGATGCAGAGACACCCCCCTGTCTGCCTGCTCCCAGCCCCGCCTGGGTCTGCTTTGCGAGGCACTCCTCCCCCCCCCCTCACCACAGAGTTGCAGGCGATTGCCTGATGCTCTAAGTTGGCACCCGCAACTCTATGGTATTGCCAGAGCAACAGATAGCCAGGACTGGAGCTGCAGCATGGGTCTGAGCAGACGGACAGCAGCTCCACTCCAGGCCAGTGCCCCGGGTTTGGCTGGCCCGCTCTGCAGGTAGTGCTCCAGGATGTTCAGGAGCGCCTTCAACAGCTGGTGGGCTGCCTTCAGATGGACCAGACAGCCTGGGAGTGAAGCAAGCTGGTGCAGCGACCCCCATAGCTGCTATCTGAGTACCAAACTTTGAAATTTTGTGCCCCTAGGCCGTTCTCAGGCTGCTGCCCCCAAAACCCCGCCTCCACACACAGACAGCAAAACAGACAAACACATATACAAAATATCCAAGGTATACAGGGTTGAACGCACAAACAGCATCATAAGAAGGCACATTCTCCTTGTTGTCGGTACTTGCTCCCTCTTCACTAGCAGACGCAGGGTTAACCAAACCAGCTTACCGTCTGCTCCCCCTTTCCACATGATGGGAAAAGGAATCCCTTTCCCTGAGAAGTGATCAGGTTCCTTAACCCTAAGGAGCGAGCCACGTCCACTGAACCTCTGCTTGGTGACAGATTAAATGACTTTATAGGTCATGCTGCATTACCTAGCACTCTACAGTCCCAAGAGTACCCAGTCCAGCTAAGTTTCTCTTATTTTGGGCAAGAGGAAATTCCTAATTTATTTCTAACTGATGAGTCATAAAAATCTTGTCTTGCAGCAAAGAATTTTGCTATGTGCATTTTAAATGACATTGAAAACATCATTCATTAATAAATGCTCATAAAGCGTTTTCACACTCAGACGGAAGATATTAAATATGTTAAAAAATAAAGTAGGCCACATCCTTCAAATCAGAGGTGTGTAAGACAGTCACAACATATAAATTCACTTTGACATAGAACATTACAGTATGTGACAGCCCCGAAGCATACGAAGGCTAGCTATTAGTTCATTCTGTACTGTGGGTTAATTTTCTAAATGTTTTGGAGAGCAAGAACTACATATATTAATATTAGAAAATTTTGTCTAAAATCCAGAGTCACTACTCAAGTTGAGTAGTAGTTACTCATGTGAGTAAAGCCTAAAGAACTATTGAATAAGTATGCATTGCTGAAGGTAAAAAAGATAGGAAGCAGAGGAGACAGGTGAACACACCAGCTAACCTGGATTATGGGTTTTCCTTTACACAGGTAGCTTTAAATTATTCTACTTTGTTAACATTCTTCCCCCCCCAATCTATAAGCTTATATAGGCTGCTTGATCCCCCAATTGATATACCTGGCCCGTAGGCCCATACACATAGCAATGCAGCAAAGCCTGCAATACCAGAACCTCCACCCCCCACCCCCCACTGCTAACAGGGCTCTCTCTATATATAGTATGTAGCCCCCTTCCCCACCAAAAAGCACAACCTCCACCTCTAAATTAGCTGACTCAACCCCAATAACCCTGTTCCCAATTCCTGCTCCCTGCAATGAACTACTCTCCTCCTTGTCACACAGCACAGCTGTGGTCCCATCCCCGCTAGCACAGGGCTGTGCACAAAGTCCCTCATCAAGGGAGCTGGGGGCTGCTCCAGTGAGGGAGCACAGATGTAGTGCTCCTACCTGTTCCTGTGTAGCATGAAGTTCCAGTACCTGGACTGCAGACCCCACCATGTCTGCCTCCTGTCACCCTAATGGGGAGGAGAAGCCTCAGCTGGCTCCTGAGCAGCAGCCTGTCCAGGTCCTACTTGGCAGTGGGGTTTGAAGCCCTGCTTGGGAAATACACTTCCCAGCAGGGTAGGGGGCGGTGGGTCCATCCTTTTACCATGGACTCAGGCTGTGGAGGTGAGCTGCGAGCCCCCCTCATCCCCAAAGCTGGAGAGAGGCTCCGAGAGAGGGGAGGGGCGGGAGCAAGGAGCAGAGGCTGAAGGCTATGGAGATGAGCTCAGAGCTCCATTCTCTCCCGAGTTCCCAGCTGGATAGATGCTCCAAGGGAGGGGCAGGAGCAGAACCAGGCTGGGCCCGACTCAGCCGCCCCTGCCTCTCCCAGAACTGAAGGTACCGCTGTAGCTACTAGCTGCACGCCCAGCCTGTACCATGCTGCTGCCAGTGCCATGGCTGCTGCCTCTTGTCTTCCCAACAGGAAGTCACCTCTGAGATCTTCCTGTGGGTGATTGAGATTAGCGGTGGGAGCAGGCAGGCGGGAGGGAGAGGACGAGCTGGTCCTGGGCTTTATACTGGCTTTTATATCATCAGTAAAAGCCCTGCACTGTGGTCATGTGAACCTGTTTTTCTGCCACCCTCCACAACCTGTTGCCCCTAGGCCTGGGCCTAGTGGGCCTGGCCCTAAGTAGAGGCCTGCTGAGCCTTAAGCAGTGGATTTGTTTCTTGGAAGCCAGCATAGAACTGATCACTTCAAGAGAAACCTCTGTCATTTGGGCAGGGCAGGCACTGAAGGGAATAAATACCGGGGTCAAGCCAAACTAGAGAGAGAGCATCAGTTGCTACTATCTTTGAGTGTCTTCTAAACAATATAACTGAAACGATGTTTGTTGTGGATATGAAGACGTTCAGGGATGACATCCTAAAGGAAGCCATCAGTTGACAAACTCTGGATATAGGGGCATTCTACATAGTTGACCTTGTGCCTGGTGAGGAATGGTACAATAAACCAAGTGACTTTAACAATCAATAGGAGAATGGCTTTTAGGGGTGTCTGGACCACAGCAGAACATTTATGCAAGAGGACAATGTAACTATGAAATTCAATATTTATTCGTATTAACTACCCTTGGGTACCTAATTTATCTGTCTTTCTATATTTACAGGAGGGAGGTGGGGGGGCGGGACTGCAGTGAGTTAATATGTCTATTTTGTGAAGTTGTGAGATTGTACCCTTGTAGTGTACATAAGAGTGATACAGGTTAAATTGTACCAGAGCAAATTTGTATGGGCCAGATTATATATACTTGGCCTGATAAAAATTACAATGTATTCATATCACTTACTGGGTCTGGTTCTCACTTAAATGAAGGTCACTGCCACCTCTCTGGCAACATGAATAGACTTTAAAGTATTTGCAAATGCAATTTATGCTTCCCTAAGAAGCATTTACACTAGGACTGAAATGAAAGCATGCTGCGGGCACTATCTTGCATGTTGGCAGTCCGTTCTGAGCATGCCCAGAACTTCTGGGCATGCTCAGAGCTGGCTGATCTTTTAAAAAATGACACCCACAACATGTTGCTGCTGCCAGCACCATCTTTGGAAAGAGCTGAACATGCCCGGAAGGAATGATTCAGGCCCTTCTGAGCATGCTAAATTTCTTTTTTTAATGTTACCAGACCAGGAAGAGACAACACTGATTTTGACCCCCCTCTGGAAGGTAAGCACTCTACTCCGCTCTCCACTAGGCCTCCGAACTTCCTCCCAGGTCTCCGCCCAAAATTTTCCTTCTCGGAAAGGCAGGGGGGGAAGACGGGGGCCAGGGGACAAGTGCTTGCCCCCTGCTCACCTCCGGCCCCCTGCCTGGCCTTTCGAATCTTGCCTGTTCTTGGCGAGAATGTGGAGATTTCTCATCTTGTCTCATTAAGAGAATGAAATGGGAAAACCCACATTCTCATCGAGAACTGGCGAGAATTGAGCAGCAAGTTTCAGCCCTAATTTACACTATCAGAAGGGAGCAAAGTAGGCTAAAGTAAGTAAAGCCATAAGTAAATGAAAATCAGGCCCAATATGCCTAATTTATCTAGTTACCAAGATATCCAGTCATCTTAATTTCTCACCATATTAAAGTAGGTTTTAGTGCATTTTTAATTAATCAGAGCATGAATTCATTTTTATGTAAATGTAATACTACAGCATTTGTAAAAGTTAATACACCTTCACCTCAACTGACCTGTCTGATCCATCAGACCAACTAAAATGCACTTTTCTCTGAGGAAGTGTTTACTGTCTATTAAAATGTTATCATTTCCCTTTGTTATTTTACTGACTACAAAAGCCAAAAAGCCCCCACTGCCCCAAATGAGTCAAAACCCCAAATGGTTTTTGCAACTCAGTGATCAAGACATTTACTGTGGAGAGTTAACTATCTCAGTTTAAAATGTACTACTCAAAAGTGTCTTTGCTGAAATCTTAAGGAATAAATATTTACTTTGACTACATCTTAATCAAATAGTATAGACTACTATACACAGTGCTAATATTTAGGGAAGCTTCCAATCATGATTGGCAAATGGCATTTCACTGGTGGTGTCGAACCTTGTGATTTTCCCAAACTAAAAAAGCATCTAAAAACACATTGTTGTGGACTTCATAACTATATTGTGTTTCTTGTCATGCTGAGATTAGTAATAGCAGTGCTATCAAATATTACTGTGCAATAAAACCTGTGGTTTGCATTTAGATTACATTTGATTTCTTCATGTGGAAAATACAAGCACTAATTTTCCTCTTAAAGTAAAATTGATAAAACAGAGAGACAACTTCACAGCTGATGGCACCAACTGCAAGGTAGGTATGACTTATTTTATAGTAACAATGCTTGTACTCATGGTTGTGATTTTATTATCTACAAAAAAGAGCACAAAGGGATATTTATAATAAAGGGAAACGAAGTAAATAGGAACGGAAACCAACCTGCAGGAACACACTCAGTACCAAAGCTGCAAGCTTAGCACTTACACACCTTGTCAGGCAGTAATGCACTATAGAACAGCAATCTTCATTAGCCAATAGAAAAACACATTGTGCACAAACAGAACTTCCAGAAGGGCATCCTCACCACGTAAGCATATTTCACTGATGCTCGTTGTTAAAGTTTATGACACTATATACCGTTTTTTCCCCCAAACCAAAAATCATTACTCTACTACTTATGGTTTTTTTGTTTTGTTTTGTTTTTTAAATCATCTAGCAAAGCACTTATTTTTGCTTGTATCTTTTTACAATATGTCTCAAAGAAACCCGAATGCACATCAAGGATCTTATTAGTTGCAAAAACCAAGACATACACTTCACATAATCTCCATAGGGACGTTCTATGGAATAGAACGAGGGCAATCCCATCAAGAAAAGGACCAAGGTGGATTTTATACAATGAGAAAGAGTGGAGAGCTCATTATCATGGAAAAGTGATAGCCTTAAACACAGTGATATTTTTTCTATGTCTTCACGTTAACAAATTATTGTTTATTAGCAGTGATTTACTGAATCAAGCAAAGCAGAACTGGGCACTAGCTGAAAGCAATGCAGCTGGATGTAAAACTAATGCAAAAAGCTATAAGAAGAGTGATGTCTTAAATGCTTCTCTGCGTAATTCAATCAACTGCCCACCAGATGAACCAATTACACAGCACAACAAAAATTTCACCTTTTATCACCCTGGAATAATTTCTGAATAAATAAAATATATGATTATTATTATTTATTATTATTTTACAAATTTATACCCCGCCCCTCCTGCAACGCAGCTCGGGGCGGCTTCCAACAATAAAACAATAAAATGCAATAAAATTCATTTAAAACAATCACATATTAAATATTAAAACAGGGCTAGACAGGTAAAAACAAATGGGATGGGGACTAAAGTCCTCCCTCCCCACCCTCCCTCCCAAAGGCCTGGGCAAACAGCCAGGTCTTACAGTTCCGCCGAAATGTTAAAAGGCTTGGGGCCAGGCGAGCTTCCTCCGGAAGGGAGTTCCACAGCC
>QEPC01012329.1:1710323-1727926 GCA_003113815.1 Sphenodon punctatus
CCCCCCCTTAACTACAACCCCCACCCTACCACCCTAGCCCTGAAAATAAACAAAAGCCCACACAGAAACCCAAACAACAACTACCCTGCCACCCCCTGCAGCCCCCCAAAGTGCCCCGAAAAGTGCCGCGCCCTTCGGCCGCGAGCCTGCGGCTCAGCGGCTGTCCCTGGGGCTTTATGCCCCCTGCTACTTCCGGGTGGGGGGGGAGGGGACAGGTCAGCCCACGTGGCTGCCCTCTGCGTTCCCCCCCCAACCCCCAACCTTACTGTTGATGTTTTCTCCCGCAGGTTCCAGTGGGGATCGAGCAGCAGCGGCGGTGTCAGCGGCGGCCAGGCCAGGCAACGGAGCCGCGGGGCACAAGCGGCAAGCTCCCAGAGCCCCCCCGCAACAGCAGCAAGGCAGGTGAGCGATGTTCCCTGCAGGCTTCTCACACAAGACAAACTGATGTATGAAGAGGTTTTAAAAAATGATCCCCAGTCTCCACTACAGCCTATGCTTACATGTGCAAAGAATAAAAACAAAAAATTGTTGCTATGCGTTATTGTTTTTATGTTAAAACCAACCAATAGAGAATGACAAAACTCACTTTCAATTGTGTTTGTTTGCTAAGGCATTGACTTGATCTGTATCAGTATGCCAAATTATTTATCCAACGTCTTCTCTCATGTCTCCTTGACTCACTGATTTTGTTTTAACCTCCATTTTGCGTCAAGCCTGATTTGTAAAGTCTAATGTCTAAACTCTAATTTGTAAACTTTTGGAACAAGGAAGTCTATGGTTAAGGTCACACGAGACACTGTTCCACATTGGGCCAATTTACCCATTAGCTCATGATGCAGCTGACCATCAGTCTAGTGCCAGATGTTTGCCCATTTCTGCCCTGGGGTGGGAGGCCAGCTACACGTCTGTCAGAAAAGGCTGATGACACATCGCGAGCCACTGTTGCCCCACCCAGGCCAACGTGGGATAAAGGGCTGCCTGCCGTCCAGTCAGCCCAGCCGTGAGGCAAGGTCTGAAGATCAGGTCTGGAGGAATCTGCTCAGGCAAGGTCTGAAAATCAGGTCTGGACGAATCTGCTCACCGTGGCCACCAAACACTTGATCGGGGGACTCGGGAGTAGTGCACTCACTCTGGCAGCCAAATAGCTAATCAGGAGGGATGGGGAGGAGCCCCCACCATCAGCTGTTTGGCAGCCAGGGTGAGAGCATTCCTCCAGGGGCCCATCAGCTGTTTGGTGGCAGCACCTCCTGGGGGCCTGATCCTGCCGCGTAGCAAAAGTCTGAGTCTCCTACCCCATGTGGACAGCTCCGCAGCCCACTCCAGGGCATCACGGGACTTGTGACAGTGGCCTACCCTCCCTGTTTCCTCATGGGGGGAGGGGGAAGATCGCTTGGAGTGCTCTCCCTGCCAGTCCAAAGCGTGGTGGATGCAGTCGCCCTCCCTGGGGCAGGCAGAGGATCCAGCCAGCCCTGTCTCATGTGGTGTTATCTTATACCTCACCCCAATTTTGAAGGTACCCTAACTTTGGGGCACAATGCAACTAAGTAACAATATTAAACAGAGGTGGCTGTACCTTAAGGGCAGCGGGAGCAGTACCCTGCCTGCCACTCCAGTATCCAATGAAGTGGCAAACATCTCTTCGTAATCCGCACCGCATCCCGACATAGTGCAACCGCCTCTATCTGCCAACTCCACACATATGCAGAAACGTACACTGCTCTTTGGAACTACCGTGACAAAGAGCGGCGTGTACATGTGCAGACATGGACAGTGCCAAACAGCATTGTGCACTACTGTGCATGTGCGGGGATAGCATCTCCGGGCATGGAGGTGTACAGAACATGGGGCAGGGGGTAAGACGAGAGCATGGAGGCTGTAGGGGGCTGCTTTTATCTGCACCTGTGTCCTGAGGGTACTTCAGAAAGTGCCCCCACAGCACAGGCACATTTAAGAGATGGCGAGGGGTTAGAGGAGTGGCAACATTAATGAGGCATAGGTTTCTAAAGAGGAATCTAGCTAATACAAAGGGCTTGGGTGGGCACACACCCAGCCAACTGTGCAGTTAAGGAGGTGGGGTTGGGAGACGGAAGTTTAAAAGAGGCAGGAAGGGTCTGGCACTTTGCTCTGTTGAAGCTGTGGCTGCAAAATATAGACATGCCAGTGGAACAAACAGACTCGCTTCCAGACAGCTGTTTTCTTACCAACCCTTGGTAAGTATTTGATCTTTTAAGAACTAGTAGTGGGAGAAAGTAAAAATCATTGGAAGCTTCTCTCTTTTTTTTTTTTTTTTTTTAACAAATATGGTGTTTTATTTGTTTCTTTTGTTTTTTAAAAAAACAATAAGATTTGCCTTATTTGCCCTGCTTCTCCTCAGTTCTTTCCTCCCTTTCCCACATTTTCTTAAAGCGACAGGGATTTTTAAAGAAAGTCTGCCTTATTTGTCCTCTTTCTGTGTCCTGGGCCATGTAAGGGGCAGATTTGTGCTTCCATGTGAGCTGGGCATTGGTGCCTCTTGCTTAAAATGGTTCCTTTGTACGAAAATGTGGAAAAAGGGAAGAAACCTCCAATTATCAGGGGGTTCAAGAAAGTTTGTTGTTATTGCAATGCTTCTCCCCTGGGTTGCCCCATGTGAGCTGGGCATGGGTGCCTCTGATTTAAAATGGTTTCCTTTGGGGTATTTTTTTTTCCCACCTCTTCACGTTTTCTTACAACCATAGGGGTTTTGAAGAAAGATTATCTTATTTCCCCTACTTCCACCCTGGACCATGTGGCCCAATGGATGGCACCGATAGTTCTTCACTACCTCACACCCATGTGTGTAAAGACAGCCCACCAGATCTGCAAGCGAAGCAGAAGCAAAGCAGGTGCTCCGCGCCAGACCCGCTAGCGGTGCTCCAAAACATCCTGAAGCACCACCAGTGGACGGCACCAGCCGGAGATGGAGCAGCGGTCTGTCTACTCAGTGAACGGTCATTGCAGCTCTGCTCGCAGCCAGGGGTTGCCCCAATCAACGCCACAGAGCTGCAGGAGGCAGCCTAGAGGTATGGGGGGGGGGGGGGCCGCCACTGTGCAGGCAGAATGTGGGCTGTGGCAGCCACTGGATCCATTTAAAATGGACCCAGGTGCAGCAACAAGCAGGCAGAGATGGGGAGCATCCTGGACTTGCCCCAGGGTTAAGCACCCCTGTGTCCATCCTGTGTAGGAGTGCAGTGGGTAGCACATTTGCTACCTGTGGGTAATACCCGCCCTCATCTAATCGCTTACACCTGGTCCGCTTGTGTCATCAGCCAGCCCCAACTAAGTCCTTCTTAAAGGGCCAGGCAGCTCCACTAGCCAGCCCTGTTACATGTGTGTTTTAATAAGTTTTTGTCTCGTTTTAGTCCTGCTTGTGACTTGGGTCCACTTATGAGGGTTTTGGGACATACATGTTTTTCACCATGTTTACTTCCCTTTGAGGTGTCCTCTCACCCACCCACCCACCCACTGGAATTTTTTTTCTTTTCTCTTTGGCTTTCTCAATGTTTTTCTCCATTTTAACTGAATATTTACTTTCATTTTCCCTTCCCCTCTTTTCTATCCGTGGGGCCCTCTTCGCTCACTTAGTTGGTCTCGTTACTTGTTAAAGGAGAATTTATGGACATTTTTTAGTTTGAATATTTTGTGGTTTGTGTGCAGTGGAAAATATTATGCTCCTTTCCAATGTAACATAAGGAGGGAGGAGATGTTGTTAAGTGGCCCAGGGCATTGTAATGATCAGTGTCATCTCTGCAAGCCAGTATGCCTCCTCCATGCAGGATCAGTGCTTGGATCAAAATAAGGAAGCGAAAGTGGTTGCCATGCTGGTCCCAAATGTAATTGATGGAGACAAAGTACTTCAGCTGATGTTTTATTGTTTCAACTTCTGTTGGTGGGAGCATACAAGCTTTTCAGTCGCACAGGGTTTGTTTCCATCTTCTGTTCACATCAATGCAGACATGCATCATTAATTGCTCTAGGAGATCCTCACAGAGAAAGTGAGGTAACAGATTTTGCACTGAAAACTTCCCAGAACTCTACTTTTTCTCCAGTTTCTGTCAAAATAAAAAACAAGGAATGCATTTTGGGTTTTTTGTTGTTGTTTTTTTAAACTCTGCAGTATGATTTCTGTTTAAAAAGTGCCCAATATACTGCAAGCAGATGAAAGGTTTAAAGCAGGAGTGGAGGAAGCTTAGGCCCCAAGACCAAATGCAGCTCACAGCTAGTTTAAAGCAGCCCTGGTTTAAAGTTTCAGAGAGATTCTGCAACAGTGCAGGTAAGTATGGAGTTGAGTGCAACTCTCCAGTCTGCCAGAAATGTAATCACCCTGTAAGAGAATTATTACAGTATTACTGTCGTGCATGACCACTAATACACAGAAGCAGTAGAGTGAGCTGCAAGTAGCTCAACCACAGGCTGCACTCACACACAATACCTACTTAGGGATAACTTTGATACCTCAGGATACAGAAAAGATGCATGGGTGCGGGCCTCATCTGAAAATATGACATGGACAGCGTGTTTGCATGATCTCCTCCCACAGAAACAGGAGAGTAGAGGCATCTGTGGAGTTGTGTAGCTAGTCACTGGTTTATCCAAGGTTTCCCTTTTCCTTGGGGTCTTATTTATGTCATACAGCAAATCATCTCCATGGAACCCTGCTACTTACTGAGACCTACCTACTTCTGTATAATAGAATCCACTTAAAGTCAACTTGTATAACTTGAGTAATCTGAATCCAGGATTCCTTGAATATTGCTCAACAAAGAGCACTGGGCACAATTTGGGTGCAATCCAACAGGTCGTGTATGTGGCTCGGCGGCATGTGCACGTGTGCGCATGCACCCCCCCCACACACAGCAAGCTGCTGGGCGCAAAGGGGTGCCCCGCCCCTGCTGATACGACCTCCCCAGAGACACCCCCCATCCCCCGTGCTGTGAGGTGTGTAGGTTCGGGGTGTGTGTGTCATCAGCAGGGGCGCACCGTTTCGCCCAGCAGCTTGCTGCCTGGGGAGGGGTGGGGGGGCATGTGCACACATGTGCATCAGTTTAGTTTACCTGCACTTGGAGTAGGCGCATGTTATCATAGGGTGTAGGATTGCACCCTTTGTATTTAAACGGTGAATCACTGGTACTTAGTAAATAAAAATAAACATATAAATATAAAACAGTGTTAAACAATGTACTGTTAAACAATGTATTGTTTTATATAAAACAATGTATTGTATAACAATACAACGTTACTTGCTGGAGCTAAAACCCAACCCTTCTACACCCAACCCCCCTCCCACTACCCATTTCCCCCGCTGAAAGCCTGGCAGAACAGCCAGGTCTTACATTGTCGACAGAAGGAGGGAAGATCTAAGGACAGATGAACCTCAACTGGGAGAGAGTTCCAGAGCCTTGGAGCAGCTACTGAGAACACCCTCCCCATGGTCGCCACCCGTGAGACCCAGGGGACCTCAAGGAGGGTGCTCCTGGAAGACAACAGGGGCCAATCCAGGACCTAGGAAATGAGGGGGTCCATCAGGTAAGTGGGGCCCAGACCGTGGAGGGCTTTATGGGTCTGCTCCAACACCTTGAATCGGGCCCAGAAGACTACAGGCAGCCAGCGCAACGAACAGAGCACCAGTGTTATATGCTTTGGGTGACCCATTCCTGTAAGGAGACGTGCCGCCACGTTCCGCACCAGCTGCCGTCTTTGAGCTGTCACCAAGGGTAGCCCCACATACAGTGTGCTGCAGTAGTCTAATTTTGAGGTGATGAAGGCATGGATGATGGTGGCCAGATTGGAGACTGAGATATACAGTCAGAGCTGACGTATCAGATGTAGTTGACAAAAAATGCTCCTTGCCACTGCCGACACCTGAGCATCCAGGTGAAGCTGGCAGTCAAGGAGCACTCCCAGATGCTGAACCTGAAAGGCCAGGGCGAGATGAACCCCATCAATGATGGGAGTCGCCAATTCCTCCACCCCACCCACCAGCATCACCTCCATCTTGTCAAGATTCAACTTTAGACAGCTTGCAGTCCCCCACAGCTGCGAGACACCGGGTAAGCATTGAGACTGCAGGGCCTGGGTCAGTTGAAAAAGAGGTAAGGTTGGGTGTCATTAGCATACGGATGACACCGAACATCAAACCCCCTCACGACCTCCCCCAGCGGTTGCACGTACATGTTGAACAAGAGAGGGGACAGAATGGAGCCTTGCATAACTCCACACATGGAGCATAACTTGAATAACTTGATTCTTCTGCATGTCTGCTACGTGGTCACCAGCTGTTCGCCCACTTCCAACACAGGGCGGGCAGCGGGTTGCTACCCAACACGTCGACCAGAGCAAGGAGGTAGATGTATCGCAGGCTAAGACTAGCCCAGCTGGGCTAATGTGCACTCTCCTGTCTGTTAGGTCCCACAAAGTCCTGGCAAGTGGTGAGATCCACCAGCACCATAGCGTTGTAGGCAAAAAACCTATAGTACTAAAAGGAGTGACTGCATCCCTCACCCTCCTCACTTGTGTGTTTGGTTCCTTGGCTGAACCCATGGAGTGGGGACAGTGAGATGGCTGTTTCCCATACAGATTAACCAGGGGTGGAGGCCGTGCATGTTTGTTCTGCTCTACATGCTGGCTGCAGTGTAGTCTCAGGTTGGGCATAGGATCGGCTGGCCGCTGTCTTGTTTTTCACCCTAAGTTTAGAACATCTTGAACTATTATTATTACTATTAGCAAGCATTTATATAGCCCCAGAACTGTACCTGGTGCCAAAGTAATGGAATAGACACGGTCCCCGCCCTAGGTGTGGGAGGCAGCTAGGGAGAAGGGACGAAGGTGATTAGGGGAGCAGGGGAGGTGTGGAAGGGTGAGAGAGGGGACAAAGGAGGAACGGAGTTCACAGACTGGAGTACAGAGGGAAATTAGTGCTGAGAGGTACGGGGGAGCAAGGTTGTGAAGAGTTTTATAGGTGAAGACTAGGAGCTTGTGCAGGATTCATTCAGGAAGGGGGAACCAGTGAAGAGAGGGGCTGCAAATGGTCGAAGCGACGGGCGAGGTGGATGACCCTAGCAGCAGAGCTTTGGATAGAGATAAGGGAAGAAAGGTGAAAGGACGGGAGGCCAGTGAGAAGGAGATTACAGTAACCAAGGCGAGAGATGACCAGGGCATGAACAATGGTTTTGGCAGAGACAGAGAGAAAAGGGCGAATCTTAGCAATGCTATGGAGGGAGAAGCAACAGGATTTGGNTCACAGACTGGAGTACAGAGGGAAATTAGTGCTGAGAGGTACGGGGGAGCAAGGTTGTGAAGAGTTTTATAGGTGAAGACTAGGAGCTTGTGCAGGATTCATTCAGGAAGGGGGAACCAGTGAAGAGAGGGGCTGCAAATGGTCGAAGCGACGGGCGAGGTGGATGACCCTAGCAGCAGAGCTTTGGATAGAGATAAGGGAAGAAAGGTGAAAGGACGGGAGGCCAGTGAGAAGGAGATTACAGTAACCAAGGCGAGAGATGACCAGGGCATGAACAATGGTTTTGGCAGAGACAGAGAGAAAAGGGCGAATCTTAGCAATGCTATGGAGGGAGAAGCAACAGGATTTGGCAACAGAGTCGATGTAGGGTTTAAAAGATAGGGGTGAGTCAAAGATGAAGCCTAAGCTATGGGCTTGGGGGACAGGAAGGATGGTGATCCCGTCAATAAGAATCGACAGGGAAGAGGGAGAGGAAGGATCGGGGGGAAGATAAGGAGTTCAGTTTTAGCCATGTTGAGTTGACTTTGGGACATCCAGGTAGAGATATTAGAGAGACAGCTGGTGAGGAGAGAGAGAGAGAGAGAGTGGGAGGTAGTAGAGAGAGAGAGTTTAGTATCATCAACATAGAGGTGATACTGGAAGACATGAAAGGCAATGAGTTTGCCTAGGGACAGGGTGTGGATAGAGAAGAGGAGGGGGCCACGGACAGAGCTATGGGGAACACCAATGGAGAGGGAAAAGGAGGAGGTGATGGAGTTGGCAAGAGACACATTGAAGGAGTGGTCAGAGAGGTAGGAGGAGAACCAGTCGAGGACAGAGCTACGGAAGCCATGGGAGTGAAGTGAGTGCAGCAAGAGTGAGTGGTCAACAGTATCAAAGGCAGCAGAGAGGTCAAGAAGGACAAGAATGGAGTAGAGGCGATTAGATTTAGTCACAAGAAGATCGTCGGTGATCTTTGTGAGAGCAGTTTCAGTAGAGTGAAGGGAGAAGAAGCCCGATTGGAGGGGGTCAAGGGAGGAGTTGGCCGAGAGGAAGCTGTGTTTGGTGCTGTGGGGGCTGGGGCTATATTGACTGGAGGAGCCTGCTGTCACTCTGCTTTTCCCTTCCCCAGGTAATAACTCCCAGGGTAGGGCCCTGTGGGCGCCAGCCCGAAGGGCGACACCTAAAGGGTGTCGGCCGTTGGCTGGGCCGGGGTGCCCAGGGGCCCTTCCGCTGGACAAACACCGCGTCAGACACCATATCTGTCATCGTGCAGCCCATGGGACTGTGGAGAGAATGTTGGGGCTTCCGTATCATGAGGAAATTTGGAGAGTTGGAGTGGGGTCCGCTTCCTAGTGATAGCAGGATGGGGGAAGGAGGGTGTAGGTATGAGGTTGATTGATGTACTGGCAAATTGGAAGGAGGGGTGGGAAAATTAATGTTATATATTTTCTGAATGAATTGTATAGGGGTGAGGGATTATTAATATTGTATATTGTATTCTTTATGTTGAGGTAGGTGCACCCACTTCCTGGCGAGAGCAGGAAGGAATGGGGCGGGATGGAGAGGGTCTTCCTCCCTGGTGGCAGCAGGGAGGGCGTATGGAATGGAGTATGGAATGTATTATGAATGATGAAATATTATTTATTAATTGATGGTATGGATTGGATTATGTATAATGATGAATTTTGTTAATAGTAATTTATTTTGGGTCCCCTGTGTGGGATTTAACCCAGCTGTTTACATTTTTGTTGTGAGCCGCCTCGAGTTGCCTTGGCAAGAGAGCGCGTGATACAAATAAAAGTGAAATGAAAAAAAAAAGTTGAGGCAGTGGGAGAAGACAACATGTTCAAGAAGCAAAAGGAAGGAGTGAGACAGAACGGTAGCTAGGAGGGTCAGAGGGGTCAAGAGTGGACTTTTTGAGGATAGGAGAAACAGCGGCGTGCTTGAAGGCGGGGAAGGAGCCAGTAGAGAGGGTAAGGTTGATGATGTGCCGGAGGGAAGGGGCGACAGTGGAAGCAATGGAGGTCAGGAGGCGGGAGGAGATGGGGTCAAGTGGAAGGCTTGGAGGAGGAGAGGAGGGAGGAGATTTCCTCAAGGGAGGTGGGAGGGAAGGAGGACAGGAGAGTAGGAACAGGAGAGGAGCAGGAAGCGATGTCGAGGTGGATCCTGTCTACCTTGGAGGTGAAGAAGGAAGCGAGATCCTGAGCAGAAAGGGAAGAGGAAGGAGGAGGACAGGGGGGCTTGAGGAGGGAGCTAAAGGTGGAGAACAGGTGGCGAGGGTCCCGAGAACAGGACTCAATGCAGGAGGCGTAGTAATGCTGTCTAGTGAGGGAGATAGCAGAAGTAAGGGAGGAGAGAGATATTTTGAAGTGAAGGATGTAAGCATGAGACTGGGATTTACGCCAGAGGCATTCAACAGCACGCGTGCAGGAGTGGAGGTGGCGGATACTTTGGGTGAGCCAAGGCATAGCCATAGACAAATTATGAACTACTATAATTTTTGCCTATGCAATGTTTTACATCCCCTCTAACAGATTTAAGGTATTCCATTTCCAAAGAAAGGAAAACCTAGTCATTAAACATAGGTGACAAAACTCAGACAATCCATTTCCATAAGGCCCACTCCAAAAATAAAACAAACAAGAAAGAAAGTAAAAAGAAAATATATCATCGGACTTCTACCTGTCCCTATTCCAAAATTGATTTAGGGCAGCTTACAACTGAAAAAACATTATACATAATACATATAAAATAAATCCTACCCCCTCACAACCAGCTTACAATAATTGAATAAATAAAATACAGAATAAAACACCAGTCCTACCCCTCCCTGATCCCTCATGCAAGCACCAAACCCCCACCTCTCTTCCCATCCTACCCATTCTAACTACGTTGCTTCTCACAAAGGGAGTTCCCTATTCGCAGGCACTCCCGTCTCTCACCCAGGAAAGCAAGCCTGTAGCCTGCTCTCTTACAGAGGGTTTGTGGCTGCATCCCACCCCAACAACAAACCATTTACACCCCAAATCCCCACACTATTCAAAAGCATCAATGTAACTAAAAGGTTTTTGTGTAGATATTTGTGCAAATGTTTGTTACAATTAATCATTACATTTGGTAGTTTAGAGTTTCACTCACTTGAAATCAAGCTCAAATCAAAAACTACCCAACCTGACTTGTATAAATGATACCATCTATCAGCCCAAGTGTTCTTGAAAATAAGCCTAGATTCCATGAACAATACGGTTACTCCAGTGTCACGGATTTCAGCCCCAAATCCAAACTTGAGTGAGGAAGTTCTACTTAGTGTTTAATTTTGGCTAATCTCTATTGAGCTTGTGAAAGACTGCATGAACCATTTGGAAGTAACTTCCAGTTGAAGAAATTAGATTACTTCTGAACAATTTCAATTATTAAAGTGATAGTTTCAGATAGCTCTATTCGTAAACATCCTGTCACCTGAAAAAATCATACAGTACCATGCTAAGTTCATATATGTTAAAAACAAACAGGACACTAGCCCGCGTTGGCCCTGGACTCGCCCAGACGTGTGGTTCCTCGCCGCCAGATGTTGCCCCGGGACTGCCCCAGAGTGGGTAGGTTGCTGGCCCAGGCTATGTCCTCGGGAAAATCTCCAAAACACATCCCAAGCCAAGGGCCACCTAGGCAAGTCAACATGTTTGTTCAACCCTGTCATCAGGGCCAGCCCCAGAGCTTGTGAGGTCATGTGCGAAGTCTTGGTGAGGGGGCCTACTTTGCATAATTAGACCCCAGCTAATTATGCAAATATGTAAATTTACATAAAATGTACTCTCTCTGGACAGGAAGTATTCCCATTCTCCACCCCTCCAAGCGGCCATGAAGAAGCATGGCCTCCACATGCTTCTCCCCGTCCCCCCTGCCCCCTCAGCTGCCTTACCTGGTGCTCAGCCGAGCGGCCATAGGCAAGCATGGCCTCCCAATGCTTCCCCCTCCCCCCCCTTCCCAGCTGAGCATCTACCACCACTCCCCAGGAGTGGTTCCACTGCAGGGGCAGCCAGTGAGGCAGTCACAGAGAGACTGACTGCATCTGCTGCCTTACTGGGGGAAGGGGGTGAGCTTTGTCAGCCTGGCCTCCAGGGCTTGTTGCTTC
The DNA here is from genome assembly GCA_003113815.1 of Sphenodon punctatus. Classification (NCBI taxonomy): domain Eukaryota; kingdom Metazoa; phylum Chordata; class Lepidosauria; order Sphenodontia; family Sphenodontidae; genus Sphenodon; species Sphenodon punctatus. The sequence continues at coordinate 1,721,693 of QEPC01012329.1, forward strand.
TTGCTGTCGGTGCCGCCTGTGCCTTATGCACGCACACGGTGTGACCAGTCCAGAGGCACTGTTATCAAACACACAAGACACCCAAAATGCAGCCAGACTATTAAGCACATTATGTCATGAAAAGAGACATATATATATATATATATATAGTTGTGCCCCATAATCAATTCATGCTGCCCCCACCCCATAACCACTTCATTTGTGTCCCCACCCCCCCATATAATAAATGTATTTATTTATTTATTTATTTTTAAATGTATATCCCGCCCCTCCTGCCCACAGGGCAGCCTGGGGCGGCGAACAACATTTCATTTAAAACAATAATAAAATGTTAAAACAATTTAAAATACACTACATGGGGAAAACCCCCATCCCTATCCCCACCCCCACCCCACTCCTACCCCCCGCCAAAAGCCTGACGGAACAGCCAGGTCTTACATATACGCCGAAACAGCAGGAGAGTGGGCGCCAGCCGAGTCTCCTCCGGAAGCGAATTCCACAGCACAGGGGCGACCACCGAAAAAGATCTAACATGGGTGGCCACCCGCCTCGCCCGGGGAACCTCCAAAAAGGCTCCCACGGACGATCTCAAGGGTCGCACGGGTACATGGGGAGTGAGGCGATCCCGCAGATAGGCTGGGCCTAGGCCGTGAAGGGCTTTAAAGGTTAAAACCAGCACCTTGAACCTGGCCCGGTGCTTTATAGGCAGCCAGTGCAGAGCCCGGAGCACTGGTGTCATGTGCTCCCTGCGACCCGCCCCCGTCAGGAGACGGGCCGCGGCATTCTGCACCAGCTGCAACCTCCGGACCAGCTTCTCGGGCAGCCCCACGTAGAGCGCGTTGCAGTAATCCAGCCTCGAGGTGATGAAGGCATGGATGACAGTGGCGAGGTCGGAGTCTGAGAGATACGGCCGAAGCCGCCGGACAAGATGTAACTGCCGAAACGCACTCCCCGCCACGGCCACAACCTGAGATTCCAAGCTGAGCCGCGAATCAAGGAGCACACCCAGACTCCGCACTTGAGACACCATGGGGGGGCGAACCCCCCCAACAAGAGGAGATTCAACCACCCCCAGGCTCCCCAAGCCCTCGCCCACCAACATCACCTCCGTCTTGTCAGGATTCAGTTGCAGATGGCTCAACCTCATCCAAGCCCCCACAGCTGACAGGCACTGGGAAAATAAGGAGACTGCATGGCCTGGGTCGGTGGAAAAGGAGAGGTAGAGCTGAGTGTCATCAGCATACTGATGACACTGCATGCCCTGAAACCCCCTCACGATCTCCCCTAACGGCTGCATATAGATGTTAAACAAGAGGGGGGACAGAATGGCACCCTGCGGGACTCCACACGTGAGGTCCCGGGGGGAAGACGTACACTCCCCCAAGACCACCCGGTGAGTTCTCCCGGCCAGGAATGAACGAAACCAGTCCAAGACCGTTCCGCCAATTCCAGCACGGTCCCGCAGGCGAGTCACCAACACCTCATGATCGACTGTGTCGAATGCAGCCGAAAGGTCTAGCAGGACCAGTAAGGTCTGACGACCCTGGTCCAACGCCAGACGGAGATCGTCAACCAAGGCCACCAATGCCGTCTCCGTACCATACCCAGGCCGAAACCCAGACTGGGAGGGATCAAGGAAACCGATGTGGTCCAGATGCTCCTGGAGCTGTCGTGCCACAGCCCGTTCAATAATCTTCCCTAAAAAGGGAAGATTAGAGACCGGCCGATAACTGGCAGGAGCATCAGCGTCAAGAGATGGTTTCTTGAGCAGGGGTCTAACCACAGCCTCTTTTAGGCAGTCAGGCACCCTGCCCTCCCGAAGGGAGGCACCAACCACCCCAGCCAACAACGGCCGTAACGTCTCCTGGCTGGCTTTCACCAGCCAGGACGGGCATGGATCTTGCTCACAAGTAGTGGCACGAACAGATCCCAACAAGGAATCCACATCGGCAGGCGACACCATCTGAAACCGATCCCACAAAACAGGACAGGACGGGGCATCCATAGCCCCAAGATGATCCTCTGCAATAACTGTGGTGCCAAAATCGTGGCGGATGCGAGCGATCTTATCTACAAAGTACTCGATAAACCGGTCACAGCGGTCACTGGATTGCTCCAGGTCCAAGCGGAGGCAGGCAGGACTGACCAAGCCTTTCACCACCCGGAAAAGCTCCGCTGGACGTGACTTTGCAGATGCAATAAGAGCAGTAAAGAACTGCTTCTTTGCTGCCTGAACCACCACAGCATAAGCCTTTAAACTGCTCTTATGCTGCGATCGATCATGCTGGCACAATTCACAATTCACGCTGCCCCCCACCCATAACCATTTAATTTATGCCCCCAGGGCAGCGTGAATTGATTATATGGGGGCGCAAATGAACTGGTTATGGGGTGTGGGTTTAAAGACTGTATTCCTGTTAGCAATAACTTCATTAAGAAGAGTTAGTGAAATAGCAGCCATAATAATATTAGAACCATATTTGCAGATTTTCCAAGATAGAACAGATATTGCTTTATATCCTAAATTCCTACCTAACAATATAAGCAAGACAGTTGTGAGAATGTGGCCCTTTTTACATGTGCCTTTCCCACCCATGAACACGCAGATTTATGTGTGTTCATGGGTGGGGGAGCCCCGTGTGAACAACATGGTGCACGTGCCCATGGTGAGTGGGGGTGCGTGAGCGCTCCCACCTCACACGCATCCCACTCACCCCCACGCACGGAGCAACTGGGGAAAATGGTGGTTACTCCATGGGTCCGGATGAGTGGGGGGTGAGTGGGGATGCATCTGCGGCCTTGTGCATGCCCCGCCCACACACAGGCATGCCCACAGACCCCCTACTCCACCCGGCAGAGATATGTAAAAACGGCATGTGACTCAAAGAAGAACAGAAGGTTGCTGCCTTGTAACCAAGATTCTTCGAGATGGCTCTGAACATTCTCACAACACCCACCCTTCTAGCCCCACATGGAATTTTCTTATATTCCTAGAAAGGGTTGGAAGGAACTTTCATTCTGAGGGGGACAGTGCTTTTTATACTAGAGGAGCTCGAGACTATCACATGGTCTATTATTTGACTAGGGTGAGCGTGCACAACCCAGTTGTGAGAATTTTGGGAGCCATCTCGAAGAACCTTCTTTACAAGGTAACAACATTCAGTTCACTCACATGGGCAGGAGTTGTTTGTAAACAAACAGCTTTATCTCCCAGTCCCATCTGCTGATGCTACAGCACTACTGGCAGGCAAAGGCGGGTGAGGGATGGGGACTGGAGCCAGGGAAGGGAGGCAGAAGAACTTATTGTGGTAGAAGCTGGCTGCAGCCTGCCACCCAGCCAGGCAAGCGTGGGGTCCCAGCTGGTTGCGAGGCCATGTCGCACATGTGTCATGTGCCTGGGGCTGGCCCTGCCTGCCATCCCCGCCTCAGGGCAGGGGTCACCATGGCTGCCCGTCATGGCAGGGGGCAGGGCATTGGGAGCAAGCTGGGGTTTGGGCCGCTCGGCTGTGTGTTGTGTTCCCCCGCCCTACTCGAATGAGAGGGGAGGGCAGGCAGTGAGACAGTCCTCCAGCCACCCAAATCCAAGGCACATTTGTTTTGTGATACTTGTCGACCCGGGGAGTGGTGGCTGCCGTTTCCCGCCTCAGGCTGAGGAGCCGCAACACCACCAGCACATTTGTTTTCACCCATAGTCAGTCTCTGATAACCAGGGATCCGTATTTACTGCATTTTTTCCATTGCCACCAATGAAGAAAATGCAGCAAACACAGGCCCCTGCTCATAAATTTCTGTACAATTATTCTTTTGAGTTAAAATAAGCTCTTGCTTAGTAGCAGACATGATTTTTAAGGTTATAAAAAAAACCAACCCTCAATTGACTACATTTAAATTAGACTAGCACGAAAAGCTGCATGTGTAATCCTTTTCTTAAAAATTAAGGCTTGCTTCTACCAATGAAAAGAACACATGAATTTAGCAGATTTGGGGGAAAGGTATAATAGGAACGCTCTCTCAGTACAGCTTCTATTCAGAAACATGACAAGGTGTTAGCTTTAAGCATCTGTCCACACAAAACAAAGCATCCGGGTAGCTTAACATAAGGGGGGGGGGGGGAAGGAGTCCATTCATGTGGCTGCTCCTATTTAGAGCGCGATCCAGCTCCCATTGAAGTCTCACTGACTTATATGGAGCTGGATTGTGCTCTTAGACCACAGAAATATTTAGTACGTAGTAAGTAATTTAGTCATGGAAGTAATGGACCACACATTTAATTATATATAATCTATATTATATATTAAAATTCTCTCTCTCTCTCCTCACACACACAGCCTTCTTCTGCTTTTTAAGCAGTGTAAATCAGGAACAAGCCCACTGATATTAATTCTCTTAAAAATACGGACTGCTGGAAATGAATAAGAAACCATGCAATATAATTCCCAATAATGAACTTTTCAAGAAGATGAGTCCACAAAGGAACTTGTAAAACGAAAACCTTTACTCCTGCATTTCCCCAAGATGAAGGCAGGGGAAACATTAACATACCATGAAGTTATGACTCTTCAGTGGTCACAATTGTTGTTGCGGGAGAAGGGGAGTGGAAAGGCAGGAGTGCAGTGCTGAAGAAAAACATGCTTCCATCCAAAACAATGGGGAAACTGTTCAAGAAGGGCTAATCCTTGTTAAACAATAACCCCTGTATCCCTGCTAAGAACAAAGAGAATTGAAGAAGTCTAATGAGGTGGTGTTAATGGTATAGGCCAAAACTCTACATAGGCAGCTATCCCAAATCCATCCATCTATCTACATATATGGTGGGGATAACTTAAATGTAGTTTGTTGTTTTTATTATGCACCTGCACTCTGCCTGCTAATCCATCCTCACCTTGGTGTTCTCTAACATTACAAATCTCCATGCAACTTCAAACAGTCACCTTTTGTTTACAGAATCACAGCCACAGTTTATTTCCTTCATCTCCCAATAAAGAAGGATTTCTTTCCAAAACTGTATTGGCTAGATGGCAAGGACAGTTTTAAGGTCTTGTAGCCTGAAACCCATCAGGGTTAGAAATGAGAGCCTGCCACTAGAAATCCACAAAGCTTCCATTTCAGTGAGATAAGCTACATAATTCTACAAAAGGTGTTTCACAGACCCACATAGGAGTGATTTTCCATAACAGCAAAGTGTATGGCATAGGACTGAGGTACTATAGACTCAAAATCTCCTTAGGTAAGTTCATGATGCCAAGAGGGGTTCACATGGCTAGCCTATCCATTCCCCATACAGCGTCCTCAATTAAGTACATGAAATCAAGGAATGATGCAGCTAACTTACTCTCTTCTGTATGAGGAGTGAGACATACACATAAATGATTGGGACCTTTGTTAGTTCTGAATCAGGGAGACCCAGAAATAACTTAAAAATCTGCACCCAAACATAGAAATAATTTCAAAATATTTCATGGAGGAAAATGCACATTATTTACTTGTGTGTGTACGTTATTATTAATAATAATTATTATTATAATAAACATTTATATAGCGCCAGCCATGTGCCTGGCGCTGTACAGAACACAGAAATAGACGTGGTCCCTGCATGTGGCTTACAATCTAAAAGACAAGGAGGGGGAGACTGGGAGAGGGGACAGTGGGAGAGACAGGGGAGAAGACAGACAAACATTCAGGCGGATGTGAAGTCTCAGGTGCATGTGCTTGGCTTGGTTACAATCAGGTTGGTTGCAACAGTCTGCATAGGAGGGCAGACAGTAAGTATATGGGAAACGACTATCAGGCATTGGGAAAGGCGGCGAGGAAAAAGTGGGTCTTGAGGAGGGATTTGAAGGAGCGGAGGGAGGGGGCAAGGTGGATGTGGGTAGGGAGGGAGTTCCAGACATGGGGGGCAGCGAAGGAGAAGGATCGAAGGCAGTTAGGTGAGCAGGAAAAACGGAGAGATGAGGGAGGGGACAGAGGAAGAGCAAAGAGCGCGTGCAGGAGTGCATAGGGAGACTAGGTCCAAGAGGTAAGGGGGAGCTTGGTCGTGGAGTGTTTTGAACATGAATACCAGGAGTTTAAACAGGATACGTTCAGGAAGGGGGAGCCAGTGAAGAGAGAAGAGGAGAGGCTGCACATGGTCGAAGCGACGGGCAGAGTGAATGACCTTGGCAGCAGAGTTTTGGATTGCGATAAGGGGGGACAGGTGAGAGCGAGGGAGGCCAGCAAGGAGGAGGTTGCAGTAAT
>QEPC01012329.1:1730686-1786130 GCA_003113815.1 Sphenodon punctatus
GGCAGCCCGGGTGCAGGAACGGAGGTAGCGGATGTTAGGGGTGAGCCAGGGGCGGGGGTTTTGGGGCTGGACGGGGCAGGAAGAGAGAGGGGCAAGAGAGTCAAGCGTTGAGGAGAGAGAGGTGTTGAGAGCGGAGATGGCAGAGTCAGGGGAGGAGGAGGAGAAAACGGAGGGGAGGTGGGGGGATAGAGAGGAATGGCCTCTCCATGGGGGTAATGGCCTGCATATTGCGGAAGGGGCATGGAGAGGGGGAGCAGTAGGGGGGTTGGTGGGAGAGGCTGAAGGAAGTGAGGAAGTGATCAGAATTATGGCAGGGATCAAAGGAGAGGTCAGCAAGAGAGCAATTTCGTGAGAAGATGAGGTCGAGGGAGTGGCTGTCGGTATGGGTAGCCGTCGGTATGGGTTATTTACTTGTGTGTGTATGTATATGTATGCACCAACCCACTCCTACATTTTTTCCATTTTCCCTATCCCTCTAGCATACATGGCAGGACTCCTGGTATTCATTAAGAATGCTATGTTGCATTGAATAAATTTGCACTCTCTCACTCAGATTAGGTATCTATCATAGTTTTGCACGGAAGCCTACATCTCGTTTCTATGGTAAAATTGCTATATGAAGTGGCAGGCCACAGAGAAGTCTACAACTGGCAATACTCCACTATGATCTAATCTGAAGCAGCATGCATAGGTAGGTGGGGTAAAATAAAACATGACAGTGGACAGACAGTGGATTGGTTTGGTCTGCTGTGACACGTTCATGCACAGACACTGCCTGCATGTGTGTGCAGCCGCTGCCAGATGTTGGACCCGGGGTATCCCTGGTCATGGTGGCTAGCCCAGGCTGTGATCCCAGACATCTCCTTTTGTAGAATTAATCACAGCCCAAGCTAGGGTCTTCTTTGATCGGGCCAAAGCGGGCCACCCAAGAGCTGCATGCGTGTTTCCAGGCCGATCTGCCAGCCTGTGACGGCTCTGCCATGAGAGGCAGCCCTGGGACATGGAAGCCCAGCACCACATATGCTTCCATCCAGTGACTCTGGCCAAACAGATTCATTTTTCAAAATACCCCTGCAGGGGTGCTTTCCATCAGGCAGGAACGTTCCTTGTCACAAACCTGAAAGGGAGATTCCTTCTCCCAAGTTCCTGGGAATAAAACTCATTTAATTAAGCTTCTGGCAGGCAGACCAATGCTAGTCATTGACTAATAACAAAACAGGTCTCATCGGGCTCAATTAACACATACAATCTTCATGGAGTTCAGCATGGAGTATGGCTGCAGAATTGGGTCATTCAAACAAAAAAAGAAACCCTTAACTCTATTAACAATCATACTCCAAATTGCTAATCTAAACTGTTAAGTAAATTGATATGCACCTCATACTTTCTCAAGTAATACTAGGAGATGGAGACTGCCTGCACTATTGAGGCAATGTGGATAATCCTGGGATGGAGAGAATTGGATATCACATACACAGGCACACCTGGTAAGATGTAGTGCTGAGAAGCAGAACAGAAGAGATTTAGGTTACAAACAATCATTATTATTATTTGTACTTTGGTAGTACCCAAAGGTCCAATTTGCTTGGTGTTATATAAATGTCTAAAGATACAACCCCTGCCCTGAAAACGTACAATCTAATTTAAACAAGTGAGTGTAAGGATAGAAGGGAGAAAAAAGTATAAGGAAAATTGCAGAGTAGTCACAGCTCCACACACTAGCAAAGAGTAGTAAGTTGGTCATTCTGAATCAACACAGTACATTTTCAGTCTGGTGCCCCTGATGCAGATTCACTTACTAGATGTATAAGAAATGTTTAGCTAATTTAGTATGGATAAAATGTCAGGTTTGTGCAAGAGTAGTACCAGTATTTTCAGTCAGAATCAGGATAAGATGTGCCTGGATCTCAGTTCTCTCCTATTGATTTGAACTGGTGTTTCCTATTTCCAATGGTGGGGTTGGTGGCTTGTATGAGACCTAGGTCTTCATGGCTGACTAGGTGGTGGGGTGTTGGGCCCATTAATGGCCAGCTGTCAACCTCACTGTAAGGGCCTGTTGTGCATCCTTGACCTCTTCTTCATACATACATACACTTTATTAAGGCTGCATAGTAGCAAAATATAACTGACAATAATAAACAGGCACATCGCCCAAGGAACACCAGTCTCCATCATAAAATGACAAAAAATCTCCACAGCAGTTCAAAGAACCTTCTCAACACTAGACATAATACAAAGCTGAAGCTCCAATAATTGTAAACATCAAACCAGATAATCTAGCTGGGTTTCTCCACCAAAAGTCTCTCCATTATGTCAAACATCATAATTACTCAGCTAAGATGTGATCATGTGCACCGAGTAAGGGAGGAGAATGTTGACTGAAGAGTCGATATTTAGGCATGTGCAGCACTTACCTTTTTGTTTTTGTTTTATGGGTTAAACACCCATCCGTTTTCAGGGGTCTCATAACAATCCCCTTTGTTTTGTTTTATTTTAATTTTAAAAAGAAAAAATCTGTGCATGCACAAATGGCCGCTGGACCATTCTGTGCATGCACACCCTTTTCCAAAACGGAAACAGCAGCATCACAATTTTGGAAAAGGGTGCACATGCGCAGAACAGTCCCAGGGGTCAATTTTGTGCATGCACAGTTATTCTTTTTACCTTTTTTATATTTTAAAATTAAAATTAAATGAAAAAACTCTGAAAACAAACGAAAGCAAACATACGTTGTTTTCTTATTCATTTGTTTTCAGAACATTAGTTACTAAAACAAATGGGGCTCCATTTGTTCTAGTAACTAACAAAAATGAAACAAACTGAACATCCCTATTGATATTCACATGTAAGGAAATTATGGAAAAAGAACAAGAGAAGAAGCACAAGGGAAGAAAAAGCACAAGAGAAGATCTGGCAACAGATCTAAGAGACAAGGGATGAGATTACAAGGTGATACTATTTGAAATGCCACCTCTTGCATGCCACTTTCATGCAAGATGGTTTGAATAGCGAGGTTATTAAGACTGCAGACAGATGCTGGTTGGGCTGCTGAGAGAATATCCATGTGGATTTGGCTGATGTTTGCAGACCCCCCAATACAGTGAATTACTGCTGATCCTCCACCATGAGATGTCCTGAGCTTCATGGGTCAAAACTTTGGATATGGGTAATATTCAGATGATTGGTTTAAGCCCTTTAAGGGAATACTGCATGGAATTTTTCTACACATGCAGAACAGAACTACGTACAATGGGTAAAAACAGAAGTGACAGCAGAGCAGCAGTGACCCTGTCCAGGTTCGGTCACCACCATACCGCTGACACAGCTGCGAGAAACTGAACACGTGACTTTAGCCGGAGAGCCATCTCAGCCCTGCCCCTGTGTAGTGCCCAGCACCCCGCCCTGCTCCCCCATCATAACGGCCAGCCGTGTTGGCCAGTCTCGGACTGCCATGGCAGCTCTGATCCAGGATGGGTCATGGTGGGTCAGAACATATGTTCAAACTCGTTGTGGCCCGCTTTGCCCCCGACTAACCGGGGGGGGAGGTGCTTTGCTCTAGACTGACCCCGGGGGCTGTGACTTCAGCACTTCACAGAGTGAGAGCCCAGGCTAAACACCAACACACCCGGGGTCAGTCCAGGCAAACATCTGGGGTCCCAAGCACAAACATGACAGTGACCCACGGGCCACAACGATACCAAGCTGGCCAGAGTGGGTTACTGTCACATTTGTTTTTAAATAATGTAATTTGTGAAAATCTAATGACAGGGGCTTAAGTTAAGGCTGGTTCTCAGTTGCTAAGAATGAAGAATGATATATGCCGCCAAAGGTGGTGATAGGGTGATAATGGATTGTAATGATGAAATGATGAGTGGATATTAATGAATGACCTGGCTTTTTTCCTTATTGTTTACAATCTGAATGCTTGGAGTATAAAAATGAGTAGTTTTGCAACTTTGCAATTCCAATTTACACTAAGGCTTTTTATACCACTCTTCCCTTAAGATGGACGTAAATGACATTTAAAATATAGTTATAGTGTAAATCAGAATCAGGACTTTTAATTCCAGATTATACCGTAGGCGTACGGTATAAGAAAACCTAGGACAAATTACACCAGAGTTAATGGGAAATGATGTGTTGAGAAAAACAAACATCTGACTTGCATATGACAAGTCTATTACTTTAGATCAAGACTCAAACATTGTATGGTGCTTAACTGATCTCATTCTCATTGTAAGCAAAAGAATCAATTTATTATATATGTCAGCATTTTTTGTCCAAGATCAGTAAGTGAACAGAAGTTTTTTGAGCTACTACAAAGGAGACCGAATGATGCAAGTTCAGAGTTTCAATCTGTTTCAAACAGCTTACTGCAGCTCTGTCACAGAAATGCTTGCTCTCCACTTTGCCAGCTCAGAAAGAAGTAATCTAGCTAAAGAGGCAAAGCATAATATCAGTTCACTCCCCAAAGGAAATTGTCCACTGTCCACCAGTCAAAGGGCTAAAAAAAAAAAAATGCATTTTTTTTACAACGTAGCTTTAACTTGTGTCTACACACATACAAATCTTCGTTATATACCTCTGAGTGTAACTAAATATGTCATATCTTTATCTATATGCCATATATATTAACTATAAATAGTATTTATCTTTTTAAAAATAATTTATGGAAAACATGAACAAGAACCTTAAATTAAATTCAACAGAAAATTAAGCTAACTGCCATGTTATTAAAGATTAAAATGATAAACCTTCCAAGGTAAAAATTACTATATATTTAAAATTAAATTTTCCAACTGTGAATAAATTCACCCATTGTGCTAAAAATGGCATATGCAAACAATATGCAACATTATGAAACATTGTAGCAGGAATTAACTGCATGCATTGATTTTCATAAGCACACAGGGAAAAGGAATGCTGAACTAAATAAAATAAAGCAGTCTTGAAATCTATAAACATTACGTTCTCTCTCTTTTATTAAAGAAGACACTGTGTTTTGTTAGAAGAAGAAAAAACTGGCCAGTGCCACTGGTTTCAAGTTCAGGATTGAGTTATATAATGCAGAATATTTACTGGAAACTAACAAATATACAATTCCTGCAGCATCTGTATTCATCAGATTCTCACCTGTTTCCAGAAAGAAGACAGAACCTTGTAAATCCGTTTTCTTAAGGAAATTATAAAAATCCATTGGACAGGCAATGCCCAGCATTCAACATTTGCTACCAGTAGACACTGTTCTTATATAAAATAAGAAGCAGCTTCAGAAAGCATTCAGATAGCACAGAGAATCTTAATCTCTCTGTAAATCCTGGAAAAATACATCTCGCTCACTTGTGTAGATCTCTTTATTGCAGTTGACATGGGCTTGCCCAGGGGACTAACTTGTTGTTCCATAAAGATCCTTAAATAGGCACGACTGATGAAACATTTAATCCAAGACCTTGTATCAAATGGCTGCTATTGCTAGTGACAATGATAGAAAAACCTATTTGCCAATTAAATAATTGCATGCAAAGCTATGTGCGCCTTTTAACATAGTTCATCTGTTCTGGAATGTATCCAGGCAGCTTCATATTTTACAAAAATAAAGTGTATTCCACTATATTTATAAACAGCATGTTTTGTGGGAATAAAAACGTATCTCATTTATACTAATGTAGAATGTTTGTTTAGGTAAAGAAATAAGCTTTACAGCCAAAATGCCATTTATTTTATTTAGACATGTGCTGCTTTTGGCCACTTTTTCTTTATAAGAAAACAAATGGCTTATATTTGAAACATATGGCTGCATTTTATTTGCTGAAAAACATTTATATATATATATATATATATATATATGCTGTTTCAGTTTAAGTGTACAGGATGTACAAAGACTGAGAGGAAGAGAAAAATAACCCACACAATTTAATCCAGTTAACATTAACACTTACTTCATTTTGGACTTCAGTCAAGTCTGAGATCACAAAAGCAAGTGGAAGGGCCATAGTTAAATGGGATTACATATTAAAAGAGGCTTTACTGCATTAAGTCGACCATTGTCAAAAAAGGTTAACAGGAAGGAGAGTTTTTATTTTAAAAAATAACCAAGAAACAACAATGAAATATTATGAGATCTCTGACAATGGTATTAACCTAGCAAAAAGACTTAAGCACATGCTTAACTTTAAATACATGGTACCCAATTTTCAAAACAGCTCCAAATCCTCACCTGCTGTTGGGTTTCAAAAGAGATGAGCTCTTATTTATTCTAGAGTGCTAAGCCCTTTGAAAAAACTGACCGTGACACAATAAATAATAAGTTTTATTTTTATAGCGCCCCCCGCCCCTCCACCTTACATGGCACTCGGCGGGCTGCGCAAAAAAAGTAAAACCATATAAATGCTATAAAACAATATTTTAAAAAATTATAGCAATTTAAAACTATCATTAATTTTTTTTAAATGGGGCACACGAAAAGGGAGGGCAGAGTACAATGAAGGCACCACCAATGGATCCTAAAAGAACCTAGAAAACAAATACATTTCAGGTGCTTTTTACAGGTATGGAGGGAGGAACTTAGACAAACTTCCGAGGGAGGAAGTTCCACACCTAGGGGCCCACCACATCAAAAACCCGATCACCTACCGACTTCAGACGCAATGGCGTAACCCCCAAACAGCAAGCGGTTCCTGAATGCAGACACTGAACACTGTGAGGTTCCAGGAGTAGGTCTCGAATACAGCCAGGGCCTAAACTGTTCAGGGACCTAAGGGACCTAAAAATCAGCAGCGTAATCTTAAACTCAATCTGTCGCTTTACAGGTAGCCAATGCAGAGAATGCAGGGCAGGTGTAATATGATCATGGCTGCCTAAACCAGTAAGCAGTCAAGCTGTAGCATTCTGAACAAGATGAAAGCAACAGATAAGCACTGCCGGCACCCTGTAGAAAAGGGAGTTAAAGTCAAGCCTTGTAGTCACCAGGGCATGGCTCACTGTGGCAATGTCAGTCCAAGATAAAATAAGGGTGTAACTTACACAAATTGCAGCATTGAAAAAAGCATTCTGAACCACGTCCAACACCTGGGCTGTCATGGACAGAGCGTGGAGGAAGATGGCGCCCTAGTTCTTTACCTGGCCCACTGCCTCCACCCGCCACATTCGGGGGCCCAAAGGAGGCACAGGCATCCTTATATTGGCTGCCCCTTCCCATCAACATCACCTCAGTCTTCCCCAGATTGAGCACGAGGTAGCTCCTATGCATCCAGGTGGCTATGTCATTCACGCATTCTCCAAGGCAAAAGCCAAGTTGGCAGGGCTCACGGGGCAAAAGATGTAAAGTTGTGTATTATCAGCGTACTGATGATACTGAACCCCATGTTTGATCATGACATCTCTAAAGGGCTGCATGTACAAACTGTACAACACAGGTGAAAAAAATAGAACCGAGGGATGCCACAGTTCAGTTCCTTTGGGGATGACGCATGTCCATCCATCACCACCAATTGGTTCCTCCCTTCCAGGTATGACTAAAACTACCGACAGGCAGCTCCCGTCACACCAGCACAGTTCCTAAGCTGCCAAAGCAGCAACTCATGGTCAATCGTATTGAACGCTGCAGTAAGGTCCAACATGACCAAAATGGCCAGCTGTCCTCAATCTAAAATCATCAGCAGATCATTCATGACCCCGACAAGTACAGTCTCTACCCCGTAAAAATCCCCATTGGAAATTTCCCAAAATATTGTTGGAGTCCAGGTATCTCTGTAGCCGCATGGTCACAGTCTTCTCAGTCACCTTCCCTGAGAAAGGCAGATTGGAGACCGGGTGATAACTGGCAAGCACTTCAACGTCAAGAGATGGTTTCTTCAGGAGTAAGTGAACCTCCACACATTTGAGGGCGGCTGGCACCCTCCTCTCCCTTCTTCGCAAAGAATGTAGAAAATTCCTCACAGCATTCTACTGAAGAAACTGTAGACGAATTGAGACAATCTGGATTCACTAGGCCGTTCACCACCAAAACAGTTGCGCCGAACTCTTCCCTGCAGCATCTATGCCCGAGGACAAGTACAAGTACAAAGACTTCAATAAGCTTATCTCTATGCTTAAAAATCAGCACAAGCTTAATTGTAAAATGCTATCACTTGCAATGTATATCAGGGAATTAAATTTCAGATCCAACTTCAGGAGCCAAAAGAAAAGAACAAAAAATTTAGTCGTCAGACTTTACCCTGATATTAATGCAAAGTAACAGCCAAATACTGAATATCATTATCATTCCAAACTAAGAACATAAGTAGTGCCATACTGGGTCAGACCAAAGGTCCATCAAACCCAGCATCCCGTCTCCAACAGTAGTCAATCTCAAGGTGCTTTTAAACAAGGACCTCCCATGCATTATACATGTTGCAGGGCACCACTATAGCCCTGCAATATGTATAATGGGGTGGATGGTGGGTGGGGAGGTGCTTGTCTAAAAACACCCTCAGTTGCTTGAACTGCACTCTACTATGACTTAAACAAGTACAGTCAAGAATTAAAAACTGTAGGGTATAAATAGTTCTGAGAAATAAAGAGCCAGGCCAATATGGTATCACAAGGCTTACATACCCAACTCTAGTAACACCAATTAAATGATTGCAAAAATCAGGGGCTGCTGACTGAACTCAGGAGAAGGGAACAGAGATGAAGGCATACACAGATCCATGATCGGGACCCCGCTCTTTCTGAGGGCACCCCTTAAACACCCTCACCCCCAACTTCTGTGTGGCCTTTGGAGTTTGTGCTAATTTTTTAAGTGGTCCCTGCTAGGGGAAAAGGTTTTTCCGCTCTTATAAATAGTGATAAAACACAGGCTGGTGTACAATCTAAAAACAGGCCAGAACTACAAGTGTCAGTGCCAATGCCAGTTGCTTGGAACCAAAAAATACAAAACCCAATATTGTATCTGACAAATTTAACTGCTTCACTGCATATCCTGCACATGCAGGTGTATAAACGTATGTCTCTCTCTTTCCCTAGCTCGCTTTCTGTGTGTGTGTAAATTAATCAATCATACCTTTAGCCTGTCATAAGCAGGGTTGGCATAGTATTTACCGAGGGGTGTTTTTTGCTAGGTAAAAACTTGGTATTACTGTCCTGGCCAGGGAAAGGTAGCTTTTCCCACCCCAGGAAAACAAGTCCTAGTATATGGCATTAATATTTTTGATTATTAAAACTGTTTTATTAATATACAGCAGACTGCAATGGATAACACGTAGATAAACACAATTTGGAAATATAAACTACTATCATGATATAAGCCAAATACAAACATTAGATTATATGAAAAAACAACAATGCAAAGAACACTAAACTTGAAAAACAACAATGCAGCGCTCAAGACCCAACCAGGATCCATATTAAACCTCTCTCCTTTTCCTCTCTCCAACTGGTCAGGTCCCCCATTAAGCCTGTCTCCTTTT
Organism: Sphenodon punctatus; assembly: GCA_003113815.1. Classification (NCBI taxonomy): domain Eukaryota; kingdom Metazoa; phylum Chordata; class Lepidosauria; order Sphenodontia; family Sphenodontidae; genus Sphenodon; species Sphenodon punctatus. The sequence goes on from QEPC01012329.1 coordinate 1,740,136, forward strand.
CCTACCCCCGCTCCCCTCAGCTGGCCAGGGTTCCCATTAAGACCCACTCCTTCTTCTCCCTCCCCTCAGCTTGACAGGGCCTCCATTAAGCCCTCTCCCTCCCCTCTCGCCCTTCACCTCCTCCCATCCGGGGGGCCCCAAGCCCCCTTCTTACCCAAACAGATGAACAGCTGCTGAGACCAATGCTAGCCAAGGAGGCATCTCTAGCTGGAGAAGGCAGTGGGGCAGATCAATAGAGGACAAACCAGTAGGGTGAGCAAGGGGAGCCTGGAAGAGATGGGCAAGCAAGCAGGCACCAAGACGGGCAAGTGGTGCTGTGCGCAGGCACAGCAAGGGGAAACACTCAGGCATGTGAAGCTGGCTGCACAGCACAAGGAAGGGGGCAGGGCTATATCACCATGGGAATTTTGGGAGATGCAGCCTAGGTTTCTAGGCTGGCTCCACTCTTCCCCCCCCCCCGTCCTTCCTCCCTCTTTACTGTATTGAGCGCTGCAGGGAAGCAATCACAGGCAGCACAGCACAACTAAAGCGGCGAAGCCTGGGCATACAGTCACGATGGCACAGCAGGACAGGACACAGGCACAGCTGATGCAGCTGCCTTGTGTCTGCATTCTCCCAGGTGCAGATGCACCTGTGGCTCCTATTATAGCTACGTCCCTGCCCTGTGCGATGGCAGCAGCAGTTTGCTGAGCCTCCCTCCCCGTTAGAGCTCACTTCCCAGGACCCTCACTGGCACCAGAGGGCAAGACCAATAACAGGACTCTGCTCCTTTACGTTCTTGCCCCACTACACCCCTGAACCAGTCATAAGCATCAGTTTTATGGGCACCAATGCACCTGCAAATGTCATGCCCTGCAATGTATATAGTACTAGAAAAATCTTTCATCATAAACAATCAGAGTATCAAGCCAAGACATGTATATCTCTTGCCAATACAAAGGGACTAATCCTGATTTTTTTCTCATGATCTGTAAAACATCAAAATATAAGTTTTTCAAGGCCTCTTTTTTGTTTCCTCCCCAATTACTGTAAATGAGGCTCTAATGTGTTAGAGCAGTATTCAATCATTATTCTACTGCTGTGCATTTTTTCATATTTTGGGTAATCAATCTGGTTAACTTTATGGATTTTAATTACTGTCTGCAATTACTTTGATAACTGATATTTTTTTGATGATATACATCAGTAGAACAAACCTGGACTCCTGTCCCATAGCAAGTCAGTCTGAAGGTATTATTAGCCAAGATGAATAGATTTTGCTGTCACTATATGAGTTGTAGTGTTAATGTAGATGCTTCAAGGGAAATTAATTTTACCTTATTTCACAAAATTTTGAACACACAATACAATCCAAGAAGCACACCCACTCCCTTTTTTGGATTTCAGCATCTCTCATTGGAAACTATTTATCATTTAAGTAGTTTCTTTAATAAAGTGCATAAAATGAAACAAAATTATTATTGGCTAGTCTTCCAAGTAGCAAATTTCCATTAAAGAACTTTTGTGTAGTAAAGCAATTCATTGTAAAACAAACCTCTTTAATGCACTGCTGCATCAGAGGGTTATAAGAAAATAAACTGTAGCTGTCTTACTTCTAAACTGCATTAAATTTAGCTTCTATGGTATAATCTGTTTGTTTAGTAAACAGAGTGACCGTTGTTATGTGGTATTATAATATCACTTCTCATGCCTTATGGATATTTACATGGGATAAAGTCCAAACTGTCCATGGCTAAAACTCATATTTGATTGTCTCCCTACTTCCTTTATTTTGTCTACTGGGCAAAAACTTACAATTTTTAAAAAATAGCTTTTGTAAACCTAGCTTAAATCCAACATCCTTTGTGCCAGAATTTGAGTCTAACTATCCTTCTGTTAAAAAAAAAAAAAAAACTTATTCTGAGCAGTCACAACTAGGATCCTTTTAAAAATGTTTGGCGATAACATTATCATGAAGCATCTGACAAGATATGCTGCAAAAATATTTAAGATATGGTCCTTTAAGCGTCTCAATGGGACTCTGAATCAGACCCACTGATTTCAGATGGTGCACTCCGATGCTTAAATAGTTAGTTTTATCAGGGTCCCAGTGCCCAGAAGGTTGCAGAGCCAAGCTCATAGCCAAGGACTGAAGATATCCTCCCTGTTGACAGAGGCTGCATCTAATTGCTGCCCAAACCCAGCTATCAATCTCTGCAATTTAAAATAACTTTGTGACCCTAAATCATTTAACATTTTTATTATGTTCCATTCTGATGGCATATATTTTTTAAAAGTTTTCAGCTACTGCTCTCTTATCTGCTGCTTCAAATGTTTCTAAATAACATTCTTTGTGCTTATAGCTCTAATGTCTGCTCTCTTATAATGTTATACTCAGTTCAAAAATGTTGAAGTGGCATATCTATTTGTATAAATAAGTTTCAATGCAATTAGTAATGCATAAACTATTCTTTTATGATGTATCACAATGAATACATTAGCTTTAACATCTATTCTCTTGGTAAGCCATTTTGAGGTGGTTCACTTTTGTTTTCTTTACTTTCACAAACATGCTTGCAGCCAGCAAGGGACTCTTCACTATGATTAATGGGCTCCCATTGGGCATACAGAAAATTTCCCAGCCTGGTTCCCTTGAGAATGCTCCACTACATGGATTTCTAGGCAAAGCTAGATTAAAAGAGGAGGAGCAATAGCTATAGTCCACCTACCCCACAGCCATCAATTACATACAGTTATAAATCAAAGTTTTCAGCCAGAACAAAGACTAGTGTGGCAAACAAACAAGGGCGTTCACAGCAAATTGTTTTGAAGCAAAATAAAACTCTAGATCAAAACAATGGAGCTAGCAAAGCCACTGTCAATATCACTATAAAGTTATGTTGATTTATTAAGAATTAGACCCAGTGTATCCAATTACTGCTGAATTACCTTAAACTGACAGCAGCAAGTGGAAGGGGGGGGGGCGGGGGAGATCAGCAGTGGTCTGATTTTCTGTTTCTCCTTTTTTTAAAAAATGAAAGCAATTCCATATCACATCAAATATACTAATGTGCATCAAGAAAGCATATCTTTTCTTTGCAGATTTGTGTTTCTTCTCTCCTTTTTTTGTTTCAATATTTCTCTTTCATGAAACAATGATATATGTATCTCATTCATATTCCATCTTTTTGCAGAAGCCATAGCCCTGCCTGCTTGCATTCACTACTGTGCTTACTTCTGTAGCACAGGTAATTTTGCTTCTGTTTCAGATACATTTTAAGATACCCTTCTCACAAAATCCCATTCAAAAAGAAACACTCAAGAAACCTCTAGGGACATAGTGAGGGAAAGTAACATTAACATTCCATTTAACTTTTTTTCTCTTTCAAAGCTCTGTCATTTAAACAGAACCCCCAAGGAATCATTAATAAGTCTGCATTCTGAAACTCTGGCTGAGTTTGGTGTTCCTGAAAGTGAGGAACTGGTAACTGGGTGAAAACAGACATGACGCTAACCACCCTTTAACCACCTTTGGTGATTATTTATGCATGTTGCAGGGCTGTATTGGTGACCTATGCAGCCCTGAAACATGCATAAATGACCACTAAGGTTGTGGTTAAAGGGTGGTTAGCGTCATGTCTGTTTTCACCCTCTGGTTTGAATCGCTCAGATTGGGCTCAACCCCGCTTCACAGTGCAATCAAAACACCCAGTCTTGAATGTAGGCATCTGACATATGATTCAGGTGCCATGCTTCTCTTATGCAACAACTGCCTCTTAGTGGCTGTGTTAAATACAAGGAACTTCCAAGCAACCCTGCATGATCATAGTTCAAATTGTCCTAGATAATAATGTGCTTCTCTATTGGTTAAAACTTGCGTGGAACTAAATACAGCACTACCTTGTAGTACAAGCATCTTCAATACAACTCTTGGGATCTAAGTGGAGGACAATTTTTTATTCAGTACAAAGGGAACTCCAATTTCTGTGCAACTAAGTGCACAGGTCCCTTCTGCATGTGCTCAGAAAGCTAAGAATATAACCAAACAAACCCAGGTGACACAGAGAGGTGAACTGTACAGTAGCTCTTCTTTAAAGTAAAGCCAGTGCCAGATTAACTGGTAAGCTTATGATGCTATAGTGCAGTGGTGAGGAATCCACATCCAAAGGTATCCATACACGTTTGTATTGTTGATGGTTCAATTTATCAAGCTCTGAAGGCTGGCACAGAAGTTGGAGGCAGGAGTGCTTACGGATCAGTGACACGGATCTGTCCCTTAGCCTTGTGTGCATGCTCTCATCTGTATTCCGTTATCCTGAACTCAGTTTTTCAGTGCTTGGGTGTAGAAACTGGACCCAGGGGCCAAATAAAAAACAAACAGGGGCTGTATTTGGCGCCGAGCCCAAGGTTCCCCACCCTAGCTGTAGTATATCACTCCAGCCCAATTGGGGCCCATGCCACTGGTATACAAAAGCGTACACAATTCATGCCAGTGTATATACTGCTTCCAATGGCAAAGGTGACCGGCGGTGGCAGCATTTTCAGAGTAGGGGTGTGTATGTCATTTTTGTTATTACAGTAATGATAACGAAAATGGTAATTTTCATTATCGTTATTGCAATAACAAAAATGACAAATAAGAAGAACGAAAACAAAAATGAAAACGACATTTTGTTTTTGAAATTAAGGGAAAGAACTGAAAAGCGTATTTCCGGCTATAACGTTTTTGTTTCTTACTCAATTCTGATGAAACTTGGCGAGCTTGTACCACCAACAGAGGGCACTATATGTACCAATTCTTGAAAGGATTAGATAAAGGAAATCAATTTTAGAAGCAATTGAATACTGTAATTTTAAGAAAAGCTCCATATACATTCATGGCTACAACTTCTTTATCTTCCACCCAATGTGCATGAAACCTGTGTATATTATGTCCCTCCAAAAGCTAACACTCCTGTCAATTTTCAGAAAGATTGGATAAAGGGTCCTGATGGTATAAGACATTAACTTGGAAATACATTTCTAGCTGTAACATTTTTATATTCCATTCTGTTTACCAGACAGTTGGCAGGAACGTATCGCATACCTTCCCTGTCATCCCTGCCAAACTACAGGACAATTTGATAAAGGGACCCAATTTTATAAGCAATTGAAGTTGTTCCCTTGAAGACCATTATTCAGATAAATAGCAGCACATGCAGTGCCAGTCAGAGGCCGGCACCTGGCATGGAAGGGGATGGGAGGCTGTAGGAAGGAGGATATGGAGCAACCCAAAAGACTGACAGACACAATCGCTGGCCAATTACTGCATGCTTCCAGCTTTACAGGACCAATTGGTAGTGGCTTCGAGGCAGGCATAGGGGGCGGCCCTGAGGTGGGCATAAGGGCATAAAGGACATAACTGGGACTTTGGGGATAGCATCCCAGCAATCAGGGGACATAGTTTACACATCCAGGCTGGTCAATTATCATCACAATCACATCCTGCAGCACTGTGACAGAGGACATAAGAGAATCTCTATTGACTCTTTCCTAAACAGATGCTTCTGACTTCCCAGTAACAAGTGGGGGAAAGATGTTGGGATGGTCACAGCACAGAATGAGGATATTTGGTTGACATTTCTGCTGGCTAATTGGCATCACAAACCTATCTTTTACCACCGTGACATGTAAATGAATCCCTGGCATAGGCTCCTTCTCTGCATATGGTGTGCAGGCATATAAAATTGGGACCCTTTATTACATATTTCTGATATTTGACAAAGATGATCATAAAAGTGTGATATACAGCCCTGCAAAATGTCATGTACACTGGTTGGGCTACAAAGATGTGACAGTCAGACATACATTTATAGGTTAATTGTTTATACCACCAGGACCCTTTATCCAATCCTTCTGAAATCTGGTTTAGGTAGTAAATATGGGAAGGGGTATAAACCTTCCATGTTTCATCTACATTAAATGTGAGGCAAAGAAGTTACAACTAAGAATGTATGTGAAGATTTTTGCAAAATAATATAATTCAACTGCGTATAAAATTGGATTCCTTCATCCAATATTTTCAGAATTTGATACACTTAATGCCATCTATTGGAGGTACAATCTCTCCAAGCTTCAGCCAAATATAGTGTAAAACAAAAAACGTACAGCCAAAAATGTGTTTTTCATTTAAACCAATGGAAAACGAAAACGACAGATTTAAATAACGAAAACTAAAAACAAAAACAAAAAACTACATGGTCCCCTGGTGCACACCTCTATTTCAGAGTTACCTGCCTGCCTACCTACCTTCCGCAGTGAGCCCCATCCACATTGAGTGGGCAGCAGTGGGAGAGTCATGAACCCACAAGCAGCAGTAATAGGAGTACGGCTGGTCCTCAGAGCCTCACACAAAAAAGGATGGAGCCTGGGGCAGGGCCCGGCAGAAGCATCTACCCCAGCTGAAAGTTGCAGCAGCATATCGCTCCCCCACCGGAAAGTGTCTGGCACAAACTCCCTTCAGACGCACTGCCTCCTCGCTGAAAGATGATCATACTTTCCAACAGTACCTTTTTGCCCCCCAGTAGGATAACAGGTTTTATTATCTTGTACTGCTTCCCCACTGTGTAAGATCTGTATTGGGTTCAGCAGACATGAACACCTCATTAATCCAGCGGGAGAAAGAGCTGTGACTCCCTTGCTTATTGTTTAACATTGCTGGGTGACAGAGTGGGGCATCTTTTCTCACATCAAGAAGTTTGGGATAAACACTGCTATCAAAAGCACTAAGAGAGTTAACACCCAGGCAGAAGGGAGAAGTGTGCCTGGGAGCAAGATGAAAACAAGATGTGTTTGTGAGAGATTATTCTTTAGCGTGCTGAATGGAACTGTCACTGTTTCCACCTGGGCTGCTTGCATGCCTTTAAAACTAATACTTTAGAGCCAAAGCCAATGCATACATTTGAGATTTTTCCATTTTTAATAGGCTGTGTTTTAACTTAAACCATCAGTCCTGCACATACAAACGTGTGTGGATACCTCTAGGAGCTCTATTTATAAGATGATACATTTTCCTGGGATTTTGGAGGGAAGGGTCTAGGCTGGGCAGAGCCAGTAGTCCTGCTCATTCTCTTTGGAAGAAGGTTGGAGTTTGAGCTAATGTAAATACACTATTTGATACTTTATAAATAACTCAGCCCCAGAGTTTGTCAACGGGCTACTACAAATTTTCAGAAACACGTACAAATGTATGCAAATTAGGCATGGCATGAATTGTACCTATTTCTCTCTTTCAGATGTTGGATGGTACGGGAAGGGCTAACGTTAAGTGTAGGAGTAGCTAATGGTGACAGGACTCTTCTGCAGGAGGGAGTAGAGGCTGCCACACCCACTTGTGGGTGGCTCCTTGGCTCTCCCCCCACCCCCCCAAGCAAGTGCTTCCTGCGGGACTCTCACTGTGCAGGAAGCATCCACAGGGAAAGGGGAATGAGACTCACCCTCAGAAATGGTGGGTAGCCATCCATCATTGGGTACCAAAAAATGAACTGGAGATTTGGACCTCACATGCCAAACAGAACTGTGTAACAGACATCCAGTTTACTCCTATACTATTTTGGTCTCCATTTCTTACACTTTGGACCAGTACAGTAACCACATTCTCTCTAGGTAAAATGCAAGAAATTGAAAAATAAAATATTATTGCTAGCTGCATTTCCAAAAGACGCTACCTCCTCCGCTGATACTTTTCCCTGCCTAGTTGCTTTCCTTCCTAACCATTCTATCACAGCTACCCCTTATTATTCTTTTGTCTCTGGACTAAGACATGCATTATACTGTAATCACCTCAGCAACAGAACAATCCCTTTCCTTCCTAGAAAGTGATAAGTACCTATGAAGTAACTAACCCCCTGCTCCTCAAATATCAATGTGATATGGCACAGCCTGCCTCAGCATGCCTCAGGCCTAGGAACCTGATCCTATGCATTCTTTGGGGTTTATCACAGATAATAAGACTACAGTACACAGGAAAAGATAAAGAGAAACAACCGAAATATACAATCATATGCCAAACTGAAAAAGGAAGAGAGTGAACTCATCTTCTTTGCATCATTCACAAGTGATTTGTTATTATAATTGTAATATTTATGGTTTTAAGGAGCTCTACCAAGCATACAGTAATGTCCTAGTTATTTTACTTCATTCTTCATGTGCTAAAATCATTCTTGCTTTTATTAGTGTGGTGTCTTTTTCTTTTTCTGTTCACAGACAATGAACTTGAAGCTTACCTAAAAGCTAATTATCTCAAATTATAATCTCTTTCACCAGCACACTATCACTTAACAAATGTTTAGAATCAACAGAAACTGCAAGAACCCAGCACTTCGGGGTGGCGGGGAATCTACATGTCTAAATATGGATTTGGGTTCTTTCTAACTACGCACGTATATATTTGAAGACTTTGAGCTAACATTCCATATGAGAGAATAATGTGTACTCCTGTACATCTGAAGGTTTTCTGAAAAACAATTTAGGGGGAAAAAATTCAAAAGTGCCCACTTTTGAGCCTGAATGGTTTAGGCAGGCAGTCCGGGTAAAATATTTAAAAGCACCAAAGCAACTTTCATTCATTTTAAATGAAATTTAGGTTTCCGGGTGCCTAGGGGTGTTTTTAAACAAGATACTACCAAGCATGGCCACCCAGTAACCACTCATATGACCACCTGTTTGAAGGTGGTGTTGGGGAGGTGTCCGCTTCTGTGAGCCACACAGCACCCACTCATGGGAAGCACACCAAAAAATCCAGAGTGCCCCTTGTGGGGCAAGCCAAAAAACTGTAACAATGGGCACCCACACATCCCTGACCCTTATGAACTGGGACGGCCACCCATGCCAGGAGACAGGTCTGCAATCTGGTCACATCCACTGGAGCCCTGGCCAGGAGTTCTTAAAGCATCTACACAAAAAACACAACAAACTCTCTTTGCGATGCACAAAAGAAGAGTCAGCGCCATGGAGGACAGTAGCTTGGCCAGCGACTTCCTGCTTCTCCCGCCCAGTACGCGTCTCCGTTGTTGCCTGGGACTGTCAGCAGCTGTAGCAGCTCCTGGAATCATGGGCAGGAAGGGGTTACTGGCTGCTGCAGCTTCATGTTTTCATGGTATCCGCAGCTGTGAGACATGACAAAGTGCAGACAGTTGGGGGAGGGGGACTTGGGGGGCAGTTGTTGCTGCCCATGAGTTATCTGCAGGGCCGATCCATGGTGGCAGGAGTGCGTGGAGGCTGACTGCATCTACCTGAGTGGCTGCCCCACAACTGTGCCACTCAACAGCCACTGACCTCTGTCCCAAGTAAGCCTTGCTCATTTAGCCTTCCAACCTCAACGGCAGATCACTCGATGACCTCATTGCTTTCTGGAATACCCTGGTTAGCCGAGGCCATCGACCGGATGACTCCCAGACGTCTGCTCCCCGAGCATATGCGGTGCAGGGCTCCGTGGTTCATGGAAGACCTGTGTCAGCTGAAGTAGGTGAGGAGACAGAGCGGCGGCGGTGTCATACTCGTATTGAAGCTGACTGATTGCGGCATAGAGCTCCTTTAAAGGCCTATGCTGTGGCTATGCGGGCAAGATTCTTTGCTACCATCATATAATCTGCAGAGTCTCATCCAGCGGATCTTTTCTGGGTGGTGAAGGGGCTGGTCAGTCCGGTCTCTCCGTATGGAACTGGAATCTTCCAGTGCCCACTGTGACATGTTTATTGACTATTTTGTGGATAGAACCACTCATTTTCACCACAGTTTTGAAACTGCGCTTGATGCGGTAGGTGTACCCCGAGTTATGGATGTCCCATCTGGTCCGGTTTTGTGGGATCAGTTTCAGCATCAGCAGGTACCACCCACTGATGCGGTGGAGATGTGCAGGGCTGCGAGGGCCACAGCTTGCAAACTGGATCCCTCCCTATCCTGGCTGGTGAAAGCCAGCTGGGAGACGTTGGGGCCATTACTGGCAGGGGTTGTCAATGACTTTCTTGTGAAGGGCAAGGTTATGGGGTGCCTAAAGGAGGCTGTGGTGTAGCCTTTGCTCAAGAAGCCATCTCTTGACATTGACTCTCTTGTCAGTTATCGGCCAGTCTCTAACCTTCCCTTTTTAGGGAAGGTTCACATCAGTTTCCTTGATCCCTCGCAGTCTGACTTTTGTCCAGGGTATGGTACTGAGACTGCGCTTGTGGCCTTGGTTGACAATCGGCGCTGGGAGTTAGACCGAGGTCAGTCCACTCTTTTGATTCAGTTAGATCTGTCAGCCACTGTCATGCCGCGATGCCGCGGCATGCCCCGACGTGGCAGAGGGCCCAGGGAGAGACCCGACAGACCCATGTGGGAGGGAGGAACGCCCCGCCCCCAGTCCAGGGGATTCTCTCGCCAACCGCAACGCAGACTTTCCTTCTGCTGTGGCCAGGCGCCCTACAGACAACAGCCCTGGCCCCGCCCCGACACAGCGCGCACTTAGCGACACGACATGCGCGGCGGGGGGGCGGGGCCCTGACCCATTTACAAATGCCCTCACCTGGACAGCTTTAAGGATAGATAAAAACGCCAGCAGGGCGTCAGTTCTCCGCCGGTAATCAATGAGAGAAGCTGGCCCCTTACTCCTGTCTTGAAAGTTAAGTGTTTGCCTTGCTTGCTGTGTGTGAGTTCCTTGTGCCTCCCTTGTACCTTGCCTTGCTAATCCTTTCCTTGGTTGATTGTAAGTTTGTGAGCAAGCCCTTCCTTGCACCCCCTCCCCGCCCCCATAATTGGCCCGTGGGTATTGTGTTCCGCCTGATTGTTCTCCCCTGCCCGTGTGCCTTCCCTTGGATTGTTTGAGTTACCCCATTCCCCCTTGCCCGGATTCCCCCCCCCTCTCCCTTCCTCACCCCTGGCCCCTTTCCACTTCCCCCATTCCATCTGGGTTCCCTGCCCCGTGCCACACCTGAGCGACCTGGGTAGTGTGCGGTTGATTCCCCTGCCTGTACCCCTGTCTCTGGTTAGCACATTCTCCCCTTCCCTGTGATGAAAAGGGTTGCCTTCTGACTCAGGAGGAAAGCCCACCCAAGAACCTGAGGGGATTATTGGCAACTCAGAGTGCCATCAGAGAGACGGCCGTCCCTTTCGGAGACCTCTTTCAGGGGTATCCCTCGCCCCTTCCCCCCACCCTACCTGACAGAATTACTGGCATAATATCCCCTTTCCCCCTTCCTCTCATGGAGCCCCAGGATCCCTCCCAACAGATCCAGGACCTTCTATTGGCAGTCCAAGCGTTAACCATAGAGGTTCAAGACCTTAAAAAACAGAATCAAATCCTCTTAGCACAGAACCAGCTCTTACAAGAGGCGGTGGGGGCCATGGGTGGAGTGGCAGGAGCCATTCCCCGGATCCCTCCGCTTCCATTGCCCCAAGCCACGAACCCTGTTGTCCCAGGCCCAGCCCCTCGAGAGCCCACGGCTCCCCGACCAGACAAGTTCTATGGGGACCGGAGGGCCTGTCAAGGATTTTTGGCTCTGCAATCTGACCTTTCAGACTCAACCCCTTTCGTATAACACTGACCAAACGAAAGTCACCTTTATTATAGGACTATTAGGTGGAGTGGCCCTGGATTGGGTCACATCCCTATTGGCCGCTAATGATCCCCTTCTACGAAATTACGATGGGTTTGTGAAGCAGTTCAAATTCCTTTTCGATTACCCCCATCAAACACGGGACGCAGAACAGGCCATTCTGCACATTAAGCAAGGAAAATCCTCACTCCTTGATTAAGTCACCCGTTTTCATTGTCTATCTTTTGAATTAAAATGGAGTGAAGCCGCCCTGTGGGCCCTGTTTCATCAAGGCCTCGCCGACGAGATTAAGGACCAGCTAGCTGGGGCTGCGGCCACTCCCGCTACGTTGGAAGATCTGGTCACGTTGGTTATCCATATTGATGACCAGTTGGGTGAATGAAGGAAAGAGAGACAGCGAGAACAAGGTAAGGGCACCATCCCCAAGGCTCCCCAGGGTCCCCTGGGGTTCACCCCCCCTCTGATGGGGGATGGGGGATGGGGGAACGGAACCGATGCAGGTTGGGGCAGTTCGAGGCCCCTTAAGCCCCGCCGAAAAGGAGACACGTCGCCTCCTGCGCTTATGCTTCTACTGCAGAGCAAACACGCATTTCTCCAGAGAGTGCCCGGTGAAGCCAAGTCGACCCGCAGGGCCAGGAAACGCCAACAACCGGGAAGGACAGGGGGCCTCCCGGTAATCTCGCTATTCCCCACAGGTCAAGGGGGACTCTGGGTTACCCCACCTCGGCAGTTGGTTGTTCCCATGATGGTGCGGCTGGAACCCTCTACCTCCCTGGTCGTCCGTACCCTCATCGACTAGGGGGCCTCCGGTAACTATATGGATCTTACTTTTGCACATAACCATGGGGTCCCCGCACAAGAATGACGTAGAATTGAGCTGGTCCAAACCATAGACAGATCACCTATTTCATCTGGCCCGGTGCTAGAGTGCACCCCACCATTACCCTGTACCATTGGAGCCCACCAGGAAGAACTACAATTTGACCTTATCGCGTCCCCCTTCTTTTCCTTGGTTCTGGGTTTTCCGTGGCTCCATCGCCACAACCCCACGATTGATTGGGAGTGCAGAAGCCTGCATTTTAGGTCCCCCCAATGCCACAAAACCTGTCTTCACCCTGTACCACGAGTCTTGGGGGGCATGGAGAATCGTTCCTGTGACGGCACCTCCTGACTCCCTGCGGTGTATCAAGACCTTGGGGGGGTTTCGACAAACAGGAAGCAGCCATCCTCCCACCCCACCGACCTTATGACTGCCCACTGAATTGATTCCTGGAGCAGAACCTCCATATGGGCGGATCTACAACGTAGCACCCGGGGAAACCAAAACCCCCCGCAGCTACATTAAGGAGAACCTGGAAAAAGGGTTTATCAGACATTCTTCCTCCGCAGCAGGGGCCTCCCTGTTTTTTGTACCCAAGAAGGAGGGCGACCTCCGCCCCTGCATAGATTATCGAGGCCTCAATAGTGTCACTGTCAAGAATCGTTACCCCCTACCCCTCGTCTTTGAACTATTGGGAAAACTCCAAGGGGCAAAAATCTTCACCAAACTCTATCTTTGGGGGGCCTACAACCTCGTAAGAATCCGCAAAGGTGACGAGTAGAAAACAGCGTTTAGGACACGTTTTGGTCATTTTGAGTATTTAGTGATGCCCTATGGACTGGTAAACATACCAGTGATGTTTCAACATTTTATAAATGACATCTTTCAAGACCTCCTGGATGATTTCCTTGTAGTGTACTTGGATGATATCTTGGTAATTTCCTCCTCCCTCGCGGAACATGTGGAACATGTCCGCACTGTCCTCTACAGATTACAAGCACATAAACTGTATTGCAAGCTGGAAAAATGTTTGTTCCATGCCTCCTCAGTTCCTTTCCTGGGTTTCATCGTGTCAGCCACGGGGATCCAAATGGACCCCAGCAAGGTATCGACAATCCATCAATGGCCTGCCCCCCCTTTGGTCAAGGCATTACAACGGTTTTTAGGTAGTACTAATTACTACCGCCAGTACATCGATAACTATGCTCAAAAAACTGTCCCGTTGACACAATTGCAAAAGAAAGGGGTACCTTAGCGCTGGCTAACACCACAACAACAAGCCTTTATACAACTGAAGAAGGCATTTATCGCCGCTCCGTTGCTCCAACACCCGGATGTCACTAGACCCTTCATTGTAGAAGCTGACGCATCCGATAGAGCCATCAAAGTCGTCCTTACACAAACCACGGAAGGCCATAAAAAACGGTTACCATGCGCCTACTACTCCCGACAGCTATCCCCTGCGGAAAAGAATTACACTATCTTAGACAAAGAACTTCTAGCCATAAAGGCCGCGTTTGAAACTTGGAGGCACTACTTGGAAGGTGGCCCTCACCCCATCCTCGTCTTAACGGACCATAAGAACCTGACATACCTCCAGACCGCCCGAATAACCAATGGACGACATGCGCGCTGGGCGCTTTTCTTTTCCCGTTTCTGTTTCAAGATACAGTACTGTCCCGGTCCCGAAAACACAATGGCAGATGCCCTATCACGCTGTGAGGAAACCCCAAACGCACCCCCCTTCCTGTCCTGAGCTGGTCCTGCCAAATGGAGTATTTGCGACTACACTTCCCTCCTTGCAAGATCTCCAAAAAGAAAGTATGCTCACATCCTCTACCCCAACTGACATTCATACCAATGGGTTATACTACCATAAGGGACTAGTGGTCATCCCCCCCCCCCAAAATACCATCCTCAAGTGCTGTGGGCTCACCATGACTCCCCTTTAGCCGGACATTCAGGATACCAACGAACCCTACACCTCATCCTACGGAGATTTTGGTGGCCGGGAGTAAGGCAAGAGGTGGAAAAGTATGTTCGAGGATGTTCCATATAAGCATGGACCAAGATCCCTCACCAACTCCCTGTAGGGTTGTTACAATTAACTCCCACCCCAAAGGGACCCTGGCAAAAGATTGCCATGAACTTCATTGTCATACGGGAGGGAGTGGTACCCTCCAACCGTTGTACCACCATCCTGGTGGTAATAGACTACTTCACTAAGATGGGTCATTTTATAGCCTGTTCGGGACTCCCCACAGCAAAGGGCCCCGCGGAGTACCTATTAAAGGAGATCGTCCGTCTTCATGGTCTACCCGGTGAGATCATCTCAGATCGAGGCCCACAATTTGTCTCCAAATTTTGGAAGGCACTCTGCGCTCTCCTGGGGGTTAAAACCCAGCTAACTGCTTACCATCCCCCAAGCAAATGGTCAGGTCGAACGCACGAACCAACATATTGAACAATACCTTCAGTGCTTTTGTAACTACCTACAAGACAATTGGACAGACCAACTTCCCCTGACCAAGTTTATGTATAACAACGGGCCAAATGCATCCCTAGGAAATTCACCTTTTTATGTTTCCTATGGGTTCCATCCCACCCTAGGCCTACCAATACTACCCCCAACTACCGTCCCTGCTGCCGGAGCTCTTGTGCATCGGATTAAACTTATCCAAGCAAAAGCACAGCACTGTCTAAAAAAGGCATGACAGCAATATAAAATTATGGCCGACAGGCATAGGAAACCCGGCCCCGTGTTCCACGTAGGGGACCTTGTATGGGTTCGACGGAAACATTACCCATCCCTTCGCCCTTCAGCTAAGCTTGATGACACCTATATGGGCCCCTTCCCTATTCGACGGCAGTTGAACAAGGTGACCTATACCATTGGGCTCCCCCCCATTTCCGTATCCACCCTTCCTTTCACATTTCCTTACTAAAGAAGGCGTCCCCCCTCTCTACCCCCTTCAACGGGACTCTCCCTCCCCCTCCTGTTCCCCCTCCAGGGTATCCCTGAATATGAGGACCGTGCTAATTTGGACTCCCATTATATAGGATCCCGGCTGCACTATTTGGTGGATTGGAAGCATTATGGGATGGTGAAATGGTCCTGGGAACCTGCGGCCAATCTGCACGCCCCCCGCCTTGTTCTCGTCTTCCATCGCTGCCACCCCTCCCGCCCGGGCCTCCGTACCCTGGTGGGGGGTGAGGGGGGGCCTGGACGGGGGGGGTACTGTCACGCTGCGGTGCCGCAGCGGGCCGCGGCGGTGGCAGGGGGCCCAGGGAGAGACCCGACAGATCCATGTGGGAGGGAGGAACGCCCCGCCCCCAGTCCAGGGGGTTCCCTCCCCAACCGCAACGCAGACTCTCCCTCTGCAGTGGCCAGGCACCCTACAGACAACAGCCCTGGCCCCGTCTCGACGCAGTGCGCGCTTAGCGGCAAGATGCGGGGGGCGGGGCCCTGACCCATTTACAAGTGCCCTCACCTGGGCGGCTTTAAGGCTAGATAAAAACACTGGCGGGGCATCAGTTCCCTGCCGGTAATCGATGAGAGAAGCTGGCCCCTTACTCCTGTCTTGAAAGTTAAGTGTTTGCCTTGCTTGCTGTGTGTGAGTTCCTTGTGCCTCCCTTGTACCTTGCCTTGCTAATCTTTCCTTGGTTGATTGTAAGTTTGTGAGCAAGCCCTTCCTTGCACCCCTCCTCACCCCCATAATTGGCCCGTGGGTATTGTGTTCTGCCTGATTGTTCTCCCCTGCCCGTGTGCCTTCCCTTGGATTGTTTGAGTTACCCCATTCCCCCTTGCCTGGATTCCCCCCCCCTCCCTTCTTCCCTTCCTCACCCCTGTCCCCTTTCCACTTTCCCCCATTCCATCTGGGTTCCCTGCCCCGTGTTGCACCTGAGTGACCTGGGTAGTGTGCAGTGGTGTGTGGTTGATTCCCCTGCCTGTACCCCTGTCTCTGGTTGGCACATTCTCTCCTCCCCTGTGATGAAAAGGGTTGCCTTCTGACTCAGGAGGAAAGCCCACCCAAGAACCTGAGGGGATTATTGGCAACTCAGAGTGCCATCAGAGAGACGGCCGTCCCTTTTGGAGACCTCTTTCTGGGGTATCCCTCGCCCCTTCACCCCACCCTACCTGACAGCAACTTTTGACACAGTTGACCATGAGATGCTGGTGACTCGTTTGTGAAACCATGCTTGGGTGGGTGGAACTGTTCTTGAATGGTTCCACTCTTTCCTGACCAGAAGAAGAAAGTGTGTGGTACTGGGGGATTCTACATCATTCCCCCGGGATCTCACATGTAGAGTTCCATAGGGATCTACTTTGTCCCCTACTGTCGCCCTTTGGGCGAGATCGTGAGAGGGTCTGAAGTTGGATGCCATCAATATGCTGATAACACCCAGCTCTACCTCTCATTTTCATCTGACCCAGCCCCTGAAGTCTCAATGTTTAGCTGGTGTCTGGCTGTGGTGAGGGATTGGATGAGGGAGAGCCGTCTGAAGCTGAATCCCGACAAGATGGAGGCGATGTTGGTGGGAAGAGGCAAGGGAGTGGAGGTCATCGATGGGGTACGTCCCTCTTTGGTCCCTCAGGTTTGGAACCTGAGACTGCTCCTCAACTCACATCTCCACCTGGATGCCCAGGTGGCAGCTGTGGTGAGGAGTGCATTTTGTAAATTACATCTGGTTCGTCATCTTCCGCCTTCTATCTCAGGCTCCAATCTGGCCACTGTCATCCATGCATTCATCACTTCGAGACTGGACTACTGCAGCGCACTCTACGTGGGGCTATGCTTGGTGGGTGATGACCCGGAGACTGAAACTGGTGCAGAATGCGGCGGCCTGCCTCCTGACTGGGACGAGCTGCTCTGAGCACATAACACTGGATGTACTACGTTCACTGCACTGGCTGCCTATAGTCTTCCGGACCCAATTCAGGGTGTTGGTTATTACTTTTAAAACCCTACACGGCCTGGGTCCAGAGTACTTGCGGGACTACCTCGCCCTCCGTGTCCTGGATCATACCCTGCGGTCAGCCGGGGGCACCCACTTGGAGGTCCCCTGAGTAATCCGGGGGGTGATGCTCGAGAGGGCATTCTCAGTGGCTGTGCCTCAGCTGTGGAACTCCCTCCCAGTGGGGGTTCTCCTTTCTGTGGATCTCCCCTCCTTCTGCAGACAATGTAAGACCGGGCTTTTCTGCCCAGCTTTCGGNGGGGGGGGGGGGGGGGGGGGGGGAGTCCTTAGGGGTGGAATATTGAGTTACTCGAGCTACATTTGTTTCAATTTTAAAATTTTTATGAGTTTTATATTGTCTTTTTATATTTTGCTTATTTATTGTACGCTGCCCCAAGCTGCCATTGGGCAGGAGGGGATGAATTATAAGTTATGAAAATAAAATAAATAAACAAACATCCTAAGTTATTTCTGAAAATGAGAATCACACACATAACTCACTTAGGTGGCTGAAAACCTTACCCTTAATATTTGTACAGCTGGAAAATGTAAATGACTAACCTTAACTTTTCTTATTTACTACTTTCTTTAGGATTACCAAAGTGTCACAATTCAGAACAAAGTTTACTATAGTTCATTAAAGTCTAGAGAAAATGCAGTTCATCTATGCATACCGTAACAGTTTTAAACAATCGAACTAGCTCAGTTACAAAATAACACATTCAAATGAATTTTGTTTTCAGCACATAAAGTTTCTACACATATGGGCTTCCATTTCCTGCTTTCACATGTGAATCAAAGGCACTTGCAAAAATGCATAAAAGTTCGCAGAAGTGTGTATTGTTCCTTCTTCGTTTCCAGAGCCCATATTATGTACTAGCAATAGAGAAATACACTTACTTATTTCAAGAAATAACCCTGCATAATTGTAATACTTATAACAGATAGCACAATCTTTTATGAAACCAGTGGATTTCAGTCACATATCCATTGTGGCCCCTGCAGTATCAAATAGCACATCCAGCACACAATTTTTTCCATTCTCCATTTTGTACTTTTGGAATGATGTACATCTTCCAAAGTCCACAAAATAATGAAATTCATTAATCTATAACTCTCACACATGAAAGAGTTCCAATTATCCTACTACATTATTCCTGATTGAGAGGAAAAATTTGTCATGACTGTCTGGCAAAATCCTACAGCAATAAATGTTCAATTTATAATATTTGAAAATCTTAAGTGCATTAGTGCAGCAGGGTGGCTGAGGAGGTCCCTGCTCCTTTAAGAACACGAGATAACTGACAAGGTCCATTTAACAAGGGTCGCCAAACTGATCAGGGGCCAGGTGAAATCAGGACACAGGTGTCAATCAAGAGTGAGGAAAGACACCTCTAGAGTGGTTGGTGGACTAGGGGCTGTGGAGAGTCGGTGGAGGAGAGCAGCAGAGCCAGCAGAATGGCTGGCTGGGATGGAGCGAATGGCAGCAGTAGCAGAGCAACGGGAGGGGCCTGAGCTTAGGCCATGTGCTGGGGAGTGCAGGCCTTGTACCCCACCAGCTAAACCAGGTCAGAGATCGAGAAGGCTCACCTGGGGAAAGGCTAGAGCTCGGGCCAGCGAGAAGAACATTGGCCCAGATGCCAGCAACGCAGAGCGATGGAACAAGAAGGTTACAGTTATGAGACCGGGGTGTGGGGAACTATGGGATGTGAGCTGCAGGTGACACCACAGGGCTGCAAGGTGAGCTGGGAGACAGAGGAAAGGCAAGTGGCTCAATGACACAGGCAGGAGTGGGGAGATTGTGCCTTGACCGTGACAGAGAGAGAGGGAGAGAGTGGAGTCAAGAAGGTGAGCAAATAGCGGGTAATGGACAAGGCATGGAGTTTAACTCAGACTTGGGGCCAGGTCAGGTACAGACCAAGCGGTTTCACCAGTATACCTGGGGGCCTGAAATGCATGCCCTGTGACAGTTCGTAATTTTGATTGAATTATAGAAATACTAACTCCCAATTTTATCTGCAATAAATGACTGAATTTTCCCAAATTTTATTTTCAAAGCTTATGCATGCCATTTTTGCCTCTGCTTTACGTAAGACTGTGATCCTGTTACTACAAGCTTATAGTTTTATGCATCGTAACTTTATACGTCAGTCAACTTCAACTTCAAAAGGGTCTGACTAATACTATTCTCTTCAAATCAACTTCAAAAGAGTCTGACTATTCTCACGCGTGTTACGTTTGCTAGTATGCTACTCTCAGACATTCCCCACAATTTCAAATATGGTCAGGGATTCATGTTCACTGCCATCCCATTGATGGCAATAGGGAAAATACAGTGAACACAGGTCCCCCTGAATATGGTAGATGCTACCTTCATAATTCTGGGGGAAACTCTGCCATTATACATGCATAGATGGCATCTACTCCAGCCAGTAAGAACGTCCGAGGACAGAGTTTGGCCGATAGTATTTAGTTTCATTTGAAATGAAGAATCACAATTTCACGTATTGGAAAATTTATGCCACCTCTGGTCTTAACAATACTAGGCTGCAGATCATGTGGCACATATAGTATCTATAAAAATAAGATAACAGACTTTTTAAATGACTTCTCTCTAAGACCTTGGCAAACTGCAATTCTACAAACAAAAACAAAAAAATCTGCACCAGGCAAACCTTCCTTCCGCTGATTCACTTAAATTTAAGATAAACCTCTTCTGTGGTTGCAAATGCCATTTCTATGGAGTTACTAATTCAGAAATGGCATCTCATCAAGGGAGCAGCTCAAACATGTCTGGCATAAAAGCTCCCCCTTGGTTTTTTATTTGTACAAAATAAACATCCACCACAGTTCATTTCAGCTGAACAGAGCCCCCATGTTTTGATCTTTGCCTACAAGAATATTAAATTTCTGTGCATCCGTCTTCTCTCTAGGGTCTTCTCTGGGGAATGTAATAGTCTATGTGTTTTTCTATTGATCTTGTATCTAAATACTGCTTTTTTCCCTCGTGGAAAAAGCTTGCCAAAGAATCAGCAAGTGTCACTGATTTTTTTAGCTGGATGAAGTGATAGCTGAAAAAGATTGAAGCAGGAAGGGGGGCGGGGGGAGGAAATATTTTTCAAATCTCCTTTAATAAAGTGTACTTCCAAATAGGGCTGTGCAGAGATTGGCCTAGGCATGCCCCAGGCCAGTGATCCATCTTTCATCCTTTTTACCAGTTTTAGACTGGCAGCTAAATTAGCTCATGGAAAAGGCTCCTGTAGGCAGTAAGCAACAACATGCCACCCAAAGTAGGTTGTAACTGAGAGAGACACAGAACAACTAGAGATGTAAGTCTGAATTAATGTTAACCAAACCGGATGTCAAGATGGCATAAAGATGTCAAGATGATGCATGAAAAAACAAACAAACAGATAAAGGTAGAAAAACCTTAATAGAAAGGGAGGTTTTTGTAGTTTAATCAATTTGTTGAGTGGCAGAACAAAATTTAATTCCCTGAGAGAAGTTAACGTCTTAAATTATTACTGCCAAGGCTACTGACTCCACAAATAAAAGCTCAACAATGGACAACTTTTTTTATTTACAGTATTTGTGTTGACAATCTGTGTGCTTTTTATTTTTTCAGGGGGGGAAATCACTGGTCATAAAAAAAAAGAAAAGAAAAGACACCAGACTTTAAATCAAAATATTTAATTTGTACTCAGACAGTATAAAAATCCAGGACTCTAGGGTGTAAACAGACAGTAGATCCACTTCTGTCTGCTCCAACCCGCTAAATCCCTGGGTTGGCCAGTCTGTGTAAAGGGCGCCCGCCACATGTACAAGTGGAACAGGCTGCAACTGCTCTGGGGCATCCTGCTGGCCACGCTCCGGAAGTTCCTGGAGCATGTTGCACAGAACGGGCTGGCCAAACCCAGGGCAACAGCCAAGCATGGAGTTGCCATCCATTTGTTGGGCGGACCCATGCTGCAGTTCCATGTCTAGCCATCCTTTGCCCCATTCAACACCATGGAGTTGCAGCCAGCCTAGAGTGTTCTGTGAGTACCTGCAACTCTATGGTGTGGGGATGCTGCTGTGCAGGCAGCCCTTGGACCAGAAAAATGGCAGTCCAAAGCAGGCAGGCACAAGGGTGTACCCCCAGAGAAGCTCCAGGGGCAACCAGGCTCCACATCCATCTAAAAACACCCACCCACACACACACCGTGTCTCAGACTGTAAGCCCTAGGGCAGGGACTGTGTCTATTCCATTACTTTGTAAAGTGCCAGATACATTTGCTGATGCTATATAAATGCTTGCTAATAATAATAATAGTGAGAGTAGAGCAGATGTGCTATTAAAAAAATAGTAAATGGAAGAGGCAAAACAATGCATTCCCCACTTCACAAACAAAGCTTTGTTAGTTTAATATTTCTGCATAAGTCATGAATTTTCAAGAGAAGCAACTGAAGCTTGCAAAGTGGACACTTCACATGTAGCTGTCCACCAAAATTACTGCTGTAAGCATTTGGCAAAAGCTCCTTCTTAAATTGGTTTGGCTACATTTGAACCATTATGCTGCTCACAAAAGGTGAACTGTACTTGGGAGAATTCTGGGGACCTGTACAGAGCATTGGATTAGTAACTTGTTTCATATTGGCAAATTTCCATAGCGCCCTGTTTGTTACACTGCTCCACATTAGCAGTAATATTCACAATTATAGTACAAAACATCTAATATTGTACAGTGCATCAATACAGCCATTTTCCTTTATATTTTATTGGTTTATTTCATATTAGAATTCAAGTGCTAGTGGCAAAGTGCTACAATCTTATAATAGAAATCTACAAAATTATAGACTATTATTTTGGATGGCAGAAACCACACAGTTCATGTACACCCAGATGTTGGTGAGATGGGTATTTTGCAGCTTATTGAAGCTGGTGTATCTGCCTTTGAAAAACATGTTTAAATTAAAGATGCAAAGCAACACCTGGGGTTTCACTGCATTGCAAATGTAAAGGAAGACTGATTTTCTTCAATGGAGGCTGATGATAACCCACAAACAGCAGGTATTTTCTGCTACCAGCATCTAGCTGGCATGTCGTGGCTACTACATCTTTAATCATAATAATGAGTCCTATAGTAATCATGATAAAATAGGTTTTAACTGCCACTGTTTTTAACTGCCACCATAATCCTCAACTGAGAATAAACAGACTTTTCAGAGCACAATACATATTCTAAGAATATGTACTGAACCAGCTGTGTCCCTAGCTGCTACACTAATCTGCTCAGTACTTTATAAATATTATTTAATGTAATAAATTCTTAACTACTTATACAGAAATATTTTCATCAAATGACTGTCTGCCATAAGAAAAATTGTTGCTTATATTGTTTTGCCTGGGTGAGAAAAAAGGAAAGGTGTCTTTTCCCTGCAATGTTCTTTGTCCTCCAAAATACAAATAGATTTTTTGCTGTGTCATTCTACTCTGACTTTTCTGTATAGTCATTAATTTCTCACTTCATTAACATCATACATCTTTAATATGAGTCTTTTTTAAAGGTCTGTCATGAAGGCTTGAAAACCTAAGCTTTGTAGAGAGAAACTGGCCTCTGGTAGAATGTTCCATCATTCTCCAAGTTGTCCTACAAGATGACCATTATGCCTACTTTGATAGCTAATACAAAGCATCCTGTTCCTCTTTATCCAGAATATCAAAAAGCCCTCAAACTTCTCTGTTAGGGAAGGTGACCAGGAGAGACTATGCAAGGATGGCCCATATTCACCACCTGCCATTACAAATTCACTCAAAAGATTTATAATTCTCCCTTAAACTTAATTTGCCAGTTCATTACCATCATTCCACGTTTCAAGCGAAATTAAGACATCCTCTTGCTATTATTTTGCTGTGTAAATCTGTAGGTATGGTTGTAATAAATGAGTGCTTCCACTCATTCCCAGAGGAGAACCCAGAGTGTGGTGATGGGCGCTAGCTTGTCATCCCCCACCAGGGAGCTCCCTTGTGGGTTTCCATAAGGCTCCATATTTCCCCCCCTCCTTTTTAATGTGTATCTGAGGCCCCTGGATGAGATCATTAGGAGATTTGGAGTGAAGTGTCATCAGTACGCTGATGACACCCAACTCTCTCTTTTTCATCTGGGCCCCATAGTCTCGAACTCTCAAAGATTACCAGATGCCTGTTCTACAGTTGGGGAATTAATGCGGGCAAGCCAACTGAACCTGAATCCAGACAAGACCGAGGTGATGATGGTTGGCCGGCTGTGTGGCCTGGGGGGCATGAGAACCCCTGTTGGTGGGGCTGATCCGATTCCCCATGGATCCCACGCGCATGTCCATTAGAAATGCATTGTGCCACGTGGATTCCACATGGAGGGGTTTCAGAATGTGGTCATTGATGGTGTCCACACTTCTTTGGTCGCTCAGATTCACAGCCTTGGGGTACCCTTGGATCCACTGATGCACCTGGACGGACAGGTTGTGGCAGTGGTCAGGAGCGCTTTTCACCAACTTTACTGAGTGAGAAGGCTGTGGCCTTTTCTAGAAGATTCCGACTTGCCCACCGTCATCCATGACTTCATAACCTCGAGACTAGACTACTGCAGTATGCTCTACATGGGGCTGCCCTTAATTACTATTCAGAAGCTGCACTTGGCTGCAGAACACAGCGGTCTGCTGGGAGTACATTACATCAGTGCTCGAGAGTCTGCACTGCCTGTCAGTAGCTTTTACAGTACAATTCAAGGTGCTGGTTTGGACCATTAAACCGCTAAACAGCTTGGGCCCCAGGTATCTGAAAGACTGCCTCTCTCCTTATGCTCTGCTGTGAGCTCCGAGGTCAGCTGAGGGCACCCACTTGCGAGTACCAACTGCCCATGGGGTTTGTACAACGTGAGTATGCAGACAGGTGTTCTCAGTGACTGTTCTACAATTATGGAACTCTCTCTTCTTGGAGATCCGCCTAAGTGCGAGCCTGTTCACCTCTTGGAAGAGATGCAAGACCTTTTTGTTTGGCCAGGGGTTTGGTGGGCTAGGATCTGGTTGGGAGGGATTGGATTCAGGGATTATGGAGAGGGTTGCTGGGTGGGGTTTATGGGTTTCTAAAACGTTCTTATGTGTTTATATGTGCTTATGTATGTTTATGTTTCTGGTTTTAGATTTTTGTGATCCGCCCTGAGCCTTTGTGGGAAGGGCAAGGAATGAATGAATAATAAATAAACAAACAAACGGCGGTCCTCCAGAGGAAATTGCAGATTCAGATTACAAATTACTGCAATTTCCGATTTAATTATGGATTCGGATTACAGGTTCGTATTTAAATCAATTAAAAAAAATAATAATAATCCAAAATGCTGCCGCCATTTTGGAAAAAGGCACTCATGCACAGAATGGTCCAGTGGCCATTATTTTTTAATTATTATTATTTAATAGATTTTTAACTGAACCACAACGGGCATGTTGCTACTGTTGTGGTTCGATATGGTTTAATCCATAGTGGCCCATTACGAGCAGTTACAAATCAATCCAAATCCATATTGCCCATCCCTAATAAATATTACCAAGAAAATTACATTCTAAATCAATCTGTAAACTAATTAGAATTACAATACACCCACTGAAGATAACTGATGTAGCTTCACTCTGCAAGTTTAAGCAGAATTAGAGAAGAGCTGGGGGATGGGCAATAGCAGCTTCCCTTAAAAGACTAACAGGCTGCAGCCTCACCAAATTCCTACCCGTTATCTGAGGAGTTGCTAAATACACCTATTGAAAAACTATGTACAGTATCTCATTAAGTGTAGCAACTTGTTTGCAGGGAGGGATAGGAAGATGGAAGCTTTGCACAAGAAGGGAGACCTGGAAGGAATGAGTCACCGAATAGCTTTACATTAACATGGGGAAATTCAACCCTGTGGACTTCTCTGCAATGTTCTCCCGTGGCAGACGAACATGAGCAAATATTAGGTGTAAGTAAGAGGATAAACCACATCAAGTCAATGTCCACCTGCACGTTTATTAGATGCTTGCCCTCACCCGCCACATGGCCACCACCCACCGGACACACAGTCTCCACTCACAACAGGATCATGAAGGATGTAGAGCCCGCTATGCAGGCAAATGCGGGCTAATGCACACCCAAGTGTCCACAAGCCATCAACTAGTGTGCGCAGTCTCCTTGCATACAGGTCCTCCAGCACCATAGAGTAGGACAAAAAGCCTAGAGCGTTCCACAGCCCCTTACTGCCACATATGTAACGATCTGCCTTAAAAGGCCCGACGTTTCTGTGCCCAGGACCGGCCGCAGGCATGTGCGACATGTGCGGTCGCACATGGCCCCGTGGGAGTTTGGGGGCCTCGCTCCTGGAGCCTGGTCTGTTCAGCTGTCAGCTGCACCTGATTCAAATCCATGCCGCCGGATCTGCTAGCTAGCCATTCCCAATCAGCTGAGTTCAGCTCATCTGTAGCCCCGCAATGAGGGGGTGGGTGTAGGAGGAGGAGAGAGAGCAGCAGCAGCAGCACCACCAGCCTCAGGAGGAGGAGGAAGTAAGTGGAGGCAGAGCTGAGGATAGCGGGCAAATGGAGACTTGAGAGGCTAAAGCAGCAGCTGCCGCGGGGAGGAGGAAAGCCTCCTCCCCACGGCAGAGTCCCTCCTTGGATGCACCTCCCTGAGCTGGGTTCCCCTGTGCACTCAGTCCGCACTCCTTGGCTTTACTGAGGGCTGCTGCTTCTGCTACTGCATACCGCCCGCTTTGTGCCTGCTCCATTAAGCTGGCAGAGCAAGCTTGCTGATGGTAGAAGCTTCCCCTCCACCAGAGACACTTTCTCGCCGAGCCTCTCTGAATTGCCTTTCCATGGCTCCTCACTTGCCTTTGCCTCCTAGGAGCTCTGCACAGCAGCAACATGATGAGGAGAGAAAGCTGTTTGTTTACAAACAGCTCCTCCCCACATGGATGATCAGAAGGTTGCTACCTTGTAAAAAAGGTTCTTTGAGATGACTCCGAACAGTCTCACAAATGCCCTTCTCTTACGGGCAGATACCAAGCTCACTAGTTTGAAAAACTATGTGATGTCTCGAGCCCCTGCAGTATATAACAGTTCCTTCTAACTGAGTGTGCAAGAATAAAATCCTTTGCGGAGTTGGAATGGTGGGTATTTGTGAGAATGTTTAGAGCCATGTCGAAGAGCCTTGTTTACAAGGTATCAACCTTCTGTTCTTCTTCAAGTAGCTCCTCCCATTCTCACAAATGGGAGAGTACCAAGCCTAGACGACTGCAAAATTAACATGTTTCATCAGTCAATAAAGTGTCCTTTATTTTGACTGAAAGCTTTGTATTGGTTTTTTAAATTTTATTTTTACAAGTAACAAGAGGTTTTTAAGTGCGAACAGCAGAACCCAATATAAAGAGTCCTAGAGCAGTCTTCAGAGTTTAAATGCAAAGCATAATACTTCGTAAAAGTATGCGGGGAGCTCCAGATTGGAGCCCTGTAGATCTCTTAGGGAGAGATATTGGAAAACGCAGCTGTGGAAGCGCCCATACACCCCGCTGAATGGACCACCACCCCTGCCTGCTGCCCCCCTCTCTTAGAGAAGGGCGGGGAGAGCACTGCCCCCTCCTTTCCCATGATGGTGGGCAATTGGGCGTGTTCCAAAACTGAAGCGCCACTGCCAGAAGCAGACATTCATTCCCTGATTTCCCCCTCCCAAGTGGGCTGGCTCCCTAGCCCCTCCCTCTGCAAATATGCAGATTTGCATAAGTGGGTGGGGTGTAATTATGCAAATTAGGCCCCACACCAAGACTTAGCACATGGCCCCACAAACCCTAGGGCCGGCCCTGTCTGTGGCATTTTCAAATATGCATTCTCCCTGATTGTCCTGGTTGGCAGTACATGCCTGATGCTTGTTCCTTCCAAGCTGCTGCATCTACGGAATGACATGTGGAGGATAACCATCACTGGAGCCATGGCTAGAACCACTCCCTCCACCGTCCAGTCTCAGGAGCTTGCTCTCTCTCCTCACTCTCCAGTTTCAGTGTCTGTCTCAGAGCATCCTCCACCCTCAGAGTTAAAGGCAGCGTCGCATGTGGGCTCCGCTTCCCTTCCTTTTAGAAGGACCAAGGCGGGCCCAGTAATCCTAACAAAGCAAAAAATAGACCTCTGGAGTGCTCAGGGGCTCCCGGGACACATACAACAGACCCGCCTCCTTTTTGCCAGGGTCGGCCTCCAGGTACGGACTCTTGAGCGCGGCCGCTGGGGGACGATACAAGATGGCAGAAACCGCCAAAACTAGGCACGCAGCCCGATCAGGCACCGCGCCAGCCGCTAATAGAGAAGGCCAAGTGGGGGCGACACGAGCAGCCGACATTGCTGACTCGGTGTATCAGGCCAGGAGCACTCACAAGGTGGCTCTAGCTCAGAAGAGGAGCAGTCCTCAGTATCCCACCGGCCGGTAAGAACCCCTGCGGAGCTGGACCCAGCCAGCACCTCCAAATGGAGATGATGGATCGAATGATCCAGGCCGTTCAGGGCCTAGAAAGGCTACAGCCATGCCCTAGGCGAGCCCGTAAGAGGCACAGATCCCCTCCGGAATCCCAGCCTAAAAAGGCTAAAGGGCAGTCCAGGATGGCAGGGAAAGGCAAGCAGAGGGCCACCACAGGGGCTAAGAAACATAAAGAGTCCCTCAGGGAGCTCATGGGCTCCTTTTCTGAGGACACGGTGGACTCTGGGTGCCTCTGGGGAGAGGTCTCCTCAGAATCAGATAGGATTGTGTCCCCTCCACCGGTACCAAAAAGGGACGGGAGGGGAGCCCATAGACAAAAAGCCAGCAGGAGCTCATCCGGGGATGAGGAGGTTTCATCCCAGTCAGATCTCTCCCTAATGCATGATTTCACCCAGGGCTTGGAGCAGCCTCTGGAGGGGAAGGAGATGGGGAGGGAGCTTCCCTCGGGCCTGGACCCCAAGCTTTTGAGAAGGGCTGCCAGAGTACTACGCATTACCCCCAAGGTACGCAACAAAAAGGCCTCAGAGTCCTCACTCGAAGACTCAGGCTCAGATAGGGAATATATCCCCAAGCTGGATGACAGAGGAAAAGGGCTTCAGATGGACAAGGCATTTGAGAAAATTATTAGAGCGCAGTGGAAAGTGCCTACACAACACTCTAAGCTTTCCAAGGCACAGCAGACACTTTATGCCTTCCACAAAGACTGCGAGGACGTATTTGCCACGCCTAGCTTGGACGCATCAGCCTCCTCACTGGCCAGACAGTCTGTCTTCTTAGCTGAAGGGGATCTTCTCCACAAGGACCCAACCGACAAAGGCATAGAGGTAGGGCTCAAAACGCAGGTATGAGGCCCTCTCACATCTACTTCGAATTGCCACCACAGCCTCCTATGCCTCTAGAGCAGTTTTGTGGTTCGAGCTAAGCAAACATCCGAACGTAGGGGCCGCCATGTCAGATAAAATGGCTATCAAAATTACACTGGCTAACTCCTTTTTATCAGATGCCGCCATGGATTCTCTAACTTGAGCCGCTAAGGGAATGGCAGCGAATGTAGCCACCCGACGAAGACTATGGCTTAGCTCCTGGAAGGCGGATAACCACGCAAAGAACCTGCTGGTCCACGGAAGATATAAGGGCCCCAAACTCTTTGGATCAGCTCTAGACAAAGCCCTGGAGGAAACTTCCACCAAAAGGTAAGAAGCACTCGCTACAGCAGTTCCAATCTCAGAGATCCTTTTTTCGTCCCTTCAATCGGTATACTAACTGACAAGATTCCTCCTTCTACAGACAGTGGAAGCCCACCCCCTTCAGACCTAGAGGCAGTAGGAGGAAGAGGATTCAGACCAGCCAAATCAACATCAGGAGTATCTCAAGCCAGGTGATCTCCTCCTTCTGCTGCTTGAGAGTGAGGAGAGAGAGCGAGCTTCCCAATGTGACGCTTACAGATCAGTGCTGCCTCCTAGTGGGTGAAGTGGAACATCACCCTCTCCTGTTTGCTGCGCCGCTCGCTCCACAAGATGGCGCCCCGTCACGTCCCACATCGTGAGACTTGCCGTGCCAACATCTTCTGCCTCCAGTGCGTCCTCTTCTCTCTGATGGGGGGCGGGGCAAAACCCGCTCCCTCTTACACCGCCCCCATCTCCGATGGGGAGTGGGGGAGGCGGAAGCACGCATTCTCTCCAAGCATCGCCATGGCTGCAGTTCCTGTGTCTGAACTCTGCAGACCTCGCACCAAATATTTTTAATAGCTTCAAAGATAGGATGATGCCTAGTTAGGATGGCTGTGCATAACCAGTTATAAACTACTATTGGTCATGCGGCCTTACAGGACTGCCTGTGCAGAGTGTGAGCTCCTATTGGTTCCATGCCAATAAAGACCTGCTATTGCGTGGGAAAGGTTTTTCCTAACTTATGCTGGTTGTGTGTGCGCGCTGATGCACCTGCAGTGCCAATCCAAGTGTCTGCCTAACTGCACAGACATCCCTGTCACAAGCATGTCAGTGTACACACAAACTCATCTAAAAATGTTACATATGTTAGCACCATCGAAGCATGCAATGTTTTAATTGGGGTGGGAGAAAGCCACTATACATTAAGAAATGGATGGCACATCGGGGAATCTGCAAGGCAGTGAAGATCACTGTGCTCAGAATGTATGTGGGAGCAGAGCAGGAACAATATTGCCCATTGGTTGAAGGTTACTCATAATTTATTATCTTTTGAATGTTACAGTTTTTGCTTTAAATCAGCATGAGGTGTCATGGAGAGTTATTGCTAAGGGTTGTTTGCCTGGGAAAGCCAAACAGATTTTATCCATGGGGGCTGTGGCCACTTGGAGTATCTGGACCAGGGATACTCTTGGGGGAGGGGGTGGAGTGAGGGACACCCTGTCCTTTGCTGACACTTAGATGAGCCCTGATGGACAGAAAGAACTGTCAGAGCCAGTCACCGAGGCAACCTACGCACGCATACATTAGCACATGCCCACAAAGCGATTCTATGTATGCATGACGGAATGCAGACACCGCACAACCCTGCTGCAGTTCCAGGTTCAGCAGAATGGAAGAGTGGGAACCTCGGACGAGATAAGAGTGGGATGCAGGCCTGGAAGTGCCTTAGGCACTTTCCATCACGTGTGCCTAAACAGTTGTTTATGGTGTCACAGAAAAGAATTTGACCTTTTGAGGTTAGCAGGAATCTGACGCAGTTACTTTCTGTAGAAGTAGTCTCCTGTTTACATTTGCCTTCCTCAGTGAACAATGATGTTAAGGATGGAAAAGCAAAAAGCACATACAGGTTTACATAAAACAAGGTGTGCCATGAGTGTTCTGCTGAAAGAGGTACCCGTGTGTGCATTTTAATATTATACAATATTTGTTAAGTATTAGATGCACAGACTACAGATTCCGTAGTGCATGAATGAACATGGAAAAAAATACTACAATTAGTATTGTCAGCCAATGAAAGTTTTTAGTTATTAAAGCCAATCTCTAATCAATACATACATTGATTATCTGACTAATGAATTAATGTGGTCAGCCCTAACTAAAATGTGAGAATACATGTTATAAGTATGCCACATATGTATTTAGGATGTTCTGGAAATCAGACAGGTAAGTCCACTCTCGCAACACTGAAATCATCCTTTAGTGCTGGAGAAAATACAAATGCCATTTTCTTATGAAAAGAGACACAATTTAGACAAATGTGGGCCAGTGCAACTATTTCCAACCACTGGTTGCCAACTTTAGCTGCACTTGGCCTAATACAAGATGTGTTCCGTCCCAGATCGGAGGTGTCCAGTCTCAATCTTATTCACCTCACATCTTTCCCAGCTAAGGCCATTATTTAATTTTTATTGTTTGGCAACTTCTTATCTTGAGCAAGTCAATAGCCTCGCAAAGTTAACTGAAATGGTTTGAAAGCTCCTTTATATATATATATATATATATATATATATATATATATATATATATATATATATATATATATATATATATATGAATGACTAGGCTCCTAGTTTGTACACAACTATCTCCAGTTCATCAGCAATAAGTTTGCTGAGGCTGCTAAAAGCTATAGATTAGCCATCATTCTGAAAAAAACTGAGATAATGTACCACCTTACACAGGGGGAAGGATATACAAGACCTTGCAAGACAATCAATGGAGATGAGCTCAATGTGATAATGGATTTCACTTACTTGGAAGAGTTTTCTTAAAGCAGCACTGCCCTAAGTGGCACAGATCCTCATTATTACAAGGGTGTGTTCTAAAATTTATTATTATTATTATTATTATAAACTTGTATATAGCGCCAGCGATGTACCTGGCGCATTACAGAGAATAAAATAGACACGGTCCCTGCCCGAGAGCTTACAATCAGCAGGAGCTATCACAGTCCCATATAAAAGATCCACATATACATTCCTCATTCACATTTCACTATAATCTAGAATTGTTAAATAGCCACAATCTAAGCTTTGATACATCAAGAAACATACAGTCTGATAAATGGTGTGTTGAGACTTAAGGGTCTTAAAAATGTAACTTGTCTGTTTTTTTGACAAGAAAACAGAGGGTGCAATTCTAAATGTGTGAAAGGATGCACCCAAAGCGGGCTTGATCCCAAACTCTGCATCATGTACTCTTGTATTTTGATATTTCTTGCCAAAATTCTTCTTCAAAATGCTGACTAAAAGAAATTGGTCTGCATGTAGAAGTCTGCCTCTGGTTGAAGCCAACCTTTGTAGATGCTGAGCAGTTTCTGAGTTTAGAGACAAAAACAAACAGTTGACTTTAACCAGTGAAAAGTAAATAAGGCAGTTTCAGCCATTGTCAGACAAATTAGGTATTATTTGCTTTATCCTGCATTAGGTGCTTCTCTGTTTGTTCTATTCAATTCCTGCCTGAGATATTTATCATCTCTGCTTGGAGTTTCATGAACTTGGCCAGTTAGTCAGCACAGTGGCTTAATTCAAGAAATATTTAGCTCTACAGAAAATTTGGCATAAAATGGCCCCTCAGGAAAGAGGAGAGTTAGAAGTTCTCTGAATTCTTGAGTCTTCTCATCATCACCTGGCAAAACGAGGCTTGAACTATGTAACTATGGGACACTGAGACAGACAGATTAAGGCATATCCTTTTCCTTTAAGATTTTGACTTAGACAATGAATGTTGTTTAATGAATGTCTTATGTAGCAATCTGTAACTGAACTTGTTTTTCCTTTTGTATCTTCTGTTATTCCTTTTGAATTTAAGTAAACCTATACGCTTTTTATATATTCTTTTGTCTTGAGTTCCTCCTTAAAAATATAGTGTCATTTTTATACATTCTAAGCAGTCTTACCCACGTAGTAAGAGTGATCTCAGTGTAACCCACACATTGGAAACAGTTACCCCATATTCAGGTCAGATTACATCTGGTCTGGACCACTAAGTACTTTTCCATTTGGGGAAACTGAGGCACTCTGCGACACCTGCACACCATGCAAACAGTATGTGTGCATCTCGCATGCCATCCCCATGCAGACCACACACTCACATGCGATCAGGAATATGACCTGCACACAAACCATGTGCATTCAGGGGGTTGGGATCAAGCCCAATGTGCACGCATCCCCTGTAGTAGCAGATATCAGGCTTGTGGCACACACGCAAACTTCATGCAACCTGTACAGAAACCACAGTAAAGCTTGTATGCATTCACGTATGCCTGCATGAATTTAGGATCACCCCCAGAATTATCACAGGATTTTCATATCCATGCATAATTATCAATGTGCCACAGTGAATGCTACTGGTTGTCAGATACTGAATCTTGTTACAGAAGCACAGCAGTCAAACAGATCTTTATCTTTTACCTCTCGCTGGTATTTCCAAGGAATCTAAGGCACAAGACCAATCCAGCTCCCATTTTCAGCCTTTCATAAGGTGCGTTAGTCAATCTGCCACAAAAATCTGAAACTTGATCATCATCTTCACTAAACATTATGTAACTGAGAGCCTGTTTTTTTTCTAAAATGTGTGAAAACATGTGGTCATTTAGTAATAAGTTTCTGCAGCAAAATTCCACAACCTGTTCTCCAGCCTTACAGAAGTGGCACATCATTCACAAGGAAGTCACAGGTCTCCCAAAGGAACTATTGGACTGTAAACAGAAACAAAATCAAGCAGCAATTAGGGAACCAAGAAGCCAGTATCTGGATGTGGCAGACTGCAGCCTGGATGCATATGGAGTATGCTGAAAGCAACTGAGAGAGGATTGGCGCAGCCAGCCTGGGGAAAAGCAGAAGAACCTAATTAGAAAAGTAATTGAGGAGTGGGAGCACCTGGCACCTGGCCAGCACACCTGGATATCTAAGTCTGTAAGAGCCAGAGAGTGACCCATACCCACTCTTGCTTTTATCAGAAAGGAAGCAGGAAGCTAAGAGTCATCTGCTTCTGGCTTGCGAAGGAGAAGGAAATCCAGCTTGGAAGGACTGACTTTCCAGGACTAAAGAGGAAGAAAGCTTCTAACCCCCCCCAACACACCAACAGGGGATAAAGGAACCAGCTCCTAGAAAGCCCAGACACCTGTGACTGTCTGAGAAGTTGGAGAAGAGGAGATGCCCAGAGAAGCTGGGAGTAGCTGAGACTGGGCTAAGAGACTGCTAAAAAGGAGATTTGTCTCACTTAAGTGAGTAGAGATTGTGCCAACTGTGCGTGAAGCCTACACACGGTGTCTAGAGGCTTGGAAGCCAGAGGGTTGAGTTGGAATTGCCCGATCGTTGGAACTATGTAGATGCCTGCCGATGACTTGCCAGAAGATTGCATGACTAGTAAAGCCCTGATAATGCTGTGTATAATAAAGGATTATTGATAAGTGCTAATTCCCTGGAAAGTTGGTGATCTTGGGCCCCGATCCTGTAAAAGACTCAACTACTTGACACTGTCACCCTGTTACACTGGCCCATTTAGACATCTATATCAACATTTTAAAGCAGCGGTTACAGCGACGGTGGCGTCACTCACATGCTGAAGTTGACCAATTGCGGCATAGAGTCTGGTTGCGTACCTATACTGTTGCGGTACAGACAGCAAAGAAGGTTTTCATTGCTGCCCTCATTGCGTCCGCCAAGTCCCGCCCGGCTGAGCTGTTCCAGGTGGTGAGGGTCAGTCCGACTTCCTCCACCTGGACTTAGAATCATCAAATGCTGGCTGTGATTTGGTTGTGGACTTTTTTGCGGATAAAATCGCTCAAATTCACCACAGTTTTGATGCAACCTTTTTAGCAGTGGGTGGGTCAGAGGCAGTAGAAGCCCCTTCTTGTCCTGTTTTGTGGGATGAGTTTCAGGTTGTGTCACCCTCGGATGCGGGGAATACTCTTGGGACTGTTCAAGCCCCTTATTGTGAATTGGATCCATGCCCGCTGGTAAGGCTAGCCGGGAGACATTGGGGTTGCTGATGGCGGGGATAGTCAATGCTTTCCTTGGGGAGGACAGGGTGCCAGACTGCCTCAAGGAGGCGATGGTGCAACCCCTGCTCAAGAAGCCATCCTTGGACGTTGGCATCCTGGCCAGCTATCGGCCTGTCTCTAACCTTCCCTTTTTAGGGAAGGTTATTGAACGGGTGGTGGCTCGACAGCTTCAGGAGCATTTGGACCGGGTCAATTTTCTTGATCCCTCGCAGTCTGGCTTTTGTCTGGGTTATGGCACGGAGATTGCGCTTGTGGCCTTGGTCGATGACCTTTCTGTGAGTTGGACCAGGGTTGTTCGTCCCTGTTGATCCTGTTAGATCTCTCGGCTGCATTTGATACCGGTGATCATGAGTTGTTGGTGACTCGGCTGCAGGACCGGGCAGGGATTAGCGGGACTGTTCTTGAATGGTTCCGCTCTTTCCTGGCTAGGAGAACCCAGCTTGTGGAGCTGGGGGAGTTCTTCTTTTCCGGGACTGCACGTGTGGGGTTCCGCAGGGTTCCACTCTATCCCCTCTCCTGTTCAATGTGTACATGCAGTCTTTGGGGGATGTTGTCAAGGACTTTGGGGTGAGGTGTCATTAATATGCTAATGACACCAAGCTATCGCTCTCATTTTCATCTGACTCAGACTTACCCAGTGTTTGTCAGCTGTGGAGGATTGGATGAGGGCAAGTGGCCTGAAATTAAATCCTGACAAGATGGAGGTGATGGTTGTGGGGAAAGCCGAGGGAGTGATGGTCCCATGATGGGTGGTTGGGTTTTTCCCCCTGTTTTGTCTTAATATTTTTAAAATGTTTTAAATTGTTTTATATTATATTTGTAGTTTATATTTTATATTTTTACTGTTGTTCACCACTCTGGGTTGCCTGTGGCAGGAAGAGCGGGGTAGAAATGTATTAAAATAAATAAACAAATGATGGGGTCCGTTCTCCCTTGGTTTCTCAGGTGCTCCTGGATCTGCAGCTCCACCTGGAAGTCCAGGTAGCGGCTGTGGCAAAGGGGGCACTTCGCCAGTTACATCTGGTGCGTCGGCTTAGGCCATATGTCTCGGACTCGGATCTGGCCACAGTCATTCATGCTTTTATTACCTCAAGACTGGACTACTGTAACACACTCTACGGGGGCTACCCTTGGGGCTGGTTCGGAAGCTGTAGCTAGTGCAGAATGCGGCGGCCCATCTCCTGACTGGGACGGGCCGACGTGAGGACATTACACCAGTGCTTCACTCTTTGCATTGGCTGCCGGTAGTTTTCCAGGCCCAATTCAAGGTGTTGGTGTTGATCTTTAAGGCCCTAAACAGCTTGGGACCCACCTACCTGCAGGCGCGCCTCACCCTCTGGGTCTTGGATTGGCCCCTGCTGTTAGCCGGGGGCGCCCTCCTCAGGATCCCCCAGGTTTCTCAGTGTCTACCATGAAGAGGGCATTCTTTGTGACTGCGCTGCGGCTGTAGAACTCCCTCCCGTTAGAGGTCCGCTTGATTACCGACCTCCCTCTTTCCGTAGACGGTGTAAGACCTGGCTGTTCTGCCGGGCCCTTATTGAGGGAGATGGGTTGGGGTGGGGGGGGTGGGAACGGGCTTTTTAGGTTTTCAATGTTTTTTAAATGTTGTTAGCCATCCTGAGATGCCTGAGGAAGGAGGGGGCGGCATATAAGTTTTAATATAAATAAATAGCTAATGTGCTGACTTATAAATTGGTTAGGCAGTTAAGTATCATGAAAAAAGCTTTGAAGTAGCATTTCTTAGTCAAGAAGAAAGGATTTGTCTCCAGCCAGGCAAGAGTTACAGATTTTGTTAAAACTAATGCGTTCATTTGTGCAACTTTTGGAAGGGCCATTAAATCACATTTTTTTAGCTCTCAGTGATTCCACACAAAATCTTGTTAACATTAATTATTCTTGCATCCAACGTACAAGACAACAATGTACAGGATGTAAAAATGCATGGGAGTAACAATCTTTTGTCCTCCGTGTTTCCTAGCATGCACACTCTAGTTTCTCTATTACCAGAATTCTGTTTTAAGACTGTGCACCCTTCAAAAGGCATCCCAAGCCAGTCAGGATGACCTAGAGTATTAGAGCTAGGGAGCACAAGCTATCGGGCATCCATATCTGTAGCTATAAATTGAATTTGTTGTATGAGACAAAGAAGTTACTTCAGCCTAGGAGTATTTCCCCTGAATTATTATTGATGACAAGACTTACTCTGTAACCTATCATTGAAGTGTCACAAATTAAAAAAAAATATATTCTGTTTCGATTCTCATGTATTTCAGTACTATCGGATCTTTTGCACTGATTTTTGTACCAGATTTTTAACATTGCGGTTTTTCAATGGGAGACAAACTGCAATGGTAAAAATCCGGTACAAAAATCAATGCAAAAGATCAGATAGTACCAAAACTTCGGATTAATTTGAAATGGCCATTTTCGGGTACTTTTGGCTTTATCTGAAACTGAAATTCCCATTCCTAATGGTTAATATCATCTCAGAAATCGCTGGAGGAAGAAATGACGACATATTCTAAATACATTGTTCCTGCAATACCCTGCAAGAAGAGACAAATTTCCAGAATATATAACTTTTCTTTGCTATTGTTTTTATTATCAGACCTGTCATTCAGCCAAGGAAATAAGACTTCAGGAAACTGTTTAAACATACTGTCAGTGTTTGGCATTGGCAGGTCTAGAATCTAGGTTACTAGGTCTTCCAGGCATAGCCCATTCCTCTCAGCCACCTGGGCAGGTACAAGCTCAGGAGCAAACCAGGTCATTCAGTTTTTTTACAGAGAATTCCTAACCTTTGCCCCTGGATTGTCTGTAGGGCTCTGCCTCAGGATTGGCTGTAAGGAGTTAGGGGCTAGCCATTAGTCCTGAGTAGGGCTGAAACGAGCAGCAATTTTGCTGCTTGTGAGAATTCTCAGAATTTTTGGAAGCGGGATAGATTTCCTAGAGATTTCCCAATCCTGGTATAAATTGTCTGACAAAAGGAATAAAATAATAATTAAAAAATGCACTGTGCATGTGCAAAATGGCCACCACTCCCCCTAACCAAAATAGCCAAAATGGCAATGAGGCTATTGCTGCCAAGGGCAGCGGATACACACTGCAAAGTGGCCACCACCATGCTATTGCCACCATTTTGGTTAAGGGTGGTGGCCATTTTGCACATGTGTACTGATTTTGTTTTATTTATTTATTTTAATTTTTGCCCGAGAATTCATTGCACATGTGCTCTGATTTTTAAAAATTTATTTATTTTAATTTTTGCCCGAGAATCCATTGGGCATCAAGAGGCCCAAATCCAAGAAACTGGATTTCAACAAGATTTTTCCCTTTGAAAAATCTTTTTTCGGCCCTAGTCCTCAGCTTTCACACAATAATGCAATCTGACTGCCTTAGGATTTGCATTTCTCCAGGCCTCACCCCACTTCTTCAAACCTTGCCTCGCTCCTCCATCCTTCACTTTGCTACCGTCTGCTGTCCGGACTGTCTTCCTGCTTGCCATGGACCCTACCTTGCTTTTGGCTCACTCCTTGATGTTTGGATAGGGGCACCAAAGACTTGGCCACTGAGCAGGGCACTGGAACCAGCCCATCTTTGCCAGTGCCCCAAGACTGGGCTCCTAATGCGCACTCATGACTACTGAGTCAATCCCATGAACCTAATTCCAACATATAACTCTGGAGCTTAGAAGGTCATTGCTTAAGAAACCAACTCCCAATGCAGACAAGCTACCCTGCCTATACACCAATAACCTATCACCTACTTTGGGAGATCAGCAAGTGAGTTTTGCTTCTGCAAACTTGCCAGTTTGCTAAGTTCCCTGTTTTTGTTGACCATCTTCAATGACCTGGATGTGAAAAAGACAATATATTTGTTGATTTTCTCCTCCTAAGAATGGATAAAGCTGAATGTATTTTCTGATTCTTCCATATCCTTTATGTTCTTGAGCAGACTGATAGTTTTCCCCCAGACTTGCTTCCCTGCCACTGCTTCTTATGCTAACCCCAGTCACATGAGCTGTTAGGTGTAATTATCACCACACGATCAGCTATGTGTACAGGATTTCCCATATTAGCAATGCTGAATACGTAGTTTGCGTGACATCTAAAGCCACACAAAGATGCATACCTACTTGCAATGTGGCTGAACAATGCAATAAACAGCAGTGTCCATATAAACATTGGACACAGAGCCTGCCAATAGATTAAGTCTGGAAGAAGATTGATATTATTGGTGGTGTTTGAGATGCAGTCCTGACTGAAGCAACGTAACCACCATTTGTAACAGAAATGTGCAGTCTGGTATGTAATCAGACTCCAGGCTGCCGGAGCAACAGCAGCACCTGTGGTAGGCAATCTTAAAAAAATATCTGTGCCTGGAAAGACGTGCAGTTTTTATTCTTCAACAGAGATATTGCCATAATCATGCATGCCTTTGCTTACTAAGAGATCAGATTACAGTAATGGACTCTGCAGTAATGGACCCGGGCCTTCAGGGTGGGGGTGGCAGATTGGGGGGGGAGGTTTTTTTCTGCCTTTTAGCCTTCTAAAGGCTAAGGTATTTTAATATCTTAAATGTTTGGAGTATTTTATAAGAATTTTATATTTTTTTACTATTTGTGTTGTTCGCCATCCCAAGCTGCCAGTATGCAGGAGGGTGCGGGATATAAATGCCTGTAATAAATAAATAAATAAATAAATGTTTTAGGGTACAACTTGAGAATACTAATGCAAAATGTAGTCTGCGTATGTTTCATGCTTGGTATACATTACACCAATAATCTAAGATCTGGACTAGATGCCAAAAGGTTCTCAGGTGAAAGTTCCAGTTTTGGTACCAGCTTGTGAAGTTTCCTGCTCATTGAACTGTGTCCGCTGCTTCTTCCATGCTGCCCTCTATGCCTGGAGCTCAATCCCCAAATGAGGGGCTGCGTGAAAACACTTTCATTTTCACGAAATATTACACAAAAATGGAACAGCTAGTATTATTTTCGATCAGAATTCTGATCGTAAAAAATTACAATCAGAATTCCAGGGGGGGGGGGGGGGGGGGGGGGGGGGGGGGGGGGGAGGACAGCTACTTGCACAAGCGCAAACTAGCTAATGGCCCGCTCTGTGCATGTGCAAAATGGCACTCTCATGGCACTATCTATATAAAATTCTGATGAATGTTTGCTGGTTGGTCAGTTGGTCCAGCCTAAGGCTTTTTTATTTTAAGTCGTAGAAGGTCCGTTGATGTCTTCAATGAAGGACCGTCCAACCCTTTAGTGTCTGACAGTTACAGGGCCATAACCAATGGTCAGGGCCAAAGTTATGTCCACCCAACATCAGCCCATAGGTAAAGGGAACAGCAGTTGCTGCTGATGTCACAATAGGCTGTTCTGACCACAGCCAAGTTGGAGGAGTTAGCAGTAGGGTTGGCACAGTAGGAATCAATCAGAGTGGGTAGGTGTAGAATTAAGTCATGGCAGTCTCAAAATCTTTAATGACTGAAGGTTACAGGCCCTATGACCGGGGCTGAAGGTAAAGTCACTCGACATAAGAAAAATAGATAACTAATGTTCACCAGGAGACTGGGAAGACACACAGACGAGTATCCACACGCCCCCACCGTACACCTGGAGGCCTGTCTGCTCAGCTGATGGCCAGTGACAGACGCGCTGAGAAAGTGGCGTAAAGTGATAAAGCACTGCCCCAGTCAGCTAGGATGTGCTGGCAGTCCCCGGCGTGCTGGCAGTTAACACCACGTTTAATTTGAATATAAAATTATTCTGCAAAGTATCTTGGGTTAACAGCTAGTCTTACTTAAAATGGCAGTGCCGCCATTTTACAGGCGGTGCCATTTTACACAGACAGAATGGTCCAGAGGCTATTTTGTGCCTGCACAAATGAGCAGGTTTTGTTTCCTTTTTTCATCCGTTCCAATTGAAATGGACCATCCCTCTTTCCAGTGTCCTATTGGAAATAGTGAAATTCCACCTTCAGTCCTATAGCAAACACATTCGTTCACCTCCATCCCATTAAATCCCTCCTAAACATCTACCTTTTCTGCAAGGCTGTCTCTATCACCTCATTCCCCCAGACTGCTCACTGATGCTCCCTCTAGTGTCCTTTAATTCAGAGTTCCCTAGTAATTAAGCTAAGCAGTTGCTCCAAACTCAACTTCATTTCATTATATTATTTCTATACCGCCCCTCTCGCTGATCACGACTCGAGGCGGTTTACAAAACTTAATGAAAGTATCTCTGCTTACCTCTCCCACATGTCTCCCTTAGACTGCAAGCCCCTCGGGACAGTAACCTGTCTCATTGTTCAGTACCAGGTATTTTGCTGGCACTATAATAAGTAACAAAGGGTTTCGGACCTGGTTGCCTATGTAATTGCCTCTCTTTCTGCTTAAGCTGCAACATCCCTACTACTACGATTATTAATTATTCATTATTATTATTATTATTATAGATTTATATTTAAATTGAAATAAATAAGCATCCATTTATATCCCACCCTATCACAAACGGCTCAGGGCAACTTGCAACTAACTGAACTATAGATGGAAGGGCTCTGCTGGCAAGGTATTCTCTGCTTGCAAGGTATTCTCTGTTTGGCATTGACTTTAAAACTTCCTCTCTTCTTTCCAATGTTTAAATCCTGAATTTGTGAAACCTCTGGGCACTCTACAAAGACAATCTGTAGTAGGGTTGCCGTACCGCAGGCAAGAAACATGCTGGCACACATACTAACAAAAAGATTGCACCAGAAGCTGGTGCTAAGAAGTACCAGTGCCAAACAGAGTATGGAATAACCAGTGAGTCGCAAGAGCCCTGGGGGCTTGTGGGGAATATAAGGACATGCTCTCAGTGTAAAGGGGGGAGCCAGGGAAGAAGGACCTAATGCCACAGGCTCTCCAGGAGAGAAGCAGGGACAGGCTTCTGGATATTGTCAGCTGAGTCAAAGCCTGCAAGCTACAACCCTTTGGTAAAGCAGGACTGAGAGGCCAAAGAAGAGCCAGCCTATAAAAGGAAGTCCAGGTGGGACCTGTCCAGTGTATATGCAGAAAGCATTTATCTATATAGACTGTTAGTGGAATGCGCTGGCTGTAGGCGAGCTGGAGGCGAGACTCCCGGCGCCAAAAGTGCTTACTTGCCAGAGCTTATCTCAGGGTCAGGACTGTATCAGAAAATTCAGTAACTATGTAACTTTGGTGTAGCAGTGGGTTTGGACCAGTTTTCCCCAAAAGGTAGCCTGGCACTCTTCCAGAGGAGGATTGGTACCTTGCTGCTACACCATCTCTCTTCCCAGGCAGACAGCTGTGTTATTTTACCCTTAATGCATTTGGGGGGTGGAGGTTTGGATTTGAGTGGGGTGGGCGGGAGTGGGTGTTTGGTACCTCCTTTTAAAGTTGTTTTAAGTGGTTTTATATTTAAATGATGTGAGCTGCCCTGAGCTGCCTAAGGCAGGAGGGGCGGGATAATTAATTTTAAAAATAAAATAAATAAAAATTGGTGGTGAATATCTATAAATCAGGCACAGTGGGATAAGCAGTCCTTTATATACTTTACTGTTATTTCTATTACATATTTTTAATTTATGAAAAGAACACTTATATAAGCATAGACTGGGTGCCTATGAATTTTTTGGTAAATTTACACTAATAAAAATAAATAGCTCCAGTTTTTATTGTGTATGTAATTCTAACCAGCTGTGACTAAGGGTGTTAATGGACAGGCTGGGAGCCCACCGGAGCCCATAATGGCTCTGCACAGCTCCCAATGTAGCTGCCTTTCATGAGTACTATGTAG
Organism: Sphenodon punctatus; assembly: GCA_003113815.1. Taxonomy (NCBI): domain Eukaryota; kingdom Metazoa; phylum Chordata; class Lepidosauria; order Sphenodontia; family Sphenodontidae; genus Sphenodon; species Sphenodon punctatus. The sequence continues at coordinate 1,782,720 of QEPC01012329.1, forward strand.
TATCACAACGAACAGGAAGGCATTCCTCCCCACCACGGTCTGCCTGCACACCGCCCCCACTCCACTCTTGTCACTCTTGTGATGCTCTAGGCTGCGCCCATATCTCTATAGTGCAGAACTTGCACAGAGACCGTGCATGCCCCAACAGAAGGGCAGTTGCCCCGTGGACAACCGTTGCCCTGGTTTTGCCCAAATCTAACTGCACATGGCAGGCTTCACATTTCCTGGCACCATATGAAGCAGCCCCAGGGTGAACATCTGGCAGCCAAAGGTTAGACAAGCAGGTGAATCCAGGGCTAATGGAAGCAAATGTGGGGCAACGTCCTGTTTGATAACACCTCGAGTTTCATAGGAACTGGGACTTATTACTATTTATCATTTATATAGTGCTTTCTTTTTTATTATATATTTATTGTTTTTTATATTGTAACAGTAAAATACAAACAAAAATAAAATAATAAATAAAAAACAAAACATTACAAAACAGATAATTAAAAGCATCCATATTATTAACTGAGGGCACTTTCAGATATGCATTAAAGTGTACTTAAAAGTTCGGGTGGTCAGACGTGCATGAAAATTAGGTATGGCTTTGATAAAGTTGGAAAGGCATGCCATGCATGATTGAAAAAAGAAGACCCCTACAAAATAGAATACCCCTATAAATTAAAATAGAAAAAAGAACACCACTCCCCATAAAAATAAAAACCCATCCTCGTCCATCTCCCTCACCAAAGGTCTGGCGGAACAGCCAGGTCTTGCATTGACGTCAAAAAGAGGAGAGGTCCAGGGCCACCCAGACCTCTGCTGGGAGAGAGTTCCACAGCCTCAGCGCAACCACTGAGAACGCCCTCTCCATAGTCGCACCCCGGGATACCCAGTGGACTTTGAAAAGGGCGCTCCTGGTCGACCACAGGGGTCGATCCAGAACACAAGGAGTGAGACGATCCCACAGATAAATGGGGCCCCAGCCTAATAGGGCTTTACAGATAAGAATCAACTCCCTGTATCAGACCCAAAAGACTATAGGCAGCCAGTGCAGAGAAAAGAGCACTGGTGTAATATGCTCCCAGCGGCCCGTTCCCATAAGGAGACGGGCTGCTGCATTCTGCACCAGCTGCAGTCTCTGAACCATCACCATGGGCAGCCCCACATAGAGGGTGTTACAACAGTCCAGTTTTGAGGTGATGAAAGCGTGAATGATAGTGAACAGGTCAATGACGGGGGCACCACAGCCACCGCATTCCTCACTAGCATCACCTCCATCTTGTCATGATTCAACTTCAGTCAGTTCACCCTCATCCAGTCCCCTACAGCCGCTAGACATTGTGTAAGAACCAAGACTGCGGGATCTGGGTCGGATGAAAAAGAGAGATAGAGTTGAGAGTCATCAGCATATTCATGACAACAAACTCCAGAGCTCCTCACGACCTCGTCCAGTGACTGAAACATGTTGAACAGAAGAGGGTGCAGAATGGAACCCTGCGGGACTCCACACGAGAGGTCCCGCGGACATGAAAAATAGTCCCCGAACATCACTTGCTGAGTTCTTCCGGCCACGAAAGAGCAGCAGCACGGTCCCGCAGGCGAGTCACCAACATCTCATGGTCAACGGTATCAAAAGCAGCCAACAGATCTAACAGAATCAACAGGGTCGAGCAACCTTGATCTAATTCACGGCGAAGATGGTCGACCAAAGCCACAAGCGCTGTCTCAGTGCCAGAGCCCAGACAAAAGCTGGACTGCGAGGAATCTAGACAAGTGAATCGATCCAGAGGCTCCTCCAGCTGCCGAGCAACTAAAGGAAGGTTAGAGACAGGCCGGTAACTGGCAAGGGAGTTAACATCCAGAGATGTTTTTTTGAGCAAAGGCTGCAGCACCGCCTCTTTAAGGCAGCTCGGCACCCTGCCCTCCCAAAGGGAGGCATTGGCCACCCCCGCCAGCAACAGCTCCAGTATCTCCCGGCTGGCCTTAACCAGCCAAGACGGGCATGGGTCCAGTTCACAAGAGGTGGTTCCGACCATCCCAAGAACATCCTCCGCATCAGTGGGTGAGACCCACTGAAACTGATCTTCCATAACCTCTGTATGTCCTATTGTAATAATTGCAGCGTCGAATTTGTGGTGAATGTGAGCAATTTTATCAGCGAAGTAATCAACAAACAGTGGATACTGCTGGGAGACGAGACATATAAAATTGATACCCAGTTTATGAATTTCTCACCAATGAGTATAATGATCCAAATTTAGAGGCTAAATTTTCTTCCATGCTCGACCATATAGCCTTGTCTCCTGAAATAGTTTCATACATCCAATATTAAGCAATATTTCATACATCCAATATTTTGGAAAGCCAAAATATAAATAAAAGTCTGGGACAACTATTCCAGCACAGCCCTATGTCCTTTTGAGGGTTTTTGATGCCATTCTTGGTTCTTTAGATTGCCATATAAAGTTGAATATAATTTTATTTATACAATTAAAAAATGATGCAGTTATTTTCAAGGGCAATAAACTTAATGTATAGTTAATTCTGGGACAAACAATCATTTAGATTATTTCTCTATAGGAAGTGTTTCCCATCTTTCTATGTCCTTTTTAATATTTGTTAAGATCTTATCAATATTGATTATTACCATAAGATTAGAGCACACCTGTATGCCTAAATATTCTATTACCTTACAGTTTCATAGCTGAGAATGGAAAAATTTGGATGCATCTGGTCTCTTTGATCCATTCATATTGGAGGATTTATCATAATTAATCTTAAGGCTTGGTAATTGGCCAAATGACTCAAACAAATCTATTCACCTCTACTCCGTTCTTGTCCTTTTTGACCTCTCTGCTACCTTCGATACTGTTGACCACTCACTCTTGCTGAACTCCACTCCCTTGGCTTCCGTGGCTCCATCCTTGACTGGTTCTACTCCGACTGCTCCTTCAATGTGTCTCTTGCCACCTCCTCCTCCTTTTCCGGTCTCGCTTGGTGTTCCCCAAGGCTCTGTCCTTGGCCCTCTCCTCTTCTCTATCTACATGCTGTCCCTAGGCAAACTCATTGCCTCCCATGGCTTCCAATATCACCTCTATGCGGATGACACTCAACTCTCTCTCTCTACTCCCTCTCTCTCCATTTGTTCAAGCTCACCTCACCAGCTGTCTCTCTGATATCTCTACCTGGATGTCTCAACATCAACTCAAGCTCAACATGGCTAAAACTGAACTCCTTATCTTCCCCCCCTCATCCTTCCTCTTCCACTTCCCTATCGATCCTTATCAACAGGGTCACCATCATTCCTGTCCCCACAACCTCATAGCTTAGGCTTCATCTTTGACTCACCCCTTTCTTTTAAACCCTACATCGACTCTGTTGCCAAATCCTGTCGCTTCTCCCTCCATAACATTGCTAAGATTC
>QEPC01012329.1:1788333-1801560 GCA_003113815.1 Sphenodon punctatus
TCTTCTCCTCTCTCTGTCCTCCATCTTGTCCCATGCAGTCTGTACAGTATGGAAGCATGTCTTCTGAGTTCTTAGTAAAGTTCTGTTTTGAAGAAACTTCTGCTGTGTGTTATTCAACAGAAAGCTAACTCTACAATAGACTCGTCCCCATTAAGCCATGTTTGTAAACATGCCCTGTAATTCTGTCCTTAAAGATGGTTTATACCATTTTGCCCGGCAGAGACGTCAAGCTTACTGGTCTGTAGTTTCTAGGATCGCCTCTGGATCCCTTTTTAAATATCAGGGTTACATTTGCCACCTTCCAGTCCTCAGGTACAGTGGCAGATTTTAATGACAGGTTACAAATAACTAACAGTAAGTCTGCAATTTCATATTTGAGTTCCTTCAGAACTCTGGGGTGACTGCCATCTGGCCCTGGTGACTTGTTAGTATTCAGTATGTCAATTTGCCCTAGAACATCTTCCAATGTGTAACAGCTCCTCCAATTCCTTGCCCACAAAGCAAGGATCCGGCGAGGGTACCTCTCCAAAATCCTCTGCAGTGAAGACCGATGCAAAGAACTCATTCAGCTTCTCTGCAATGTCCTTATCCTCCGTGAGTGCCCCTTTTACTCCCTTGTCATCTAATAGCCCAACTGACTCCATAAGCAGGCTTCTTGCTTCTGATGTATTTGAAAAAGTTCTTGTTGCTTGTTTTTGCCGCTTTAGCAAACCTCCCTTCAAAATCTCTCTTGGCAGGGCACTGTTCTTTAAAGAAAGGTTCAATGCCCATCTGTTCCACTATATCTTTGGTAGTTGTTATGGAGCCATTAAATCCTTCTTCACCTATAAAGCTCTTCACAACCTTGCTCCCACCTACCTGCCTGTGCTTATTTCCCTCCGTACTCCAGTCCACGAACTCTGCTCCTCCTCTGTCCACTCTCTCACCCTCCCACGCCTCCCCTGCTCCCCTAACCGCCTTCGTCTCTTCTCTCTAGCTACCCCCCATGCCTGGAACTCCCTCCCTGCCCACATCCGCCTCACCCCCTCCCTTCGTACCTTCAGATTCCCCCTCAAGACCCACCTCTTCCGCTCTGCCTTCCCCTACTCCTTGCTCCCCTCGCCTAACTCCTGCTGATACCTTCTATCCAGTACAATCTGTTACCTGAGGTCTGTGTACTCATAGCCTTACCATATGGACCAGCCAGTCATCATTTTCGATGTAACCAAGCCAAGCATGTGCACCTGAGACCTCGCATCTTCGTGAATGTTACACTCCTTATCTCTCCCTCTGTTCCCTTTCCTTCGTCCCCGTCCCCCCACCCCCCCGTCTCTCAGATTGTAAGCCCTAGGGCAGGGACCGTGTCTATTCCATTACTTTGGCGCCAGGTACATTGCTGGCGCTATATAAATATTGCTATTCATAATAAACAGACCTAACAGATGAGGTAATGAATTACCTGTTTTTTTCAACAGAAGTAGAATATCATCTGCATATAAATTAATTGTATAAGTTTGACCAAGAATCTTAATCCCCTCAATGAGACCTGATTGCCTAATAGCTGCTGTCAAAGATTCTACTGCTAAATTGAAGAAGAGGAGAGATAGAGGACATCCCTGTGTGTGCCTCTTTCCAAACTGAATGAAGGTGACATACCATTGGTGGATACTGCTGGGAGAGGAGACACATATAAAATTGATACTCAGTTTATGAATTTCTCACCAAAACCATTTTTTGTAAAATTAAGAGCAGATATTTGAATTCAATCCTGTCAAATACTTTTTCAGCATCTAGTGAAAAAAACGTGCTGGAGAGTCAGACAGATGATAATGATGAAGCACGTGTAGCAATTTGTGTACACCTTCTCAGGCCAACCCACCCTTTACATGATTGGCATGTATCAAAGTTGGACAAATTTCTGGACAAATTTCCCTTTTGAAATGTTTCCTTGTACATATTTAATAATAATGGTGTCAGAGCTTTTAGAAAAGTTTTATAAAATTCAGATGGAAAACCATCAGGTCCTGCAGTTTTTCCTTTATTTAAGGAATATAACACCTCCATAACTCCTGTAATGTGATTTCCTTTTTCAGCACAACTCCTTGTGTGGGTGGTAGTTTTGGAAGATTAATTTTTTCCATGAACAGACTGAATTTTGTAATATCAAAATTAACATCTGATTTATATAATCTGTCAAAATATTTTTCCAAAAATCTCCCATGGCTCTAAAATTGGTTCTCCATCAGTAAATATCGAGCAGATATGCTTATTTGATGGATCTGCTTTAAGTCTTCAAGCAACTAACGTTCCTGTCTTATCACCTTACTCGTAATAATACTGTTTAACTCTTTTGATTTGAAACTCAACCTGATGTGAAAGAGGCTCATTATAGTTGTATTTTGCCTTTGTAAGGGATATAAACCTATTATTTTGTGAGTCTAGTTTATGTGCCCTTTCTTGATCTGAAATTTCCTTCCCTAATAGAAGTAACATTTTACATCTCTCTTTTTTCTTTCACTAGCACTCTTTATACATTTCCCCCTCAAGGTAGCTTTTAAAGACTCCCAAACAGTTACAGCAGACGACACTGAATGCCAATTATCTTCTATAGCATGCAATTGATTTCTCCATCTGCTCACAGATTTTAGAGCCTTTTTAAGCAATGAGTTATTAAGCTTCCAACTTCCATTTTTTAAAAATACAATGATTTAAACTAATTGCTATTTCAATGGGATTATGGACAGAAATTAGGATATTATGTATTTCTACAGCTAAGCAAGCACTAATTAAAGACTGGGACATGAAAAACTAAACAATCCTGTAGTATGATAGGCAAGAACTGGTAAGAAATATGTGTAGTCTATATCCTTTGAGTGTTGAAGCCTCCATATATCCACCAATCCTATGTCCTTCAATAAATAAAAGAGCTTCTGCAACACGGAGGCCAGCCTGAGGGCTGTGGGTCCTTTAAGAGAACTAAAGAGCTAGTGCCTTAATGAGCGCAGCTATGAAAACGTCTGCTAGCATAAAAGGGTGGAAAGCCCAGTATGTGGGAGGGACGTAAAGAGTCAACAATAGAGAGTGGGCTCTGCTAGTTTTGAAAAGTACAGCCTACTACTGGGTGAAGACAGAGTCACGGCTGAAAGGACTCATCAAAAACCCATAGGATGCCGGAGAGGAGTCACTGCATCATGGGAAACCCTGGTGGAATCATTATAGGTTGTAGCCTTGGAAGGACTTATTTAGGCTTGACAAACAGAGCACAGGGTTGGCTAATATGAAAGGGCTCAACGGTGCAGGAGTTTGGAGGTGCTGGCTGGCTGTGAGGGGCAACTGGAGGTCAGATCATTTCAGACCCTCTCAACTATGTTTGGGAAATCAAGATGGATTGGGTGTGGCTGGGACTCTGAGCTGTTTCCTCTAAGTCCACCAGCAGCCTCTTCAGGGCTGGATAGGTCACCCAGCCAGAGTTACCTACCTAGCAAAGTTAGGGAGCAGTCAGAGTGAGGAAAACTGAAGTGAATGAGACTGGCAACTGCTGAATACTTGGAGAATTGACTGGAACAGTATACTTCCAGCAGTTCTAGAACTGTCTGTCATGCTTCCCATGCTGAGTAATATCATTCTTCTTGGGAATAATCTTTCTTATCATAGCTGCATGAATGTCTCTTCCAGGTATGAACGAATAGGACATTCAAATGTATAGGGTTCTCTCATTCCTGTTTGTTCTCCCTTAAGGTACCAAAACACCTTAAAGAAGATGGGAGGTAGCAATTTAACACAGAACCCGTAGTACCTCTTCACATTATGCTAAATCCAAATACTGTATTTGCACTGAAGGAGGAAGGCTTCCTTTAATTAACAGCAAATGCTTCCCAAGGACAATTTATCTTCAGTTCACAAATTTTAAAAAAGTACAAAATTTCAATTCTATCTATTTCCCAGGAAGATGTGAATTAGAGCTCTCAAAGGCATTTGCTATTCATGTTCTCAGGTGAGAATACTTGAGCTTTGAGAGAAATCGAGGTGGGAGGCGGAGGGTTAATGAGACTGCAGTACGGCCATTTTTAATGGAGACACAAGACCCATATTCCCCCCATCAACCACCTACCTGAATGAAGGTGGTGTGGGTGGGTGCATGCTCCCATGACCTATGCACCACCTTCTCTTGACCAGAGCACTGGCGAAAAAGCCGGAGTGTACTATCTGGGGGGAGCAAAAGAAATACGTGGGAGCCACCGCCCATGCATCTCCAGCTTGTATGAAGGGCAGCCAGCCATATTATAAGTGAGTAGTCCACTGTTCAGAGGCACTGTAGGCCAGGGGCATAGCTAGGGTAGAATGGACCCCTGGCCAAGAAGATGTCCCCCCCCCCCAAACGGCTTCCTTTGTCTCCCGCCGGTCCGCCTAGGGGCACTGCCCAGCTGCATGTATGTGAATTAACTTTAAAGGCCCCTTTGCCCTTCCTCAAAATGGAGGTTGTCTGTGCACCCTCAATGATGGTTTACAACTGGGTGTTTCCCACAGTTCCAACTACAAGCATTCCACAAGCAGAAAGCAAGTAATAAAACACACATGCAGAGCACTAAATTCCAAATGGCCAAGCCACAATAAAGCACACAAGACACGTTAAAATACAGCCTATTAAGCACATTATGCCATGCAGAGACACATTCTTCTAGATATATAACCAGTTCATTTGTGCCCCTATAATCAATTTACACTGCCCCCCACCCATATAACCAGTTCATTTGTGACCCCAATAATCAGCTGCCCCCACCCCATAACCATTGTGCCCCCGCCTCCCCAGCCCTGTAATTAGTTCATGCTTCCCCCCCCCCCAACTTCCGCATTCTCCCCTCACCTAAGCCTCAGTGGTGGCTGGGGCAGCTAAGGCTGAAGAGGTGGCTGGTTGTGGGGCTGCTTCCTTGGTGGGTTGCCCACTTCCGCCGCTCTCTACTCTCCTCGAGCGGGCAGGCAGGAGTCTTAGGAAGCCTTGTCTTATGCTGCTGCAGTCCAGTGGCTTCCCCCCCCACCCCGAAGCAGCTGATCTAGGTGGCTGCTGGCGGCCCCGGGAAATTCAAGCAACGGCCCGCAGCGCCAGGGGAGGGGGGCGCCGAACTGCAGCAGCGCAAGACAAGGCTTCGTAAGGAGTGGGCGTCCTGCCAAGGAAGGGGGAGTGGGGAATGTACTGGGCTCGGCAGCAGCCCCTGATGGTCCTTGGCATAAAGCCGCCCGAGCTGTATTCAGGAGGGGCGGGCTAAAAATGTAATAAATAAATAAATAAATAAATTTTTAAAAGCTAGAGTTGCTTAATGGGTGCTACACGCCTGCTGTGGGCGTGAAAACAGCATTTGCAAGCCACAGAAACTGTCCAGGAGTGCTGGGGAGCCCGAGTTCCCCAGCACTCGGACAGGACATGTCGATCTCAAAGGTCAGCTTTGCTCACTTCCCCCTCCCCCATGGTCCGTGTCAGGGGGAGTGCATGGGGCTGCCACGGTGCCCACCCAGGGATCCACCTGTTCAAATCCCTCCCCATGCACCCCACCTAAGGGGGCACTCTATGGCTGTTCCACTCAGGAGACACGGACACACACACACACACACACACACAGCCATGCTTCTTTAAAAACGGCCTACAACAGAAAGTCTTCTGGTGTTGGAAGGGGGCTGGTGCTGCTGCTGCTCAATGTAGAAAGTCCTGTGCCACGCTCTTGAATCAGGAGCCAGTAAAATGGGGATTTCTGGGGAAAGAGGCATCCTTGACTCCATAGTTTCCATTAGGTCAAATGTGTTTTACCCATCATAAGAGAAGTGGCTGGACGTGGAATCTGGATCAATATAGCTGGGGAAAGAAAATGGTGGAAGCTAAAGGCAAGCAGCCGCTGAGAAGTCAATTGTGACCAGAGTGTTGCAGACTGCTTGGTAGCTCCTCTGCAGCCACTGGCATAAAAATTAAGAGAGTCAGTGAAGAGGAGACAAGAAGACACATGGAGACACCAACTGTTTATTTTTAGGTGGGCCACACCCAGTAAGCATCATTTATAGAGCAAAGATGGGAAACAGTTTGCTTTACAAATCCCAGCTAATAAATGGAAATGATGGAGATCCTAGAGGCCTCTCCACTTCCCTTGTCAAATGTAGTTTATAATTTAATAAACTTACTGAAATCTACTATTTTACAGGGGATATGGCTAAATCACAAAAAAGGTGATCTGTAGACAGCATGACACGAGAGCCCTGTTCTCTCTAATGAACAGCCAAGCGAAGACCAATAACTTCTTTCTTTATACAGCTCCCACTTCTTATGCCTTCCTCCAACAGTACATAGTCTTGAATATCCAAGCCACATTCTCAAGGCCATGCTCTCCTGTGCTATGCAAGAAAGAAGCACCAGTGCACCACTTATTCCTAAAGCACAGGAAAAGAAATTCTGTATTTCTTTTGATAAGGGAATAAGTAGCAGGGTAATTTGCTTAAATACAATTCCATTTTTGGCTTGATTTCAGTAGCAATACACACACCCATCAAGGCAAAATTTAATAAGAACGGATGAAAAATGAGCTCCAGTACTACACGATGAAAGTGACAGTATAATGGATATAGAGTTTTCTATTCAATCCTCTCCAAAGAACAAAGGAGTTTAGAACAGTTTGTACAAACTCGACAGAGCCAAAGTTTTGTATTTCATAAAATAATCCCTTAAATGTATCAATTATTTTGTTTTCAGGGATATATAACTGTGCAAAATAAGGAAATCATACATCTTGCGTTAAAGTGAGGCAAGCCAAAGTACCATACACTGACAACAATGAAGCCAGCAGTCCATAGCAGCATAACATTGGCATACGCAGAGTCAAATCTCATATTTTGTGCAGAGTTTAAACTGCCAAACAGGGTTTATGTACCAATTAGTGGAGATCACGTAGAGTGGTATTGCCACTTCTTAAAAATACAACATTATTAACAAAGAACCATAGTGGTTTATATGAAGATGGTCTCTATTTCAGAAACAGTAAAATCACTGAGGCACATCATCACAGCAATGACTTACAACTTCTGCAGGAGCCAGTATAGTTTGTAATAAGGGTTGTGAATGCAAGGAACAGCCTTTCCCAACATCAGGATTTGTGTGTGAACCAGTTTACAACTTATATTGTGTTCTTATAGACTCTGAATATAGTGTTAACAAATCTGCACAATTTCCCAGCTTCTCCCACAAATTGTGACACATTAAAAACACCTACACATATTTCATATTTCAGAATTTTTTACTCGCTGTCAACTCTAATAATGCCAGAGATGGCTATAAATCTTTGTCATCCTTTGGGGAAAAGTCACTTTCACAATCCAACTACATGCATGAGAGGATATTAAATATTGTATCATGCCACTGAGAAATCTCAGTTGGTATGTCTCAGGCCTTGCTTAAATATGTCCAGCATGTTAATCAGTGTAAAGACTATTTATCTTCATTAGTGTTATTTATAAAGTGAAGTACACTGAGCTTTTGGAATCTTTCAAGCACAAACTGCTCATACAACCTAGAATAGTTCTAAAAATCCTTTGCTGTTTCAATAAAAACTTTTACAAATCATACTTAATTATCTCAAAAAATAAAATATTGACTGCCAGTGCCATAAGATTTTTTGTGCAAACATATCAGGGTTTCATTTTAGTGATGATGAACTGCAAGTGACAACTCAGTTTGAGGAAAAGGAACAACGTTTTTCAGTTTCTGTGTTACTCATTGATTAGTTCAGTGTCAAACGTCTATCCCAACTCTGGTCGCATCCCACACAGCCAGAATCCGTGCATTTTAACATTAAATTTATGTTATTTATTTCCTGCATGCCATCCTCTAAACCAGGAATGTCTTTCCTTACCCCATACCCAATGCAACTTCTCTCCCTTTCCTTCAAATTTTCTTCCAATGCCATTTATTTCTACAGTAGTGACCCAGACTTCCACACCATCCCAATAAAATCTAACTTTAAAAAGAAAAGCAACCCACACAATCCTGTGACAATCAACAATCCCATAAACTTATTTTGTGTTACTCTACTCCTCTCATGTCATGTCATAATTCAGTTATGCATTGTGCAATCTCTCCTGCAATTATTTCTACTCACACAACTTGAAGCACTCACCATATTGGTTGTACCACCAGACAGACTAAATTTCACACCCTGCAGACCTCATCGTCAGCTTGTATAACTCAACATAATTCCACTGACTTTAATGGAGCTATGCTGGGTTACACCAACTGAGAATATGGCACTGTACCTTTACATATCCCAGTAAACTGGGTCCAAATTTGCAGAATTTGGACCCAAATCTCTATTTACAGTGCCACACACAATATTCTACATACATGTAAAGCTATAGTAACAATACCGAAGTACTGTGAGGTCTTGAGATTTTAAAAGGTATGATTTGACAAAATAGGAATATGCTCATTAATGTACTCATCTCTCCCGATGTTCAATTCTCCATTGTCACCCCCCTCCCTTGTCTCTTAGACTGTAAGCCCCTACAGAGCAGGAACCTGTCTATAACTACTGACTGTACAGTGCCACGTACAATGCTGGTGCTATATAAATAAAACAAACACAGAAATCATAACATTAGTATTTTCTAAAATCCAAAAGAGCAAGTTTAATAATATTTATCTCTAAAATAAAAAAATCTCTTCAATTCTTGGCTCATCTTTCTGGACTCTATTCTCAATGCTGCAATTGCCTATTCTGAGAAGGAATATTTGTTTATCAGAGTCATAACTTGACAATACTCTCAGCTCCTGTGATTTATCAAAAGTATAACAATACTTGACTTGGGATTCATATTTTTATCTTCCTACCTGATTTTCCTTCTGGCTAAACATTGCTTAAAAGGAGTAGAGGCCAAGCAAGACTTCCTTATTTTATCCACACCATACACAATGGAGACGGGGGAGAAGGAGAATGTGAGAGGACAGGAAAGATACTGCATGACGGTCCAGGGTGTAACAGCAGCAGGAGAGTCAGGTTGCATGAAAATGGAAAGCAGGAGGCAACTTGGTGTATGGAATGGAACTGCTCCCCCACAAAAAAATAAGAAAAAGAACAATGGGTAAAAAGTCCCAAGAAGAGAAGTGAAGGGCTGAGGGGCACCTGGTAGCAGATTAATGACTGATGGGAGCGTCCTCCACAGCAGATTTGTGATTGATGAGGTAAGTCTCAATGCAGCAGAACAGTGAAGGAGGGAAAGCACTCTGCAGCTAACTAGGCAATGAAGAGAGAAACGCCATGGAGAAAAATCAACAGCAGCGTAAGCAGAAGGTTCTTCACTTGCAACAAATTTTTAAGCCTGCCTGATAAGAGAACAGCCCCTAGCTGGTCAGTTCACTCTACCCCCAATTACAAGAGACTAATTCAACACTGGGGTTTCATTAGCTGCACAGCCACTCAGAGATTTACTGCCCCATGACCAGGGAAACATGAACACATAGGCCATTGACACACACTGAAATCCCCGGCTCCTGGATATCTCCATAGCTACAATCAATCAAAGTAGTTTTATTGTCACAGCAAAATTGCTATTTACAAAAGTTTTAAAATACGAACAATACATTTTCGCATTACTATAAAAAGAAAATATAAGAGAATGTTCTTAAATAAAGCAATTAAGCTCCTTCAAATCCCTCCTCAAGACCCACCTTTCCCAATGCCTGCTAGTCGTTCCCCATATACTTACTGTCTGCCCTCCTCGGCAGACTGCTGCAACCATCCTGATTGTAACCAAGCCAAGCACACGCACCTGAGACTTCGCATCCGCTTGGATGTCTGTTTGTCTTCTCCCCTGTCTCTCCCACTGTCCCCTCTCCGTCTCCCCCTCCTTGTCTTTTAGATTGTAAGCCACAGGCAGGGACCGCGTCTATTGTATGTTTCTGACTTTCTGTACAGCACCAAGCACATGACTGGCGCTATATAAATGTTTATAATAATAATAATAATAATGAGAGACATACCATGGAATGAATCGGCCCATATCGTTTCTTGAGATACATTCAATGTGGATTTGTAGATTAAGATATTTTCCTATATTTCTCCACCAACAAGAGGAACATTGCAATAGATCTTACATGCGATATTTCAGTTAATGTAATCAAAAGTTCCATTTTCTCATTTGTCTCTAGCTCTGATACCTCTAAGAGTGGATCCAACCAGATTTCCCTCCGAGTGGAGTACTGCGGGCACTCACAAACCAAATGGGCCAATGTCTCAATAACCTGAGGGCAAGCATTGCATACTCTATTGTTCCATGCAGTCCCGTCCCTTCTGCCCATGACTTGGGGGATTTCAAAAAGATTAAATCGAAATAGCATCCACATCCTTCTAAGCCTAGGATCTGGGAGCTGATCTAAATAAGTCTCCATAGCTATCGAGGTTTTGATCACAGGATAATATAGTGTGTTCTGGGTCTCCTTAAGCAGTGTTAAATCTTTATTATGGGCCCACTTCATTATTTTACTTTTAAGCTCCCTTTTAGTCAGTTTACAACTTATAGTTCCATCTGACTCAACTGGGAGATTTATTTCTGCGGCTAGACCCTTAACCAAATAAAGACAAGTGTAGCTTGGGACTCCATCATGATTCTTTTGCTCATTGTAGGATTCACTCAATAGCGAGGCATCATTAAGCGACACAATCTTTGACCAAAAAGCAAGTATTCTTACACAAGAGTGAGCATAAACTGAGAGAACCCCTGTTTCAGCTCGGAGCATCACTACCGGTGTTGCTCTCGGGGCTTTCAAAAGTGTACGTAAAAAATGATTCTGTGGAGTTTCTAGAATATTTGTACAGCCCACAGCTGTCACCTCTGCACCAAATACTAACTGCGGAATGACCTTGACCTCCAAAATGTCCAGGAGTCGGCTAACAGATGGAATGCGGGGTGGAATAATATAGCTTCAACAAACCTCCCACTGTTTGGGTGGCCTTAGCAACTTGATTTTGATTATTTGCTTTCCACGACTTGGAGGTTGAAAAAATAACACCCAAATATGTATAGCGTGAGGTGTGAGCTAACTCTTGGTTACCAATCCTCCATCTAAAATTAACTTTATTTGTACCAAAACTCATAACCTTAGACTTTTGGGGGTTTATTGTCAAAGCATTTCTCTGGCAGTAGTTATATAAAGCCGACAGACACGGCTGAAGTCCCTGCTTCATCTGGGAGAGAAGCGCTATATCATCTGAATATAGCAGAATAGAAAGAGCTCTCTCTCTTATCCGCAGAGGGGTGGGATTTGCAGCCGAGACAACTGGGACCAGATCATCTATATATAAACTGAATAGGAGAGGGCCAAGTAAACACCCTTGCCTCACTCCTTGCTGGAGGGGAAAGGCTCTCGTATAACTCCCTCTACAATCCAATCTAACAACAGCTTCTGTCCCATGGTGTACACTCCTAATTAGTTCTGCTGGTATTCCCATCCTCTGCAGCTTAACCCAAAGCAATTCCCTAGACACAGTGTCAACAGCTTTCACAAAATCGATAAATGCAACAAATAGCTTCCCTCGTCTGACTTTACATACTTGTCTATTAAATGGTTAAGCACGAAGCAGTGATCCAAGGTAGACCTGCTGTGACAAAAAACAGCTTATTCTTCATTTAGGGGATGGTCCAGCTGAACCCATTTTGAGGTTCTCGGGTAGCTCACCTGTGCTTAAGAGAAGCACGGAGGAATATATGGGGACACAGGTGCCTGGAAGGCTGACCTGCTGTGCTGACGCTGGGGTTGCTGGAGCGGCAGTCTCCCAGACACCTGGGACAAGGATGCGGCAACTGCCACCTTCCACCCCACTGACTTAAGAAGCTCTTGATTAGTGGTGGTGGAGAATAGCCCCCATTGGTCAAAGGGCACATGCCTCAACAGAGTGCCCCGAAGATCACAGCCAGATGTGTCACCTGTTAGTGATACCGGCTGCCATTTCTCAGACTTTCAAGACCGCCACATCATATGACACTCGAGTGAGGTGCCCACATAACTCAGTGCCAGGTATCTTAATCACACAGATGGTGCAGCACCAAAAGCCTCTCACTAAGGCCATCCACAATCGTCTGTTCTGCTACAGAGCCCCACAATAGTGGGAAAGAAATTAACTGGAGGAGAAGTCAGAAAAGTGACACCAGAGCATGGGAAAAATTAAAGAAAAAGTGCTTTCTATGATCCAGGTTGGGCGCTAGATGGTGCCCAATACCTATAGTGGGACTGGGTGAGGGGATAAAAAAGAAAAAATAGCATTTCAAATATCAAGCAAGATCATGACTCCACCCACAGATGAAGACATCCCACTTGGGGTCACGACCCACTCTGACTTAGAAGTAAGCCACCATCATCCATGCTTTCATTACCTTGAGAGTAGGCTACTGTAACACACTCTACGTGGGGCTGCCCATGGTGACGGTCCAGAGGCTGCAGCTGGTGCACAATGCAGCAGCTCATCTCCTTATGGGAACGGGCCACTGTGAGTACATTACACCTGTGCTTCGTCTGCTGCACTGACAGCCTATTGTCTTCCGGGCCTGACTGAAGATGCTGGGCCCTACCTATCTACGGAACTGCCTCACGCCCCGGGCCCTGGACCAATCCCTGCGGCCATCCGGGACGCCTTTCTCTAAGTCCCCCGGGTTTCCCAGGGGGTGACGACAGAGAGGGCATTCTCAGTGGCCACACCTAGACCATGGAACTCCCTCCTGGAGGAGGCCCAGCTGGCCATGGACGTCCCCTCTTTTCAATGAGCATGCAAAACCTGGCTGTTCCGCCAGGCCTTTGGTGGGGGACATAGGTAAAGGGAGGGGGTAAAGGGATAGGCTGGATGGGTTCTGTGTACGTTATCTTCTTCTTCCTGTCAATATTTGTTTTTAATGTTCAAGATTGTTTTTATATTGTTATTTATTATTATTTTTTATATTGTAATCCACCCAAGCTGCTTCGACAGGAGGGGCAGGGTATTCAGCTTATATATATATATATATATTAGCGGCGGGATCACCGGCATTTCCGGTAATGGGCGTACCGGCATTATCGGATTCAATCCGGTAAATCCGGTCTGGTTACCGGATTCCGAGTACCGGATTTTTTTTTTACATTGCAGCCATTTAAATGAATGGCTGCAATGTAAAAAACCCACCAAAAGAGTAAAAAACCCTGCCCGAGTCCAGGCTGCACGGGTGGAAGGGGGGGGGACACCCCCCACCCAC
>QEPC01012329.1:1802914-1865803 GCA_003113815.1 Sphenodon punctatus
CCACAGCTGACAGGCACTGGGAAAATAAGGAGACTGCATGGCCTGGGTCGATGGAAAAAGAGAGGTAGAGCTGAGTGTCATCAGCATACTGATGACACTGCATGCCCTGAAACCCTCTCACGATCTCCCCTAACGGCTGCATATAGATGTTAAACAAGAGGGGGGACAGAATGGCACCCTGCAGGACTCCACACGTGAGGCCCCGGGGGGTGGGGGGGAGACGTACACTCCCCCAAGACCACCCGGTGAGTTCTCTCGGCTAGGAATAAACGAAACCAGTCCAGGACCGTCCCGCCAATCTAAGCACGGTCCTGCAGATGGGTCACCAACACCTCATGATCGACTGTGTCAAATGCAGCCAAAAGGATTACCAGGACCAATAAGGTCTGACGACCCTGATCCAATGCCAGATGGAGATCGTCAACCAAGGCCACCAATGCAGTCTCCGTACCATACCCAGGCCGAAAACCAGAGTGAAAGGGGTCAAGGAAACCAGTGCGGTCCAGATGTTCCTGGAGCTGCTGTGCCACAGCCCGCTCAATAACCTTCCCTAAAAAGGGGAGATTAGAGACCGGCCGATAACCGGCAGGAGCATCAGTGTCAAGAGATGGGTTTCTTAAGCAGGGGTCTAACAGCCTCTTTCAGGCAGTCAGGCACCCTGCCCTCCCAGAGGGAGGCACTAACCCTCCCAGCCAGCAACAGCCGTAACGTCTCCTGGCTGGCTTTCACCAACCAGGACGGGCATGGTTCTTGTTCACAAGTGGTGGCACAAACAGATCCCAGCAAGGACTCCACATCGACAGGCAACATCATCTGAAACCGATCCCACAAAACAGGACAGGACGGAGCATCCATAGCCCCAAGATGATCCTCTGCAATAACTGTGGTACCGAAATCGTGACGGATGCGAGCAATCTGATCTACAAAGTAGTTGATAAACTGGTCACAGCGGTCACTGGATTGCTCCAGGTCCAGGTGGAGGCAGGCAGGACTGACCAAGCCCTTCACCACCCAGAAAAGCTCCACTGAACTATGGTGTATGGACTTAGCTACAGCTCAATTTATGAGTGTGAAGAGCTTACACACAGTTTTCTACACAACTTATAACTCCACTTTGGCCTGAACTCAGCAAACCATTCTTGTTCAGCAAAGCATGTCAGAACGTCAAAATCTCATTGAAGTCAACACAATCAAAGGAGAGCAAAAAAGATTAGAAAAAAGCTACCATGCAAGCCATTTTTATTTAATGTATTTAATTTAGATTTATTTACTCTGCCTGATCCTCTGAGGCTCAGGGCAGCTCACATCATGTGAAAAAATATAAAATACAAATTAAAACCCATAAAGAACTAATACTACACCACCTCCCTGGATATACACCTGCTTGCTAAATGCCTGGCCAAATAAATAGGTCACCATCTTACACTGCCTCCAGAAGACACTCAAACTAGGGCTTAAGTGAACCTCTGGGGAAGGAAGTTCCAAAGCTGTGGAGCAACCAGTGAGAACACCTTACTGCATGCCTGGGACAATTTGACCTCCATTAAATGAACTGGCAGCAGATTTAAAACAAATAGTAGAAAGTATTTTTTCCACTCTGTGCACAAGTAACTTGTGGAATTTACTGCCAGAGGAAGTGGTCACGACTGGTAATGTAGCTAGTTTTAAAAAGGGATTGGATAAGTTCAGGTCCATTAATGGTCATTAGCCAAGTAGGTTTTGGGGATGCAACCTTTTACTGTTGGGGGCTGGAACTACAGGGAATGGATTGTTCATTGTGACCCGTTGGGTACTTCTCCCAAGAGACAGAGATTGGCCACTGTCAGAGACAGGATGCTGGGCTTGATGGACCATTGATCTGACCCTGGACCAATGGGGGAACTTGCAAGAGGGCGCTCTCAGCTTATCAAATCAAATATTTATTGATTGGTTCAGCTTCCGCCATTCACCATATATCAAATTTGCAGACAACAGAGTAATTCAAAGTAGTCATAACCTGAACGAATTGTGAGGAATTGCAGGAGGATCTTGTGAGACTGGGGGACTAGGTAACTAAATGGCAGATTAAATTCAGTTGACAAGTGCAAAGTGGTGCACACTGCACCTTGAATATTGTGTGCAAAAAGAAAAAAAATGTATTTAATAATGATAGGTCCATACTATAGTTTAATAAGAAAATCATATAACGTTGTTCATGAGAATTCCATAAAATAAAAGTCCATGTCCAAAATAAATAGAATCTCCGTACAATATGCCACTTTGAAAAAGGATAGCCAAAAATCATCCAACGCATATCGAGCATGTGTTCTTCATCAGGGATAGAGTGTATATATGTGTACATGGTATACATTCCACTGTATACAAGGATGGAATGCCACCATTCAAAGGTCTTCATGCAGCTCAGGAACTAACTTGCAAACATCCATTTCAAAAAAGATACAGTCGAACTGGAAAAGAACAAAGGACAACAAAGATAATTCTCTGGAGTGACTTCTGTAGAACAAGTGCTTGATACTTCAGCTTAGAGAAGAGAGGACTCAGATGGGATATGATAGAAGTTTATAAAATTATGAGTGGACTGGAACGAATAAATAGGGAGTTGTTATTTACCCTCTCAAGCAGTACTAGGACTAGGGGACACTCCCATGAAACTAACTGGCAGCAGATTTAACACAAATAAAAGCAAGTATTTTTTCACTCAACACACAGTCAACTTATGGAATGTGTTGCCAGAGGATGTGGTCAGGGCCAGTAGTATAACTGGGTTTAAAAACAGATTGGATAAGTACTTGAAGGATAGGTTCATTAATGGCTATTAGCCAAGTAGGTTGGGGGATATAACCTCTGACTGTTGGGATCTGGGAGTGAATTATGGCCCTTTTCAAACGGACGCGCACACACACACACACCCGCCTTGCCCAATGTGTGCAGATGTGGGGGGCATCCATTTGAACGCCGCGGCAGGTGCAGGGGAACGGGTGGGCATGCGTGCAAACACCGCAGCCAGTGGGTAAGGGTTCGTGCGCCAATGCTGGATGGTCCGTGGGTGGAGGTCCGTGGGAATGCACTACCAACCACACCACCCACCCATCCCCCCATGCACCCGCGCCTGTTTGAAAAGGGCCTATGACCTGTTGGGTACTTCTTCCAAGCAATCGTAACTGGTAGGGATGGGCGAACAGATCGCGGTTCGGGTTCGGTCATTCGGTTCGGCTGCATTTGGTTTAGCCGTTCAGTTCGGCTGCGTTTGATTCGGCCATTCGGGAAATGTTGTTATGGGTGTTTTTATTTGGTTTTTTATTAGGTTTTATATGGTTTTCTTTTGTTTTTTATTTGCTTTTTATATGGGTTTTTTTTGTTTTTTTTAATCTAATATTATATAGATCTAGCTACACTAAATCTAACTGCTATTAACTATTCTAAATGCTATGAACTAAATGGATTATCTAATAAGTACACAGGCCTACTCCTACAAACACTAAAACTAAATCACTAACGCTATCTCTATCACTAAGCTAGCTCCTACAACTGTCTACTATCCCTAACCTATCTCTCTCTTTCTATCTATCTATATCTCTCTATCTCTCTCTATATGGGATGGGGGGGGGAATCACAAACACAAGGTTTCAGTTTAAGGTTTAAGTTTCATTTCAGTACAAAACTGAAATGAAACTTAAAGCAATCTAATAATCCTACTCAACACCTGCTGTTCAGGAACAGCAACTAGCTCAGAAGGTGTTGGGAAGGGGGGAGGCAGATAGTTTCATTTCTTGCAAGCCTCTCCACCCTTGGTGCCTGGAAGTCTGCTCCTCAGTGACTAGTACTACCCCTCCCTGTCATGTTTGACCTTACAGTGAACCTTTTTTTGCCACCCAAACTCAACCGAACGCGATCCGAACTGACCGAACTGTTCGGTCATTTCGCCGTTCGGATTGAGTTCGGTTATGCCAGTTCGTGTTCGGAAGTTCGGTTCGGTTTGGTCGTCCGAACAGGGCGAGTTCGGGCCAAACTCCGAGCTGCGTTCGCGCATCCTGCCAGAGACAGGATGCTGGGCTTGATGAAACCTTGGTGTGATCCAGTATGGCACTTCTTATGTTTTTATGAAAGTCAGCTAAGAAGAAAATCTTCCTTGGATTCTTATTTTCTTACACTTATGTTTTTATGAAATTTCTGAAGTGTGATTTAGATTGTAAGCCACAGGCAGGGACCGCGTCTATTTCTATGTTCTGTACAGCACCAGGTCACATGACTGGCACTATATAAATGTTTATAATAATAATAATAATAATAATAATTCATTCATATAGGAATATATATTTTAATGATGCTTAACTAAAGAAGTAAAATATTATAGGAAAACAAAAAAACTTGAAAATTGGCTAAAAGCAGAAATTACAGTACCAAATAGAATAGCACCCCCAATAGAGATGAAATATCTTATTTGAATTTGTAATCACTTCATTAACATGTTTATTTAAATCCACCCTTAAAATATTTACTAACTACTTTTTATAGCTGCTGATAAAAATCTACGTTTTTTACTGCACAGTCTTATTTCTAGTTACATACATGCTTCTCACGTCAAGTTTAGCTTGACAGATACACCTGTTAGGCTTAAGTGCAGTGGTGAGGCTATTCTGGAAAGCATTCCAAGGTAATACTTTTAAATTATGCTTTAGTTAATCAATGATGGATTACAGTAAAAATTATATAGACATGCTTATGACATTCACATTAATACCAAATGAGGTCAGCATAATTAATGGCATTACAATAAATATCAGAGGAATTAATAAAGACAACTCAAGTATTGTAAATTTTATCTGTTTAAGAATACTGTATTAACATGGCTCAACATCCAATGGAATACAGAATACCTATGGACCACAATGGGTGCAGGAGGATTTTCTTTTTGGGGGGAATAGGGGAATGTTAACATTTGTCATTATAAAAATGTATAGTTTTATTTCTGTTTAATAAATAAAACATGAATAACTGTCATGATGATTACATCTTCAGTTTTAAAAACAAGGAACACTAACCAAAGAAAGGGGTGTATTTGCAAACTGCCAACATGTTCAGGTTGTGGAAAGATTAGCATGCTATCTTCCTAGCAGGATGCACTTAAAAGTCAGTCTACTATGTAGTTATGTCCGCTCTTGATACTCATGCGCCTAAATTGGCTGACCGTAGAATTCAAATTCTTCTCTACGCGAACGATACTGTTTTAATTTCCCAGACCTCTATTGGTCTAAGGAGAAGCATGCAGAGGTTTCTGTTATTCTACCAATAAGATAATTTATCCATCCATTTTTCTAAAACAAAAACCATGTGTGTAGGAAGTAGGAAAATATCCCATTTTTGGCAGATGATTAAACATCTGATCGAACAGGTTCGCTGCTATAGCTACCTGGGGGTCGTTTTTTCGGCTTCCAAAAGCTGGCAAAAGCGTTTCAATCTGGCTCTTGATCAAGCAAACAAATCTTCACGTACTGTTCAGAGCTACTTTTACTCGAAGGGTGGAAGATTAGTGAATCCAGCATTACGCCTATTCAGGGCTAAGGTAACAAGCCAGTTCTTTTATGCTATTCCCATCTGGGGTTTGTCCTTTTTGAACAATATCGAACCACTCCAAAATAAATTTCTTTGGACAATACTGGGACCCCCAAGAGGAGTCCCCCAGATCCTACTGAGAGCAGAGACGAATTCTCAAACTCTAAAATCTCAGGTTCTCATGGTAATTATAACATTTTGGTTAAAAGTGACCCTGTTTCCCTCCGGATCGAACCATCTTGTTCATTTGGTTTCCAGTGGCCGGAAAAATTATTCATGGTCACTGGCTGTAGAAAATGAGGTTATGAAACTGGGTTTCTCTAAGAATTGTTTACTTCCTTTTGGCCTAAAAAATGTCGCATTGCTGATCAAAAATAGGATTTGGGACCAAGAATCTCAACTTGAGTAATCAATTTTGAGTACCCAGAAAGTGGCGCCTTTTTACTCTAATATTAGGCTTAAATCACATGATTCCAGTTATTTATTTTGTTGGTCAGATTGGCGGAGAAGGCATGCATTAACCCTGTTTAGGTTCAATGTTTTCCCATCTGCCTTAAATCAAGGGAGATTCACTGGTTTACCCATGGACTTGAGGTTTTGTACAAATTGTTCTTTATGCCAAATTGAGTCTCTTTCGAATGTAATTTTTACTTGCCCGGCTTATGCTAAAGCCAGGGAGAGATTCTTGAGTGTGTACCTTCTGGATTATCCGGTTTGGCTCTTGGATACGCTCTTAATTAAATTTCTTGCTGGCAGTGACTCTCCTCACTCAAGACCTATGGCTCTATATAGTGCTTTGGTCCTTGATATTAAGCAGGCACAAATGACCTCTTCTAAGGCAGTAAGAATTGCTTGTGGAACTTGGTGGTATTTTAGTATCTTATTGGACAGTAACCAGCCCTTATTATTATTGTTTTATTATGTATATATTCATCTTATTTACCATATTTTATTTACTGTTTCTTTGTATCGTACTTGAAATGACCTTCGGGTTCCTCAATAAACAATACTACGACTACTATGTAGTTAACTTTCACAGTCCCAAACACCACCTTCAGAGTCTAGAGAAGGACAACAGATACGTCCTGGGTGGCAGGAGCCATTTTAAGAAGCAGCAGACCTACTGACTGGAAAGAGAAGATAGGATCATTCTTATCATATTTATCTCTCAATTTATCTGTTCACTTTTTGTTATGTAGCAAGTAGACGTTTCTGTCTCTCCCTGACTGGATGCATGTAGTCAAACATATACATGTAATACTTCAAGGGCATTATGTGACGATTAGTACGGAGGAAATATCCCTTTAGCACTAGTAGTAGTCATGCAAGGCCTAAAAGAATTCAGATGACTAACAGCAACATACAAGTGATGCGTACCACTGGGTTTCTTCCTATCTCATAACAACCTAAGAAGTGCCATACTTGGTCAGACCAATGGTCCATCTAGCCCAGCATCCTGTCTCCGACAGCAGCCAATCACGGTGACTTGGGAAAAGCACCCAACAGGTCACAATGGGGGATCCATTCCCTGTTGTTTTCCTCCAGTTCCTGCCATGTTCCCTGATCCTGTCTGGCTAATAGCTGCTAATGAACCTATCTTCCAGAAACTTGTCCAAACCGCTTTTAAACTCAGCTATAGTACTGACCCTTACCACAGCCTCTGGCAGTAGATTCCACAACTCAATTATACGTTGAGGGGAAAAATATTTCCTTTAATTTGTTTTAAACTTGCCACCCATGAGTTTCATGGAGTGTCCCCTAGTTCTAGTACTAGCTGAGAAGGTAAATAACTGCTCCTTGTTTATTAGTTCCACACCACTCATGATTTTATAGACCTCTATCATCTCTCCTTTCAGTTGTCTCTTCTCCAAGTTGAAGAGCCCCAACCTACCAAGCCTCTCCTCATACGGGAGCCCTTCCATGCCCGTGATCATTTATATTGCCCTTCTCTGTACCTTTTCTAGTTCAGCTATGTCTTTTTTGAGATGGGGCGACCAGAACTGCACACAATATTCCAGGTGTGGTTGCACCATTGTATTGTATAGAGGCATTATCACATCCTCAGTTTTATTCTCTATCCCCTTCTGAATAATTCCTAACATTGTTTGCTTTTTTTGACTGCTGCTGCGCACTGCGCTGTAGATTTCATTGTATTGTCCACAACCCACCCCCAGATCTTTTTCCTGAGTGGTAACTCCTAGTTTAGTACCCAGCGTTGTGTACGCATAGTTTGGATTATTTTTCCCTACGTGCATCGCTTTGCACTTGTCCACATTAAATCTCATTTGACATTTAGATGACCAGGCACCAATGTGTCATAAGGTCCTGTTGCAGTTTCTCACAGTCTGCATGTGTTTTAACTACCCTGAATAACTTGGAGTCGTCTGCAAATCTGATTACCTCGCTCTTAACAACCTTTTCCAAATCATTAATGAATACATTAAACAGCACCGATCCCAATACAGATCCCTGAGGCACACCTCTTTTTACACCTGTCCATTGTGAAAACTGACCATTTAGTCCTACCCTTTGCTTTCTATCTTTTAACCAGTTTCTGATCCATAGTAAGACATTACCTCCTATCACATAACTTTTTAATTTTCTCAAGAGTCTCTCATGAGGGACCTTATCAGATGCTTTCTGGAAATCCAGGTACACTATATCTACTGGGTCTCCTTTGTTCACATGCTTATTTACACGCTCAAAGAATTCCAACAGATTAGTGGGGCATGACTTATCTTTACTAAATCCGTGTTGACTCTTCCCCATTAAGCTATGTTTGTCAACATGCCCTGTAATTCTGTCCTTAATGATGATTTCCACCATTTTGCCTAGCGCAGACGTCAAGCTTGTTGGATTGTGCAACAGTCACAAGTAAAAGCCCATTGCAAGCCCTGCAAGCTTAATATGGGGCTTGTCCAGTAGGGGGAGGGTCAGGGGATGAAACAGGTTTTTTTCCTCGTCTCCTCTCTTCTCCTCTCTCTGTCCTCCATTTTGTCCCGTGCAGTCTGTACAGTATCGAAGCATGTCTGCTGAGTTCTTAGTAAAGTTCTGTTTTGAAGAAACTTCTGCTGTGTGTTATTCAACAGAAAGCTAACTCTACAATAAAGCTTACTCGTCTGTAGTTTCCAGGATCACCTCTGGATCCCTTTTTATTTATCTCTCTGTTTAGTTTAGTTGGATCTCTCTAACTGTTCCTCCCTCCAGTGTCTCTCTCTTTTAGGTTCCTCCTCCATGTCATTTCCCCTTTTGATTGGCATTCCCCAACGCTCTGGCTCTCTTCTCCCTTGATTGACACACTACCTTTCAGTAAGCTAATTAAATCTTGCGGCTTCCAGTATCACCTGTATGCTTATAACATTCACCTCTCTCCCCCCACCCCACTCTCTCTCCCTCCATCCAGCCTTGCATCACAAACTGTCTTGAAGACATTTTTGCTTGGATGTCTCACCATCATCTCAAAATTAATATGTCCAAGATTGAACTCATCTTTCTCCCTGAACTTTCCTCTCCCGCTTCCATCTCAATTTCCATTGAGGGTGTCACTATCCAACCTGTCTTTCAGGCACGTAGCCTGGAGCTCATCTTTGCCTCCTCCCTGTTCTTTAAACCTCAGTTCCAGCCCACTGATAAGGGCCTGTTGCTTCTCTCCGCTTAAATCCAGCCCTTCCTTACTGTTTCCATGGCCAAAACTCTAGTCCACACTATAATCATCTGTCGCCTTGACTACTGAAACCTCCTTCTTACTGGCATTCCCAGCTCTCATCTTGCCCCTCTCTTCAGTTCAACACTCTGCTGCCATCCTCCTTGTCTGTTGCTTTGATCATGTTCAGCACCACCTTGCCTCCTTCCATTGGGTTCCTATACTAGAACACGTTCATTGCAAACTTCTTGTCTTTACCTTCAAGGCTCTTCATTTCCATGCACCCCACTATCTTTCTGTACCTGTTTCCCACTATATCTCCACCCAGGAGCTTTGCCCCTCCTCTTTCACCACTCTCTTATGCCCCAGCAACTCCCCTCCTGGAAATATCTTTGCCCCTTCTCCCATGCTTGCTCCATGCCTGGAATTCCCTTCCTGAATGCATTTGGTTTTCTCCCTCCCAGCCTTCAAATTCTTCCTAAAAAAATCTACCTCTTCTGTCAGGCCTTCCCTAGCTACTAGGGGTGGGACACAGGACCCAATTTTGGTTTTATTTTGATATCGGATCCCTGAATTTCATCAAGTGTTCAGGTCTCAGTTCTTTTTCCCAATGAACGAGCCGCCCCGAGCTGTTTTTACAGGAGGAGCGGGGTATAAATTGATAAAAATAAATAAATAAAAATAAATGAAGTCAATGGGAAAGAGAACCAAGGACCGTCAGAACAGGGATCCGGGACTGAAATAAACCCATAGGGCAGGCTGTCCCATTCCCCCCCCCACCCCTCTACCATCCCTGGAGGGTGGGGATACATGTCCTTAACACCTCCACCCACCGGGGACTGGCTTTAATCCCCCCACACACAACCGTCGGGTCTCCTCTGCTACTTGAAGCGGTGAGGTAAGTGGCAAGCAAAAGGGCCCGGAGGTTATGGGGGAGTAAAGTCGGGCCTCAGTGAGTGGGGAGGGTTAGGGACATGGATCCCCATCCCCACTCTCTGAGGCCAGGAGTGGGCCCCTGGGAATTGGGTGGGCTAGGTTTTCCCATTGAAGTCAATGGGAGGATTTCCCATTGACTTCAATGGGAACGTAAGATCCAAAAATTGGGAACTGAGAGGGCCCAATTTTCAGATCCTTCGGTTTTAAACTGAAACAGCCACTTTCGACCTGTTTCGGTTAAAACCAAAACTGAAAGTCCCACCCCTGCTAGCTATTCATCCCATATAAGACTGATAGCTGATACACTCCTTTTGCTCACTATCCCTTCTCCCCTGTAACTAAGCTAAGCACGTGCCCCTGTAGCTTCTCAGCTTCATTAGCGTTTCCCTATCTCTCCTTATGTTCCCCTCTCCCTTGTCTCCCCTAGACTGTAAGCCCCTCAGGGCAGGGACCTGTCTCTGACTACTGATTGTACAGTGCCAAGTATATTGCTGGCCCTTTATAAATAAGTGACTTTTTGGTCCCTGGTTAGGGCCCCAAATAATATTAGTCATTTAAATGTAATCACCCTACCATAATTCACCAAGGACATGATCCAAAACACATTGGTGGGTCAATGGCGGTTCAACAGTTTTTAATGGGAACTGGAAGGAGCAAGATCTAAAAGAGTAAACAGATGAATAAGATGAGCAGATAAACACTGGCGGTGAAACTTATTACTATTTTTCCCTATATATTTTTCTGGAACTCATTTCTTTAACTGAAAACAGCAATTGCACTGCTTAGAGAGCTACCACAGCGATAGAGAGCAAGAACACAATTAGTCCATAAATTCTAAAGTAATTTCTGGTGAGGTATGTGACTTGCTTGGCAACGCTAAGGTATACAAAGAGTTTTTAGGCAGGAGAGCATGACGCTAATAAGACTACTTAAATAAACTACATACAAATATTTAAGCTTATTTTTTACCAATTATATTAAAAATAAAATCAACCCTTTTTTAAAACCACATGAAGCATAGGTCTCAAAAAGTCTTATAAAATCGAATCCCTGGACTCATTTATTGGCATGAGTTCTTTTAAAAGAAAAAAAAGACACTAAGACTAATAATCCAACGGATTACTGACCAGAGTCCACAGCCTTTTAATGAGGAAAGTATTTGAAGACTGATGACACAGTATATTTTTACTCTGCAGTAATTCAGTACAGAAGTTCACATTGATTGCTTAAAAGGCCATTCGATTTTATTTCCTATATTTAATTGTTCCTGCTGCCCAATAAATGGTTGCCTGTACAAAGTAAAAGATTATTTTATTCATTTTGCATAATTAAAAACACCTTTGGCCTAGCTCAGTCATTCTCATGTCCTCTATATGCCTTTTAGGTTTTCATAACTTTGCGGAAAATGGGCCATAATCCACAAACTGCATACTCTGGAGTAGTCCCACTGAAGCCCTCTGGAACTGTTTCAGAGTAAGCGGTTTGTGGGTTACAGCCAATATGTTTTTCATTGCGATAAAACGTGAAACCCTACCAATGTTCCATCTCTCTATCCTGAACTAAACCCTGCACAGGTGCAAGGGAGTGGAGAAGGAGGAATTTCACTATTCTACATAAGATAGGGAGGAGCCGCGGTGCAGGGAGGGATGGGTGTGCGCCACAGCACGTGTGCAGCGTGTGAGCGGACAACATATGGATGCACACTCATCTCCATGCACAGAGACCTTCCCGTTTTGTTCAATGCCTCCTTGCGTGGGGAATTGGTGGTGATGGTTGGAGCACAAGAGCGCACGCGCACACACACGCACACACCTGCACCAGCACTCACATGGACACACACCCCTCGTCCACCCAGATGGAGGGGGCGGGGGGGGAACATCTCATACAAAAAGGGCCTTAGTCATAAAAAAAAAATTCCCACCTGTCAATTTCTGTTCTCTTCAATTCTTCCCTGCCTCATGGGTTTAATCTCTTTAATGCCTGTGACTTTAAAGAGCTAGAGCTCTTTAACAGGGGCTAATCTCAGGCCCCGATTCAGCAAAACACTTAACATATTGGTTTAATTCTAAGCAAATACTTAAGTCCCATTTAAATCAAATAGATTATTAACTAATCCGGATTTCAGCATATGTTTAAATGCTTTAAATCATCTCCAACCTGCTCCCAGTTTTCTTGCTCTTGCTTTTCAACATCTTTCAACACTAGGTTCAGAAATATCTTCATGGGAGATCCTCTTTTCCACATCACTTCTTTGGATGCTCCTCCACCTCATCATATTCTTACCCTCAGCATACCCTATAGTACCCTCAGCATACATATAAGCAGAAACTTCATGGATCTACTCTTCAGAGGAAGGCAATAAAGATGAGAAAGGATGCAAAAAACCCACCAAGTCTTATAAAGGAAAGTTTGAAGGAACTTGGTATGTTTACCCTAGTGAAGAGCAGATTGGCCGGGGACCCACCAGAACATGTTTTCCATGTGCCACCAGATATTAGCCCAGGACTGCCCTGGGGCAGCTAGGTGGCTAGCCAGGGCTGTAACCTCGGAAAATCTTTGCTGTCACAGCCTAGGCTAAGGGCCACCCATACGGAGCAAGACGGGCGAACACGTCTGTTCAGCAGGGAGTCCTGGGAGCAGGGCACGGGCAGGGCCACCCGACAGCATATTTGAGTAGCGCTCACTCACACACACACACACACACACACACACACACACAGTGCAGGCCATCTCTCCGGCCGCAGGCACATTAGTTCAGTGCCCCTCCCCAACCTGGGCCATGTTGGCTGCAGTTTCCTGCCCCGGACCAGGCAGCCACCACACCATGTCACAAGTCTGTTTTTACCCACAATAGCAATCTTTAAATATCAAAGGGCTGTCACCAAGAAGTTGGCATGGAACTATTCTTTATTGCTAAGGAAAGAAAATAACATGATTCAGAACCTTAAAAAAATGGGATGAAAAGACTCCCAGAACTACCTGTTAATCCCTCCTGATTTTTCAGATAGGTCACAGCAAACTAAGAAAGATCAAACAATACAAGAAAATAAGCAAAGAGCAGAAAAGACAGAGTGGCAGCTGGCTAAGCAGCCTCCTCTTCCTCCTTGAATGAGAGAAAGGAGTGTCAGTTGTTCTGTTGCCATTGGCAAACAAATCTTACCTAAACCTGGAGTAACTCCAATCAGAAGAAAAAGGCAAAAATTAAACACAAATAGCACGATCTGGCACCAGTGCAGGGGGCCATGCGCTGGTGCAGGGCTGAGGAAAGACATGCGGCCAGGGGCAAGGGTGTGCACGCGCAGGCATATACAGAGCACTACCTGCCAGATGGCCACACCCTCTGACTCAGTGGTGGTCACGCCCCCTCCATTGGCATTGAGATGTGGAGCACAGCCCACGAAAGGGGTTCTCAACCTGTTGGGCGAGCCCCATCGAGGAACCTCACCGTGGGAACGTCCACCAGCCCTCCCCCCCGCCGTGGCAAACTGAACAGCCACACCAGCACTGAGCCCACACAGCCATAAGAAAACAGGCACCAGCTGTCTGGAGACTCAGAAGTCGCTGCACCTCCTCCTGGCCAACCCCTGAACCCCACAGCACACACTCTGGAGTGGTGACCTGGCTCCCATCCCAGCACCTCAGTCGCAGCACACGGAGAGTCATGGGAGAGGTGAGGTCTCGCTGTGGACTGTCTGGGGCTCTCACACTCTAGGGTGAGTGCTGTGGGGTTTGGCTGGGTGGGGGTGCAGCGGCTTCTGAGACCCTAGGTGCCCTTTCTCCTGTTCTGAGGCCCCCTTCCTGCTGCTCATTAATGTCACTTCACCCACCCTCCCATCCATCCCCTGCATTGCACAGAATTGGTGCTGGATAGGGCACCGTGGTCGCCAGCATCCCAGTGCCATCCACCTACGCAGTTTTCCCCTGTATGGCGAATTAGCTGGATTGCGGTCAAAGGCTGTATCCTACAATTTGATTTCATACCAATCTCTCACAAAACACATGTAGGATTTAAAACAATTTCTTAGCCTTTTCTCCCCTACAAAATGCATGTGACTAAACTGTAAATGAGAATTACATTCTTATGAGTTGGTTGTTGCACACTGTTACATTCCTCAAAAGTAATGAATGAGCACCTTCATTTTACCAGTAGGAAACTGAGACACAGGCCTGTTAAGAGGCCCAAGTTTCACTGACTTCCTTAGGCTGGGAATTTCAGAGGGAGCAAACAGGCCTGCCCAAAGTCATGGAGGAAGTCAGTAGCAGAGCCAGAAACTAAACCCAGAGTCTCAACCCCCAAGATACAGTGCATTAACATTCTTTATTTTTCCTTCCCTTCCCTTAACAAAGATCAATGTATGAGGATGATGACTACTATAAAAGCTAAGAGAAATATTGTTATTAGGAAAGCTGTACGAACATAAGAATTAACATACTGAGTCAGATCAAGGGTCCATTTAGTGCAATACCTTATCTCCGACAATGGACAGTACTGGATGCATTAAAAGATTTGTACCTGAAGCCACAGGTCAAAAATTAGAGAGTCCATCTTTTCATTCACTCCAGGCTTCCAACAGTAATAAATTAGTAGTCCTAGACAGTGGAGTTAGGTCCACATCCTTCAAGTTTAATTTCCAATGCGTTCCTCTTCATTACTCTGAGGAAATTCCTGTTTCTGTTATGTAAGTTTTCTCTGGGTACAGTACAGAAGACTGGGCGCTGCATGTGTGGCCGTAGTCTTTTTCCTTCTGAATTTAAACACTACCAAAAAGTCATCCATCTAAAGAACATGCATTTTTAGAGCAAGGGATTTAATTATTCATTCATCCATTCAATTTCTACCCTTCCCTTCCCTTCCCACGAAGGTTCAGGGCAGCTCAAAAGAATATATATTAAAAAAATACATAAAACATTTAAAACCTGTAGGCCCCACCCACCAACCCTCTCTCTGACCCCTGCACCCAATCCCACCTAAACCTATCCCAGTCCACCAAACACCAGGCCAAACAAAACGGCCTTACAACTCATCTGAGAGGTGAGCAGGCTCGAGCTTAGGCAGATCTCCAAGGGGAGAGAGTTCCACAATTGTGGAGCAGCCACCAACAACACCTCTTTCCATGCCCATGTTGTACAAACCTCATGGGCAGTTGGTACTCAGAACAGGGCGCCCTCAAAGGCCATGGCAGAAGTTAAGGGAAGAGGTGATCTTGGGGCCCAAGCTGTTTTAAAGGTCAAAACCAGCACCTTGAATTAATGTCCATGTGGTGCAAATACTTTTTTTTCCTCACCAAAATCCTATGGATAACAATACCATAACCAGGTATGGGTTTTACATTTTCATTCAAGCAACCATTAGTTTCCATCTGGAAGCTCATAGTAAAATACATTTTAAAATGAAAGAAGAAAGGAAACCGATATTAAAGTTTCCTTTTAGAAGCTAACAAAGACCTTTTTAAGTTTAATAATGTTGTTACAATACCTGCAATCTATCGATTCACACCCATGACAAAGTAACTGTTGCCATAATAAGATTTGCAACTGACTTTTTTTTTTTTTTTTTTTTTTTTTTTTAAAGTTTCACAAATAGTTCACATGGAATATTTACAAACAAATCAATTAATATTGACTAAGATCAATACAGGTACAATATAAAAACATTTTAGCCGCTTTATGTTCTTCACAGAGCAGCTTTACCTTCTGATGATTAATTTACTTTTAAGAATTTCACTGCATCAAAGCTTTAATTAGAAAAGAAATAGGAAAGTCTACAAGCCTGCATAGCATCAATTACCTAAACTTGATATCTTGCACCCCAACTATCCTTCATACATATGGTCCCTGTTAAAGTAATTGAAAAGTACTTCTGAACAACATCACCCACACATACACTCCAAGAGCTAGAGGATATATTAACATTACACAATATTAATAAAGAAACTATTCTTCATTACCTGTTTCTAAAATTCATCATCAAATGAACCCCTTCAGACATAAATAAAACCAAGCATATGGCTGTCAATAGAATGGGTAATCATCATTATCTTATAAATTATATTACATTCTGCAGCAAGTTTCATGCCCCACTCATTTACAAAGCTTCTTGGCTTTGGCCAGTCTAAATAATATCCTTGAAATATGACAAAAATGGCTGTTACTAACCAAACTCCCACATCCTCCCTCAGTTTGTCTTCTATAAAATATTGCCTTTAAATTATCCTGATCTTTCTTTCAGACAAGTCTTATTTATTTCTAAATAGCAGAAAAATATCAGTGCATCAGTAAAAAGAAAGCTTATCTAAACAATAAAACCACAAAAACCAGATTTTCAAAAGAGACCAGAACAGTGTGAAAAACCAGGACCAGATTTTTCCAGACACCTCCACTTCCATTTAGGTACCAAAATAAAGAGACTGAGATTGTCAGAGGTAATGAGCCTTCAACAGTGCCTTTAGTATCACCAATGGCCAGATTTTCAAAAGAATACAGCATTCTGGGTAAACAGGGAGGTGGATTTTTTTGATAATCCAGACATAACTATGGACAATGAACATTTGTGAAAAAGTGTCCCTATATGTGTAGACAAATTAAGCTCCACTGAACATAGGCTATTTTTTAAAAAAAATAAAAATTAACAATCAAAAGAAGGATTTCGAGATGCCAAATGAAGCTACACCAGTAATAATTTTAGCCTATTTGACCAAAAAAAAAAAAAAAAAAAAAAAAGCAGCCTGCTCCACAGCTCGAAGTCAGGGAAAAAATTCACTTCCCATTAGCTTTTGGTTATGACCAAGGGAAACACAATTGTTTAAATATAAAAAATGCATGGAATTTTCAAAGCATTTGTCTGGTCTGTGGCCATTATTCAGCTGCAAGTTTCAGAAGTGCCTGGAATATTTACTTTACTGCTACTTCTAAATTAGAAACTTGTGTAGGAATGCAAATTTTATGTAGTCTCTCTCTAAAGAAGCCTGAGAAGAGATGACCATATATGCATTTTATGGACCTGCTAAAATAAGCACATTACATAAAATCCGCTTGTGAAATTAACAATAAGGAATAAAACTTTCACAAGTTTTAAGAAAAACATCTTCTCACCACTTTAACAGAAACATTAAAAAATACTGTTACAAATGAAATGATTATGTAATTTCTGAATAATAGTGCAAGTACATAAATCAAGATTGCCTCTTATTTCTGCCAACAACTTATTAGTAGCTATATTTGTATTATGCATGTGAAAGTTAAAATGTGTTTCCAATGCATTCAAAGTTTTCCCTGCCAGATTCAGCATAAGTAATGATGCAACATATACTGATGATGCTGAAGGATTCCAAAGGCACAAAAGGGAAGTTAGATGTGTGCCTCCTTTTGTCTCCTCATATATTTTGGAAGCCTATCTCCACTTCTTGGCTTTGAAAATGCTTAACATGGGGTGTTTTCTGAGCGCCATCACATTTTAATCCTGCCCGGAGTGAGGCCCTACTCCAGGCAGGATTCTTTGGCCCGGGCACCAAACAAGAGTGACGGCAGCTCGGGCCAGCAAGAGGGCGCGGTGACACGTGGACATGGAGTCACACAGCCACACCACACACTGCTCGGAGAGGTCTGCCCCGCTCCCTGATGGGTGGCCCATGGAGGCGTCCGAGGCTGTCATGGCTGTCCAGAAGCACCGCAGATCCAGACCAGAGTAAGGGAAGCAGGCCATCAAACGTGACAACCTACTTCACCCTAGTCTGACGTCTGTTGGGACAGGTTGTGACAGCGCTTAGTCTGGGCTGTTCCGCGAGTATGGTCCTGAGGAACAGACCAGGCTAAGCACTGCCACAGCCTGTGCAAACCCAGGTTCTGACTCGGGTGAAAATCTGGAAGCTGCATTCAGCCATGACAACAGCATGGATTTCCACGCTTGGCGAAGCGTGGAAATCCGTTATCATCATGGCTGAAAACACTCACTGTCTCCCTGAAATTATGCTGTTCATGGTTTAGCGTTCCAAATTTACTCAGTTTTTCATAACTGGCTCTAAGGATATTACACTTCAACAAACTTGTCAAGAAACAAGTATTGAATTAATCAGAAAATGTAAACCAACTACTAAATTGTTTTGTGAAGGCATACAGCTAATAGTAAGCACTATTCCTAATAATTAGAGGGATGATCCCTTCATTTCTTGCATGTCTAAGCTACAATTCCCAAACCACTTATCTCAGACAACTCCCATTAAAAGTCAATAGGATTAAGAGAGTCAATGGTTTGAAAATAATGGCCCTAGTTGCTAAATTAAAGTTGGAGATGCCTTGGGGTTTTATGAGAAGATTCACTGTCCACCCACAGGGAAATGGTCTATCCTTCCTCCATGTGTATCTTGAATTCATTGTGGATAGTTAATTGAAAACATCCGCTCACTGTGCAGCAGGCAGTCAAAAAGGCAAACAATGTAGGAAATTAGAAGGCAAGGCATACAATATAAAATGGAGACTATCATAATGCTGCACCCAAACCTTGAATATTGTGTGTAGCTTTGGTCTCACCTCAAAA
Source organism: Sphenodon punctatus (assembly GCA_003113815.1). Lineage (NCBI taxonomy): Eukaryota > Metazoa > Chordata > Lepidosauria > Sphenodontia > Sphenodontidae > Sphenodon > Sphenodon punctatus. The sequence goes on from QEPC01012329.1 coordinate 1,821,580, forward strand.
CATACGTAGTAGAAATGGAAAAAGTGCCAAGAAGGGCATAAAGATGATCAAAGACATGCAACGGCTTTTGCACAAGAAGAGACTCAATACCATAGGGCTCTTCAGCTTGAAAAAGAGATGACTAAGGGCAGATATGATGGAAGTTTATAAAATTATAAGAGGTGCAGAGCAAATAAATAGGGTGCTGTTATTTACCCCTTCTCATGACACTAGAACTAGGAGATACTTTATGAAATTAAGTAGCAGAAGATTCAAGACAAATGAAAGTATTTTTTTTCACTTAACTTACAATTAATCAACTCCCCCAGCGACAGGGAACACAGCCACAATAAAGGGGACTCCAGGTTCAAACAAACTCAGAGCAGCTGCACTGTCTGTCATTTATTGTTACACACTTGCAGAGGAGGCTGTAAAGGCTAGTAGCATAACTGGTTTCAAAAAAAGAATTGGATACATTCTTAGAGTATGGGTCCATAAATGGCTTAGTTAAGTTGGTCAGGGGTTGAGATCTCCAACTGTCAGGGGATGTAAATGAACTGGATAAAATGGATCACGCCATTATGACCCATTGTTCACTTCTCTAAAGCAACCAAAGTTGGCCACTGTTAGAGACAGGATGCTGGCTAGATGGACAATTGGCCTGACCCAGTATGGCACTTGTTATGTTTCTATGGAATTACTAGGATTAATTCCATATATATCACAGATGTCAAATTTATTTGGACTTGTATCCCACCCTATCCCAAAGGCTCAATATTTTGACTATATTTGACAAAAAATAGTCAAAATACATTTATAACCGGCTGCCCCACCAAAAAAACCAACCCCCTAAGCCTATCCCCACCCACAAAATACCTGACCACATAGGAAGGTCTTACACAGCCTCTGGAAGATACTCAGGGTTTGGCAAATTTCAGAGAGAAGGTCAAGCTGTGGATTTAGCCACTGAGAAAGCCTCACTGTGGTCCTTGGCTGTACGCACTGGGCACCATGATGGGATTAGCAGGAGGCTGTTCTTAGCTGACTTTAAGGATTGTGCTAGAACATGGTGGGGGTGGGGAGGCGGTCTTTCAGAAATGTTGGGCACAAGCCATTCAGGGCTTTGTAGGTCAAAACCAGCACCTTGAATTCTGCCTGGAAAGCTATCTGAAGTCAGAGCAGAGTCTGACGCACAGTTGTAATAATGCTTCATCCTCATCATAAGGCAGGTTGTTGGACTCTGCATCAGCTGCAGCATCCAAACAGTCTTCAAGGGCAAGGTTATATAGCAGATTACAGTAGTATAGCCTTGAGGTATGGATGTTGGTGGTGAGGTCTGACTGATAGAAAGGGTGCACGCATTGCGGTCTCTACGCAAGTCTGTTTCTATTGCTGTAAGGGATGGGCATTCCGATTAAATTACAGATTCGGATCCGTTACAGGCTTGTGATTCAGATCTGTCATTCCGATTCAGATCTGTAATTTACAGATAAAATTGCAGATTCGGATTTTTCACACTGAAGTCAATGGGGAAAGTCAATGGAAAACCGATCCTTAGTCCAAGTCCAACCTCCTACACTCCCAACCCCTGGGACCCTGGAGTGGTATTTACCAGCCTCTGAGAGCTTGGTTGAAGCTCTGCCGGACCACTATTTATTTATTTATTTTTATTTATTTCATTATATTTATATGCCGCCCCCCCATGCCTACGGCATCTCGGGGCGGCTTCCAGCATAATAAAACAATTTCTAAACTTAAAAAATCTACAATATCATAATTAAAACAAATTTAAAACACCCCCCAGAAAAATTAACCCCACCCACCCTCCCCTCCGAAGGCCTGGGCGAACAGCCAAGTCTTACAGATACGTCGAAAGGCCAACAGGCCCGAGGCCAGGTGAGTCTCCTCCGGGAGGGAGTTCCACAACCGCGGCCCGGCCACCGAGAATGCCCTCTCCATTGTGGCTCCCCGTCTTACTTGGGGGACCTCCAGAAAGGTGCCCCCGGTGGACCGAAGGGATCTCTCTGAGGTGCGGAGGGCGAGGCGGTCCCCGAGATATGAGGGGCCCAGACCATGCAGGGCTTTGTAAATCAATACTAACACCTTGAATCTGGCTCGGTACGCTATAGGCAGCCAGTGCAGAGCGCGGAACACCGGTGTTATGTGCTCACGCCGCCCCGTCCCCGATTACTGTGGGGGACCTCTCAGCAGGCTGCCTTGCCGCAGCACGCTGCTGAGCTCCCTGCTCTGCTGTGCGCATGTACAAATGGCCACCAGGGCCATTTTGCGCATGCACAAAATCGACGCTGCCCATAACCAAAATGGCGGTAGCCAAAATGATGTCACTGCTATTTTGGTTAAGGATGGTGACCATTTGCACATGCTCCTCCATGGCTGTACTGCATATGTGCAAAATGGCCACCGCCCTTAACCAAAATGGTAGTGATGTCATTTTGGCTGCAACCCTTTTGGTTAAGGGCAGCAGTCATATTGTGCTTGTACAAAACAACCTGACAGCCACTTTGCACATGTGTGTTGCACAGCAGAGAGCTCAGCAGTGCACCATGGCAAGAGAGCCTGCCAGGAGGGCTCCCCACAGCAGCTGCAGGCCGGCAGAGCTTCAATCAAGCCCTTTGAGTTATAGCTTGGTAAGTACATGCCAGGGCTCCAGAACAGGGGTGGGGAGTCATAACTGGTACGTACAGGAGTTCGGATTGGTCCGGATTAATCCTTAATTGCCCACGATGGGTAATTAAAGATTCATCCAAATCCGCAATGCCCATCCCTAATTGCTGCTAACAATAATCCACATTCTGTGGCAAGAAACCATGTGTGACATCAGCTGGCCAGAAGAGTGAGACACAATTTCCTTCAAAACAGAGATGTTAAAATAGTTAAGATATATGTAAGCAACAGTCTCTCTCTCATCAAAATCACTCCCTTTCCACAAAAAAGGTAGGTTTTGATTCCGCAACACTGCCAAACAACGTCAGCCTGGGGCTGAAAAAAATTTGTCTTGTCCCCTAAATGAACTCTCCTGCATGGCAATGCTTAAGAGAGATTTAATTTTTTTTGTAACTGGAAAATAAGTTATACAGTATCTGTATTTTCTCAAAATTAAGTCCAACTCTGAAAAGTTATAAAATAACACTTTCTTATTCAATTGATTTATTCCTAAAGTGTAATTAATACCCATTTACTTTATTGAAAACAACTTTCCTGTTTTTTTCTCCCATTAACACAGCACACCCAACATAACCCAGACCACGCTGGATTCTTTCTCTCTAGAACACCATCAAGAGAACTGTTCAACAAGTTTCAGTAAGTCACACCTTTGCGAATTCATCAGCAACAATAAAAGATTGCATTATTTGAAGACTGAATTGCCCATTAACACACAGGATGTTTTATTTGTGGTGATGTTTAACTTTTTACTAAAATGGTCAGCAATGAAAAAGTGAACAGTGTTGCCATGTGAACAACAATCTTTATTTTCCAGAGTTAACCCACTAATATAAACTGGGAAGTTAACACCTCTCAAAGCGTCCATTTCAGGATGCCAGAATGAAAAGAGTGCCTTAGTTAACATTTGGTCTATGGTTTTAGGACTGTCTTCACAAACATGAGAGATGGAAAGATTCGAGTTGTTGCAGATTCCCAAAGTACAAAGGGAAAAGGTAACATTAGCAGATATGTATTGTCTGATATGAAAATGCAGTAGTATTTCCTTCTTTAAAAAAGGAAACTCCTCATGTTTTCATAGTTTAAAAACATTACCCAAGTATTTGTTACTAACCTGTAATAAGCTCTAATTTGAATGATGCTAATAAATCCATGGTAAATGGATTACTTTTGCGGCTTCAATACACATTGAAAAATCTCAGTGTCACTTTTGGACTCAAACTTAATTACTGCCCATGGTCAACCATTTCTTGTGCATCTGTCAAACCACAGATTTCTTTTTTAAACAGCACTCCCTAGCCTGTGTTCTCTTGAATGAGAACACTGATCAGGAAAACTAGACACCTCTCGCTACACCTCCTTAGAATTTGAAGGGAGTTTCACCTCTCTGACTGGTCTACATACAACGTCAGTTTAAAGATTACAGTGGTTTAATTACATAAATTAAGGAAGGAAGGAGAAACAAGTTATGTGCAAAACTCTTTATGTATTATGGAGCAGCAGAATCCGCTCCATTAAGTTAAGGCGCGTTGGAGTTCTAATGCAAAGCCTCCCATTGCTTTGCATTAGAACTTTCAGGCACTGTGCTTCTGGGTGGTGACTTTTTTGTTGTTGCTGGATGTGGCTTAATTGCTCGAGTGGGTGAAGTCGCTTAATTCAAGTAGGGTGTCTTCTTTCAGCTGGCTGATTTTGGGGTGTTTATGTCTGTTTGTTCTGACAGTAGATGGGGTTGCAAGATGCCACTTTATGCTAATAGCATGGCTCTTAATGCAACGCACGCGCAGTGTGTGCTTGTTGTGTTCGGACTCCAGTGTAAACAACAGTGTGTGCTGGTGTGCTCGTCTCCTGATTGGTTGTTTGCTTGTCTGATGTCACAGGTGCAGCACTTCTTCTGGTGACCAGAAGCAGCCTTTGAAACCGACAAATGGCAGAAACATGGCAAATAGTAATACACTTGCCTCCAGAACATAAAAATAGGGAGTTATCGTTCCGCTCAGGCTCAGCCGATAACCTAGAGAGAATTGAAACAAAACCTGAGGGGCTGAGGCAGCTGGAAAGTGAACTGAACAAGAGAAGCATGCTGTCCCTGAGGAGTGAAATAGACCCGGAGAGGGGAACAGTGACCGGATCCAGCCCCTGCTCAAGCAAAATCCTCCCCCCGCCCAAGTCCGCAACACCTACCAGGGGCAGCGGGGAGCTTACAACCTTGCATAGTCTAAACTTGAGTCCCTAACCAAAGAGCGCACCCCCAGGGTTAAAAAGGGAGCTCAAAGTGATAAGAAAGGGGATGAGTAGAGCAGCAGCACGGCAGATCACCCTCTGGGGGGAGGGGAGCTTTCCCCAAGCAGCTGCCTTGGGGAAGTCACCCAACACCCACTTGTATCCTGCTGGCTGGGGGCCAGGGAAGTGCTTGCATTGCCATGAAGATGGTCTCTAAACATCTCCTAGCTGCATTGTTAATTTCACCTGTGCTGGGGCAGGCAAGTAGCAAGGGCGATTTAAAGTGCTGCTCATGTTGAAGAAAGAGTCTGGTGGGGTTAAATCTTTAGATTTTGCTTGTGTGGAGCCCTGGTAGGTGTTGGGGGCTCCAGCGGGGGGGAGGATTTTGCTGGGATGGAGGCTGGATTCAGTCACTGCTCCCTGGTGCAGTTTTGGGTCTATTTCACTCCCCAGCAGCAGCCTTTTGTTCTTGTTTATTTCACTTCGCTGTTGCTGAGGAGTGAAATAGACCATTTCTGTCTGAGTCACAGCAGCAAACTGTAACCAGATCCTGTCTATCCCCCAAGCAAAATTCTCTCCACCCCTCCCCCCCCCCCCAAGTCCCCAACACCTACCAGGGGCAGCGGAAGTGTGGAAGTTTACAACCACGTGCAACTTAAATTGAAGTTTACACTCTAGTCTAAACTTGAGTCCCTAACCAAAGAGTGCACCCCCAGGGTTAAAAGGGAGCTCAAAGTGATATGAAAGGGGATGAGGGGAAGGGGATGAGCAGAGCAGCAGCAAGACAGATCACCCTCAGGGGGGGAAGAAGGGTTTTTTCCCCAAGCAGCTGCCCTGAGGGTCACCCAACACACACTTGTATCCTGTCAGCTGGGGGCCAGGGAACCACTTGCATTGCCAGGAAGGATCCAGCAAGATGCTTTCACTGTCCATTGGGAAGTGTTCCCCTGGGCCCCAGCCAGCAGGATACAAGCAGATGCTGGGGGACTTCCCCAAGGCAACTGCTTGGGGAAAGAAATAATCCCATCGCCAATGATGGAATCAGGAAATAATTTTTTTCAGATTTTACCTTTTTAAAAAGTTTTTTTTTTAGGATAAAGACTGGTTTTTTGCCTTCCTCTGAAGAAGTAGCCCAACAGGGGGGGAATTTCTTTTTTTTTTTTTAAAATGGAAAAATATATACGTGTCATGTGTTATCTGTAATGTGTCATGTATATACGTATCACGTTAAGCAAAAGTCATACACACAGACACATACACTTATAGACGAAAGTGGTTTCAATAATATGAATGCAGTAATGTATACGATAAATGTGTATTCAGGATAACAACTACTCAAAAACCGGAGGAAATTCCTACCCAAAAAAATCCTAGCGGGTTAAGCAGATAAGTTAAGGCACTTTCCTACCCAAAAATGTACTAGTATATATGAAGTGTATCTGTCTCTTCTTATGGAGTGCTACTTGATGTACCACTATGTGCATGTGCACCCACCTTAACTTACCACCCATGCAGGCATTAACATCTGTAAGTTAACCAAATAGAATTGGGTCTCCAGGACCTTGATAAAGGTAGTGATTAAGATACTGCACACATGCGTTAGTTATGCTGGTTCTTCAATTACCCATTTTTCAAATCACCACCACAGCCTGCTAAAATAAAGACATTTTGTCAAAACATGAAAAGATGGTACGTTAACAACTGCTGGCATCAAGTTAAGGCGGGTGCACATGCACATCACGTAGCACCCCATACAAAAGTAGAGACAGACACACTTCATATATACTAGTGAGTCATGTGAGTGACTCATGTTTCTGGTGTGTAGTACACGAGATCCTTTAATGGCAAGGAAATTTAGGTGTGTATGAATTTACCCTGGCATCCGTAACTTCATAATTCCAGCCTCAACTTTCAATTTCCATGCCTGTTGGTGGTTGTTTGGATATTGTTAGTAATGTATATTTCAAGTGGGTTTTGGGGGGAGGATGCTAATTCACTTTCAGAATTATTCCTGAAAGGGTTTTTGGGGTAGTTAGAAAAGGCTGGGTAAGGGTTTATTTGGTAGGATAATTGTATTCCTAAAGGGTTGTTTGGGGTTGGTTGGAAAGGGTAGGATACTGCTTTTTTGGGTAGGAAAGGATTATTTGCGTTTGATACGGGGTTTTGGATAGGAAAGGGTTTTTGGGGAAGGAAAGTGCTTTATCTGCTTAACCCAGTAGGGGTTTTTTGGGTAGGAATATATATGTGTAGCTTTATATATGTCAAGTGTAAACCAAATAAAAACAAGACACTGGTTACAATATCCCCACTACTGAACAATATTTGGGGTTTTAATTTTTTCCCCTCATTCTTTCCAGCCCTTTAATCATGGCTTAATTCAATAGTTTTTACAGCATGTAACAGTTTCCTGGCATAAAATGCTTTACCTTTTTTTTCCAGTGCAAAGGAAACAGACCAGTAATACTTAAAATGTTTTGCTGTTTTGGAAAAACGACAAAACAAACACCTCCACCCCCCATTTGCCCTGAATTTGACTTCACTATGGTCCACATTAACAGGAACAGCAGCTAAACCTTCTTTGAAACTTTATTCACCATAGCTAGGGAAAAAAAGCTGATGAAATTCCTTTAAAACATGTTTTAATCTAACTGGAATGCCAAAAATTGGTTCCAGATGTGCTCTATACAAAAGTCAATCATAGCTATTTATACTGACACTGCAGTCCAAACAATCTGAATCCAAATGCCATGTCCCCACTACAATAAAGCTATAAATGTCAGTTTTGTTGAATTTCGAGAGGTGTTGAAGAGTTCATGCTAGCTGGCTTTCTAGGCTATCTGTTAACCAGCAGCTATATTTTTAAAAAAGAGAGAGCGAGAAACTTTTTTTATACATAGATCCTATCCTGTAAGCTATTCTTAAAGCACACATGACACCCCCAACCATGACCCTGAAAGTGCCACAGGTTACCAGTTGAAATTCATTTAATAAGTGAAAAGAACGTAGTGCTCAGGCAGGGGGCCAAAAAAAACTTGGCAGGACTCCCATGTCCTCCCTACATCGAACACACACATAGTACACCTGGGAGTAAATGAACTACAGTAAGTAAAGCCACACATACTCAGTGTAACAGTACTTCTATTTAAGAAGTTTCCAGGTTGTAAGGGGAAAAAAAAAACCCAAACATATTTTCTTGCTGCAAAAAGAAATACCATCAGGAAGCTATATCCTAAACAATGGTTTTTCTACGACATGGAGTCAAGAGACAAAGTATTCCTCCCTAGGGGAAATGATGCAACCAATATTCAGATGAAAAGATTACTCACAGTATTATGTCAGATTATTTGAAGAAAATACAAAATGCTGCACAGAGTTGTCTGGCTGAAAAGATTATAATGCAGATTCCTTTTTCTCGTAAACCTTCATGTACAGTTTGATTTATAGATAAATGTTTAGAGCTTTCATTTTGATTTTCGTTAATGGCAAAACTTCAAAAGTAATTACTCTTTCAGCAGATTGACCAGCCACATTCTTTGCATCCTCCTAGGCTTTCCTATCACTTTGGTTTACCATATCTTTCTCCAAAACTTTTCCCTTCCCACCACTGTCATATAACTTGTTATTCCTGTTGCCCCTGCACCCTTCTGCCTTAGCAGCATCAGTCTTGCCTTAGCTGTTTTGGTGGTCAGAGCTGCAAAAGCTCCAAATTGGAGGGTTCACACACTCTTCACACCTGTTTACAATGTCAAGACTCTGGATCAGGAACTTGTTTATACACTTTCTGAGACGTGTCTAGCACATTTTTGGGAACTACAGCATTTAACCAATGACGACAGTAATTAGTTAACATGAACAACATTGACAATGCTGAAATTGAGACAGGCACATTTTGATTCATTGCAGGTTGTATGATCCCTTAAGGGAGTGCTGTTTAGGGGGATTTCTTAAGGAAACTCCCAGGAAGAACCACTTTCGAACTGGAAAAATATCTATTAGGAGATTTCTCCCCATAGATTACTGCAGGAGTGGCTAAATTTCTCCTTCGGGCCTTTGTGATGACGAATAACCTCCTCCAATTTCAGGGTACAAATTGTGTGGTATAGAGCTGGCTACTGGGAATTACTTTTACAAGCTGATCTTGTGATAAAAGTTGTGGCCTTTGGGTAATGGAACTCCCGATGAACGTATATCTTGGGATTATTATTAGATCAAAGGGAGTTTAAGGGGGTTGAAGGAGATTCTGTTCTGTTTCGCTTTTTGTTTTGCTCCGTTTTATTGTGCTGTACACTGCACACTGCATTTTGTTATGAGTCTTGGTTTTCTTTGTGTTTAAGGTATTTATTTGCCTCACAAGGCGTATTGGTACGTACCTCCCTGAATCTTGGAAATTTGTAAATGTATGTGTGATTTTGTCCTTTTATGTATTAGCCTGGGTTGGCTTGTGATTTTTAGTTTGATGAGCAATGGCCTTTGGCCACACTAAATAAATATGACTTGACTAACATGAACAACAATAGTAAATTACAAATACTGTTATTTATTATTATACAGTACCAGCAATTTGCATGGAGGTGACCAGTTGTGATTACAAACTGTTCCCTGCCCCAGGGAGTGTACAATCTAGAATGGGTAAGGGGAGGGGAAACTAAGTGAGAGGCACATGAGGAAGGGCAGGGATACATTAATGAAGACGGGAAGTTTGCAGGTGCACATGCTTAGCTTAGTTACAGGAGAGAAGGGGAATCCTGAAGGATGAGAAAGTATAAAGGGAAACATAAATGAGTGATCTATGGGTTGAAAAGGTAGAGAAGGCCTGACGAAAGACATAGGCTTTTAAGAAGGATTTGAAGGTTGCAAGGCAGGAAGAAGAGCTTATGTGTTCAGGGAGGGAGTTCTCAGCATAGGGGGCAGCATGGGAGAAGGGACAAAGATGGTTTAGGAAGCAGGAGACTCTGGGGAAGGTGGTGGCAGAGAAGGAACAAAGTTTCTTCAGATAGTTTTTTAATGAGGGGGAAGAGATACGGAGGAGTAAGTCCATGAAGAGCCTGAAAGGTAAAGACACGTAGTATGTGCTGGATTCAAAAATAAAAAAAGGGGGGGGGAGCGAGAGTGAAGGAAGGCATGGACGGGCTGAACAAAGACAAAGTGACAGATGAGGTGGACGACCTTGGCAGTGGAGTGTTTAAAAGAAGTGAGAAAGTCAAGGTGAGAGCAGGGAAGGCCAGTAAAAAGGAAGATGCAGTAGTCAAGACAAAATTGCAACAGGCCTTAGCAACAGACTGAATACAAGGTGTAAAGGAGAGGGAGAAGTCAAAGATGAATCCCAGGCTACAAGCTTGGGGGACAAGCTGGATGGTGACATCATCAATAGAGACAGTGGGTCAAAAGAGAGAGGAGGGTTTGGAGAGGGGAGATGAGGAGTTCAGCCTTGAACATAGTAACGTTGAGTTGCCAAGTGAGACATCCACATGGAGATGTTAGAGAGACAGTGATCAATGGAGAGAGTAGGGGCAGAAATATAGAGTTGGGCATCATCAGCATATATGTGGTATTAGAAGCCGTGATTGCATGGGTTTAGCAAGGGACAGGTTGTAAAGAGAAAAGAAAAGAGGGCCCAGGACAAAGTTCTAACCATGAGGGGAAGGTGCAAGTAAAAAGAGAGACTAAAGGAGCAGCTAGAGAGATAGCAATAACCACTATGTCAACCATCTTATGTAGTATTAGGCATGTAATTTGCCCTTACGGCTGTGTTGTGAAGTGAACCTCCTATAACAATAGAGAGATTGCCAGCATCCTCCACATCAAACTATTAATCCAATCATTTCTTACCTCCAACAGTATCTATCTGAATATTTCCATACTTGCAATGGCTGCTTCTTAAAGTGAAATGTCATGAAATCAGAAATGGTTAGATCTAGCAGATCTAGGAAATTCTTCATGTAACACAGGCAGTTCTGGAGCCACTAACCTTGTTGTAGTTTTTATTTAGATTTTTCATCACCAAACTCAGTACCATCCTTTACACTTTTTTTTAAATCCTCTAACCCAGAGATTCCTAACCTGGTGCTCGGGCAACGTGTGAAAGTGCTCCCCAAACCAGCTGTCAGTAGTGCTCGGGAGCACTTTGAAATAGTCCTTCATCCATCAAAGTCAATGTGAGCTGGGATTGAGTAATTATCTCAATTTCCACTGACTTGAATTAAACTGAATTGCAGAAGGGAAACATAATTTATGCATATTTATACAAATCATTTATGCAAATTATGCAGTGCTCCCAAGTAGACACTTATGTCACTCCAGTGTTCATGACTGGGAAAAGGTTGAGAACCCCTGCTCTAACCCATAAGTCTATAATCTGTATAATAGCTACCAAAAAGAGTAATGAAAGATTCGGAGTCTCAAACAACCAAGAGGGAGTTGCCTGAATGCATGTTTTTGCACCTCTGAGTTAAATCAGAGAGCCAAATGCAAAATCTAGCATTCCTAGTGAACTTATAACACTCCCTAAAGGTGTGTGTCCATAAACCATTCAATTGATTACTCTCACCCGTGTACCACCATATATATACACTTATATTACCACACAAATAAAAGCTTAATTAAGGGGAAATTAAGGTCATAAAACCCATACAACTTATACTTGTAACTGTACTTGCACATTTTCTGTTCTTTCTGAGATTTCAACTTACTACTGCTGCGCTCTTCACAAAATGTATTAATCTTTCCAAATCTTCACCACTGCAGAGTTCACACAAAGCCAGAATGATGCAAGTAACGCAGTGGTGAAAGATTCAATAGTGTCTTCGCAGTATCACTATCTGGGGAACACCATCTTGGGGCTTATAATATTTATTCATCTTTCTCCTGCTTCCTAGTTCCCCCAAAATCTAAAATTAAATTATAAAAATAACATTTCCCCAGTATTTTTCCCTACATCCTAACTTTGGTTTTCTACAATCAGAAAGACATCTTCCTTCAGTAAACTAATACAGTAGCATAATCATTCATGGCATCTAAGTAAAAACTGCCCCTTTGCAAGGCACATAGCGACCAATGTGGGACTGTATTACCTAAAGAGCAACATCTGGTTGTCTTATTTTGCTTAAGTCAAGTAACAATCCAGTAAACTTGAAAACGCCTCACAAACAGGTTTGGGAAGCCAATCAACTGACTTGTCAAATAATGTCAATTGATCAGCCAACTGGCTGTTTATTCTGTCAAATACTCCATGAAGCCAAGAATGGCCCTTGTGTAAATGGCAGCCTGCATTTTTATGGCATCATGGGCAGAGACCTAGGTTTACTGCACGTATCGAATTCTGCTACCAGGAAAGCCAAAGGGTGTTAACAAACAAGACATTGCCCCACATCAATCCCCAGTAGCCCTGAATTCACCTACCCATATACTAGGTGGCCGTCAGATGGTCACCAAGGCCACACCACACAGCATCGGCATCGGAAATGCGGAGCCCACTGTGCGGGCAAAGCGGGGCAAATATGGGGAAACGGGCCCACCGAACTGCCTTTTCTGTGTTGGGGAGTGCACAGCCTCTGCATGTGTCCAGGTCCGCAAGCACCATGGACAAGACCACGATGCCAGCAAGGAACAGGCCCCAGAGAAGCAGCAGGTGTCACCTTGAGCGGGACCAGGGTGAAGCGGAACAGCCAGCCAATAGAACTGCTTTCCCCCTACCCTGTTCAAGCTGCCAGAGCCACCTCCCCACCAGCCCCACTCAAAATGCTGGCTACCAGCCAGTTGAGCTGCTTGTCCTGAACCCAGTCCTGCTGCTGCCACAGCAAGAGTCCTGCCTGTGTGTTAAGTTTCTCAGGGTGAACCAGGGAGGCGGGGGACCAGAAACCATGCTGGGAACTGTGTGTTGCATTCCACATGCTTTCTACGCAACTATGAGCTCTCTTCCCCATGTGTTAACACCCATATTCTGCAACTTCACTGTAAGCAGAATAAATCTACATAATCATAAATTCATATACACGTTTGCTTTCTAGTATACAGTGGCCCAAGCAGAAAATAGACCACCCCAGCAGCACAGGCTAAACAGGCATCATGCACCCCCATGCAACAGGCACAACCATCACACCCCTCCACAAAAACCCACCTCAAACCCCAGCAGCAAACATACTCCAAAACAACGCCCCTTTACATCTTTCTCTGCTGGTTATGGGTGGACTCTCCTCTCCCTGGCTGTGTTGGTTTTAGGTGAGCGGTAACATCATCTTCTCTGGCTCCTAACGGAGTTTAGGTCTGAAACAACAAGTCATGCCAAATGCTGTTTCCATCAGAAACAGGCTATTCACATTCATTTTGCATAATGTGGAGTTACTGCTTTTCATGTTTTTGCACTCTCTGGTCACTCTCTCTTCTTACTGTAATTCTCACAGAATCCTTTCCAGGCTATTATGGCTTGTAGCTTCCCAGCCACACCCAAACACAGGTGAGAGGCAATCAGGCGCAATCCTGATTCCTAGTGCCTCTAATAGCACCTGCCTCCCCTTGCAGGGCCTACTCTCCTTAAAGGGCCAGCACCTTCATTAGGCTGCACCCTTCCATGGACTGGATCAAAGATCGAGCAGCAGTAATAACATGTTGGTCCATTATTCTGGCCCAATGTGTGTGTGTGTGGGGGGGATCTTAGAATAAGCAAAAGTGGCTATCAACTCAATTATAGTAATTATGCCCTGAAGTGTTTAAAAAAAATGAGAAGCAAACTTGTCCATAAACTATGCAGAGAATGGTAGTGTAAAGGTCAATAAGACAGTATCAAGTACTAACGATTTGACATGTTATTTAATCTTCCCATACACTCCAAAGATAGGACTTTCATCCACTGAAACATAGCCAAATGTGCAGACCGGGCCAGAGAATCAACGAATTTGAATGCACAATAATTATGAAAATAAACAGCCTGCAAAGTGTAACAGACAGTTTAAGTGACATGTTGAGGTATGTGAGCCAATAAAAAGAGCCTCCAATCCTGAAAGTGCTCCCCAGGCACAAGCCTCGTTTAGAACTTGCCTGTAAAATTAAGGGAGCTCTTCTAGATCACAGTTGATGTGTTTTGTCATCCAAGGTCCCACAGGCCAAATGCTTCCAATGACTTACATGCCTATAGAAATCCCTTCCTCAGAGACTACTGCAGAGCAACGTGCTCTTACCCTGCTACTCTGAGCTCTCCCTCAGGCCGGATGTACAGCAAACCCAGTTCACTGGCTCTTCCAGGTTGCCTTAACTCCCCAGCTCTCCATCTCCTCTAGGCTACCTTAATTTTTTTGCACTCCCCAGATGTGTGCAGTTAATGCAGTCTAGGACAACCAGGTTTGCTATATGGGTAGACTACGGAGTGCTCCATTCCCTACCCAATCAACTGCTTGGAAGGGAGCAAAAGCATTCCCTCCTGTACTGTACTTTACCTGTACAGTAACGCCCAGCTTCCTGGCTCTTCTGGGCTGACTTTATTTGCTGAATAACCAGGGCTTGCTGCCTAGGCGGGCTGACAAGCTGCAGTCCAAGAACACACTGCAGTGCAAATGAGATATAGTACCATATGCAAGAGAATATGTAGGCTGAAATGAGAATACAATTTCCCATGAGACAGCTCTATGCTTACCTCTAATAGCACCTGTCTCCCCTTGCAGGTGCTACTCTCTTTAAAGGGTCAGCGCCTTCAGTAGGCTGTGCCCTTCCATGGACTAGATCAAGGCTAGAGTAGTAGTAATAACATGTTGATCCATTATTCTTGCCCAATGTGTGTGTGTGTGTGGGGGGGGGAAGACTAGGCCACTCTCAGATGCCCTCTCCCCCCCACACACACACGTATTCTGGCTGCAGGGGTGTGTGTGCACAGCCAGGATATGTGCGGGGATCAGCTGGTCTGAAAGCCCCACCCCCGGCTTTGCCAGCAGACACGCGCAGGGATGCAGAGCTCTATTTCCTGCTCTGCATCCCTGTGCGTGTCTGCCGGCAAAGCCATGCGGGGGGCTTTCAGACCAGTCGATCCCCGCACATATCCTGGCTGAGCATTTCCCCTCCACAGTCAGAATATGCGTGGGGGCGATGTCTGAAAGTGGTCTTCAAATATGCAAAAGCAGCTAGCAACTCAATTATAGTAATTATGCACTGAAGTGTTAAGTGCCCTGAAATGACTACGCTCAAGTCATTAAACTTTAGAAATAGCTCAATGTTTGAATAATATTTGCTCAATATTTCCCCCGGGGGTGGGGGAAGCTGGCCCTGTGCTTCATCTGGGATGCTGGGGAGCCCGGCGTGGTGAGGTGCAGAATCAGGCCCTGAGCCTCCCAGACTAGGGCTGAACTGTTGTACCGCTGTGGCAGCATTTACTGGCGGAAAGTGCTCGTCCGCACCAAGCAGCTTAGGAAGGGAGCAATTTTCACGCCTTGCACTCGCGGCTTTCCGCGGTTGCTGCCACGGTATTTTTGCCACTGTAGATTTCACGCGGAAGCGGCAGGTTTGCCACAGTTTCCCTTCCCTTAAGCGCAGCAGGTTTGTGATTCTCGCAGCAGCCAGGGGTGTAGCCACTGTGGCGCGGGAGAGGTTGCTGCCTTGTAAACAAAGTTCTTCTTCGAGGGGCTCCTTCCATTCTCACTTGCGCGCCCTTCTCTTACTGGCATATCCCAAGCTCACTAGCTTAAAAAAAAAACACGTGACAACCCCCACCCTATATAAGGTACCTAAACCCAACACAGTTCCTTCCAAACCTAAGTAGTTAGGAAGAAAAATCTGTGCGGGGTCAGAAGGGTGGGTGCTTGTGAGAATGTTCGAGCCATCTCGAAGAACCTTGTTTACAAGGCAGCAAACTTATGTTCTCCTTCAAGTGGCTCCTCCCATTCTTACAAATGGGAGAGTACCAAGCCTAGAAAGAGGCGGTGGGGGAATTTTTTTAACAAAATGACACTCCATGCAGGTTGGATCTACAGCCTGGGAGGGGGGGCAGCAGTCAGGGGGCACCCTGCTCTGTGGGGTCCATTCAAAGCCGCCCCTCTAGGCTCCACCGCAGCTGCACCAGGCCAGGCGCGAGACAGCACTGAACAACCAACCCTCCCCCAGCTGAATGGACCCCCCCCAGAGCAGGCTGCCCCCTGCCTGTTGCCCCCCTCCCAGGCTGTGGCTTAGGGTTCGAAGGAACTGTGTTGGGTTTAGGTACCTTATATAGAGTGGGGGCGTGTAGACGTCACATGGTGTTTTTTTAAGCTACTAAGCTTGGGATATGCCGGTAAGAGAAGGGCGCGCAAGTGAGAATGGAAGGAGCCCCTCGAAGAAGAACTTTGTTTACAAGGCAGCAACTTTCACTGCGAAGGAGGGGACAAGGGGGGACTCTTCCCCCACCCATGTAGCAGCGCTGCGTGGCTACAACTGAGCTGTTTAAAAAGGCAGTGCCAGTGGTGCAAGAGAGACTCCTCCGGGACTTGGGAGCGGGGCTGCCAGTTCCCACAGATGCCACATATGCCTGGGGCCGGCCCTGATCGCTGCCGGACCCCTCCCAGGGCAGGGCACAGGTGAAATGCACCCCCCACCCCACTGGCTATGCCCCTGCAGCAGACTCTGAAGCAGGTAGTCAGAGTCACCCTAAGTTCATTCATTCAATGATCTATTATTCAGCATCACAGTGCGTCAGGGACTCGCGCTCAGTGGCGGAAGGCGGCATAAAACCGCTTGTGTTCACAAACTGCAGACATGCCGCATCTGCAGATACTGGCAGCAGGTAATGCAGAATCGCGGAAATATCGAGGGGAAGTCGGCGGCAAGACACATTAAGTGCCGAGTTCCCGGAATGGAATGGCAGCGCGGTAACAGCTGCTGCCACTTCAGCCCTATCCCAGACTCTCGTGGAATTTTTAAAAAAGAATGCAGAAGAATCAGGACCCTGGCTATAGCCCAGACAAAAACCTGACTGAAATGGGTCTAGGAAGGAAAAAGGGAAGGTTAGAGACAGATGATAGCTGGCTAGGGTATCAGCATCCAAAGATGATTTCTTAAATAGGAAAAGCCCACTGTAGTTTTAAGGTTTCGGGCAACCTACTCTCGTGAAGGGAGGCATTGAGAAACCCCAGCCAGCAACGGCCCCAATGTCTCCTAACTGGCTTTCACCATGTGGGTACGTGGTGGGGTATAGGTTATTTTGTCTATGCATTCGCATAGTACCTTATTCAGTGGGTATTTTTTTGGTAGGGTCTCTAAGTGTTATCATAACAGAAACAATTCATTATTAATGTTTTATGTTGGCAGTGCAGCCAGGACCTATTTCAGTATCAAAACAATTTCATAATTAAATTGGTTTTAATTTATGATTGATTTTAAAAGTGTCTGACATTTAAAGCATTTAACAGGAATAAAATAGTGTCTTGTTCAAATATTGAGCTATTTCTAAAATTTAATGACTTGAGCATAGTCATTTCAGGGCACTTAACACTTCAGCGCATAATTACTATAATTGAGTTGATAGCTGCTTTTGCTTATTTGAAGACCACTTTCAGACATCTGGACCGCCTCACCCACCCACCCACCCGGGTCCTGACTCGGCCCCTGCGATCTGCCAGGAGCACCCATCTCGAGGTCCCCCAAGTATCTTGGGAGGAGACTATGGAGAGGGCATTCTCGTTGGCCATACCTCAACTGTGGAACTTCCTCCCTCTGGAGGTCTGCTTGGCCCTGGACCTTCCCTCTTTCCCAACCAAAAACAATGTAAGACCTGGCTGTTCCGCCAGGCCTTCAGTGAGGGCGACGGGTGATGGGTGGGAGGGGGGAGGAAGGGTTTCAACTCCACTTTGGGTTTTTATGTAATTTTTGTGTATTTTATGTTTATATATGTTTTATATGCATTTTTAACTATGTTGTGAGCTGCAACAAGCTGCTGTGGCAGGAGGGGGCGGCTACAGAAATAATTTTTTTTAAAAAGACACCAAAAGGTCAGTGGCACAGCCAGGAATAATACTAGGTCTCTTTACTAGACCATGCTGTCTCACCAACCTTGCCACTCTTCGGGTTTTACATTCCAGAACAGATTTGGCCCACTGCGAGTGGCCACAGAGGTGTAACCAGAGTGTCCTCAATGAAGGATTTTCTCTTCTCCATTCCATGCTGTTAGTGGAACACAGCGTGCAGGGATATCACAAGGACATTCCCTAAGCTCTTTGCATTGTGGGAAATAACACAGGAAACCAGGGGAAGAGAGGGCTACTGAAATGCAGAAGAATCAGTGGTTATGTGAATGCACTGCTATGGTACAAGATTAACGCAGATTAGATGACAAGTTTGCACAAGGAAAGGTTATTGTGTGTGAATGAACCCAAGGATCTCCATGTGCTTTCCAAGGTAAAAAATAAATATAGTTATGCAAAATTGAGATATAGAAGAAGTCAGCAAGCTGACCCAGATCACAGAATGAGTGAACAGCAGTAGTAAAAAAAGAAAACCCAGGTTTCTTGACCCCTTATTCAGGTATCTGTAGGTGTTCTTTGACCAAGAATGCGTAATATTACTGATGAATTATTCGGTTATTGGTTTTATATAAAATTCCGGTTGACAAAAATAGAGTATGTTTGAGTGCGATTAAATTAGAAGCCCCAAAACATAATTTCTCCAATGCAAGACCCTCTCAGAGCAAACTCCTTCTTTATGAGACCAACACTGCTGCTACTCTTCAAATTACTATATTGAAATTCAAAGTGAAAAAGCCAGAGAAATGTGTTAGGGACTCTTGTTAACAGGAGTCTTGTCGATAAGTGCAGGAATTATGCTCTCTCTTTGTAACAACAACAATGCAGTTAACCGCCTATGACGTTGCATGGTTCTGGAAAGCATCATTTGGCTGTAAATGCCGTGCTCTGTGTAGTGGGATTGTTTGCAACCTATCAGTGCCTTTAGTAATCCTGTTGTTCTGCCATTGAAAAAAAAACCAGTACAAGGCATCCTGAAACTTCCACTTTCCCCACAGAGAACAAGAGCCATTCAGAACCCTTTCCCCTTTACTAAGCAACAGAATGGCCCTATTCTCTGAAGCAGTAGTTTACTAGTATACATGACTTATGCTTTTCCCACTCTTTGTATGTACCTCTAGCAAAATACCCAATTGTAGTTGGCACAGTATTAGCAAGCCGTCTGCCTGCATTTCACATATAGCATTGTCATAGAATGCTCAGTTTTGGACAGAAAGGTATTTGATGAATCAAGTAGATGAAGTCAAGATGTAGTTATTAGATGCATTACATCTTTAGCACATCATCTGTAAAAACGTCCTGGGTAAACTAACGCTCCAGGGGAAACCTGACCTTTCAGAGCTTTCCTAATACTACATCTAAATTAATGTCAGTGACAGGCACTTCAATCTAATCTAGCAGGGTTCTTTCACTCTGTCTACAGATTTTATTCACCCTCTTACTTGTGTGTAAACGTAGGTTATGTGTAAATGAATTTGCCTCACACTTGGCAGTGGAAAAGAGAGAAAAAAAAGCTCAACGTTTGGATTCATAAGCTGTGGAAATTATTTTACAAAGTCTCTTCTTGAGAAAAAATAATAATAATAATCCAGTATTGATTAGGAGAATTATTTTCCAAGTAATTAAATCTATTTCACCAATGAACAAAGTTGAGACAAAGTAGTTCAGATGATATCTTTATTTGACCAACTTCTGTTGTCCAATAAAATACCCATGTCATATATAGCACAATATAGGCTCATAACTCTATAGCACAGTGTCCGAGGTTTATATTAGGAAGTAGATATGTGCACTGGCATGGTCAAAAGCCTGGTTTAGCCTTAGACTGAAAAACTGGACCACAATCCTCCAATATTGGTGCAGACCATGGTCTGTAGAAAGAGACTAATCAAAGGCTCCATCTATGCTCTGCCCCTTTCCATCCTTCTTAAGGAGAGTTAATTCTAGTGAGAAAAGCATGGTAGCAACTCCTGTGCTCCATCAAGTATAAATACCACAATTCTGACCGACTCTTAGGCCACTTGCTCACACTAGGGCTGGCAATTCTCCCAGCGGGGAATCTCCTGGATTGAAAACTTACGCCACATGCTCCGCATGTGGGCGCCAGCCTGAAAGAGTCATCAGCCACGTCCAGCAACTTTTTCTCCTCTAAATGTCAGAGCTCGAAATCAAGCCCTGACATTTGGAGGGAAAAAAGCCACTGGACGCAGCTGATGACCCACACCTATGTGTGGAGCTTGGCGTAGGTTTCCCGGCCAGGAGATTCCCTGCCAGGAGAATCGTCAGCCCCGATAATGTGGGCAAGTGGCCTTAGATGGGCCAAACCAGAGGAATGAGGAGGCTTCTTACTCCCTTCCTTCATATTGTATGGCAACTTGGGGAATAACAGCAAAATCTAGCACATAATGAATTGTGGGTAATCAGTCTTCACTGCCCCAACCCAAGAAATAAAGTCAAGTTTTATTTCACTTATCCATTTCATGTCAGAAATAGCATACAAGGTGAAGTCCTGGTTCCACTAGATCAACAGAACTCCTGCCATTGTATACAGTGGAGCTGGTATTTCAGCCACAACCTTAATTTCAAAGCAGGAAGCATTCTGTACTTCCATGAAAAGTGTTTGCACTTCTCTCTGAAACGGGACAATCATCTTGGCCACACCAAGTGGCTGAAACTATCTTCCACGTTTTATTGGTAAATAATCTTTCCCTCTGTGTTTTCCAATTTAAATCTCAGGGGGTATCATCACCTATTCTAACCGATTATATTCTAACTGATTTCTATTGAATGAAGAACTGGCATGCACTTTACCTAACTTTTTGAAAAATATATAACAATTCTATTTTCTTATTAAGAGACTGTGGATAAAAATAACTGTGGTCTCAGATGAGGATGCTCAGTACCAGTGCTATATAATAGCCCAGCAAATACACAAGAAGTTAAAAGCCGGTGAATACAGACGTGCTGTGTCTCAATTTTGCTCTCAGCTAAACAATCTGCCTTCTTCATACTAGCATCATCTTTCAGCCCTTGGGCTACATAAACATTGTCATGCCTGATTTCCAGGTGATGAGAGCACATTAATGTCCTTACTAACATGCATTTTCCAAAGCCTCCACTAAGATGACTGGATAGAATCCGGTGGCAAAAGCCATTTAGTAACAAATATTTTATAGCTCTGACTTCATGAAGCAGGAATATCAAAGTTATCTTTCACTGGGAAGCACAGGTCTAACCCTATAAAATCAATATTCCTGAGTAAAGACTGAAAGATTAGGCACCATCTCTTACTCTAGGGAAAGCTCAAGAATCTCTTCAAAGCTCCTTAGATCTGGAAACCTGAACAGGGTGTCACGGGTTGGAGGTCCGCACCCCCACTTTACCGGGTTTGAGTGACTCAGTTTCCCTCACGTACAGCCCACTTGAACCAGTTTTCTCTCTCTGGCTGATTCAAGCCTGCCACAGGGACAACCCCTTTGTCACTCAAGGGCCCGATCCTTCCTGTTTACAGACTCTTTACTCTCTGGGTTCGCAAGAGCTTGAGAACTCTTGTTGCTCACTTGTGTTCCAATGTTAGACACAGACACTTCTTCATAAAGATAAGAAGTCAGTTTATTGATTACATAAGCAAGATAGTTGATACAGAGTGGTTACTAGAAATCAAAGGTAAATATAACGCATTCCTGATCTATACTGGTTGAGTTCCTAAATAAGCATCTTACCCTACAAAGGTCCATAAGTTCCTCTCAGTCCTTGATGTAAGTGATTGGGCCTTCTGCCTTAGAGCTGCTAGAGAGCAAAGTCCTGTCTCTCAGTTCATGGTTTCCAGCCTTGGTGGCTGCAAGATGGTGAGTGAGTTCCTGATAGTCCCTGCCCCCTCTGGGGTACAACTCCTTATATCCCCAGGAGGAAACTCCTCGTATCTTCTTGAGGCTTCTAGAATTCCTTTTGTTCCCTTTATCAGCTTTTCTGTGTCTCTTGCACGTAAGCAATGGCTACCTGCATTAGCATATAAATGTCTCTGTCTGGGCAACCAACAGGTCTTTGGGGAGGGTGGGTTAGTGGGGTTTTTCTCCCTCTACCCTTCTTTATTTTCTGTTATAATTTCATCTTTCCCTGTTTTAATTGTTGATATTTTTACGATGTTTTAAATATTTTAAATATTGTTTTATATTGGACTTGTTAGCCGGCCCGAGCTGTTCACAGGAGGGGCGGGTTATAAATATATTAAATAAATAAATTGTCTTCCCATTTCCTGGGGCTTGGTCACGTGTCACAGCTCTGATTTGGGTTTTACAGTTCTCAATTGTAACATTACATACACATGGAACCTTTTGCTTTACATATTTACCAGACTTGTAGTCTACATGTAGGTCCGTGTTACACGTGTGTGACCCTATGTTCCTCTGTGACACAGGGGTTTGCCAGAATTATGGCAGCCTAACATAGCAATGGGTATTGTTCCTTCATGATGCTCATGTTGATAAGCCTTGGTCCACAAGTTCCAGCAACCCTTTTTCAGTGTGCCCTCGAAGCTCACCAACTGATGGTCTATTCAGATTAGTGAACAGGTGATATGGAGGTCCCCTAAAGTTCTGAATCCTGAGATGGGTTACCACATGGATTCTGTGGTACAGAGGACTTTGTTTGGCCCCTCTTCAGGTGGGTGAACGTTCCTTCATAGACAAATACGAAGGTCCAGAGACTGCAGCTAGTGCAGAATGCGGCAGCCTGTCTCCTTATGAGGCTAGGTCGCCATGAGCACATTACACCAGTGCTCCAGGCTCTGCACTGGCTGCCGATAGTCTTCCAAACCCAATTCAAGGTGTTGGTGTTGACCTATAAAGCCCTACACGGCCTCGGCCCGACTTACCTACTGGATCGTCTCACTCTCAGTACTCTGGAGCGACCCCTGCCGTCAATTGGGAGCACCCTCCTCGAGGTCCCCTGTGTGGCCCGCGCGGCCGCTATGGAGAGAGCGTCTCGGTGGCCACACCTTGGCTGTGGAATTCCCACCTGGCAAAGGCCCAGATGGCCCCGGACCTCCCTTTCTTCTGGTGTATAAGTAAGACCTGGCTGTTCCGCCAGGCGTTTGGCGGGGGAGATGGGATGTATGGTGGGGGGTTGTGGGTTAGGGACAGGGCAGGGAGATCTATTGTTTTTGTCTTCTCTTTTATTGTATTTTAGCTTGCTGTTTTATTGTTTTTATATGTAAGCCACTCTGAACTGCCTGGAGCAGGAGGGGCAGGGTAATAAAATTTGTTAAATAAATAAGTAAAATAAATATATGACTTGAAATACACCAGCCACAGACCAAATAGAGTCTGAATCTAAAAGGTATGATAGGGCCCCATTTAATGCCACAGCTGAATTTGCCCCAGGATGTTTAATCAAAGAGCTCAGTCTTACATTTAAAAGTTCAATGACTTTTTAATGTCATTAGGCAACTATCTCCATCCAAAAGGACTCATTATTGAGGAGATTCTCCCTAACCAGGCCTTTCAGGTGTTACAGTGGGATGAGAATTTTACATTTAATTTACAGTGGGTGAAAACAGCCATAATGCTAACTCCACTTTAACATTTCTTATGCATGCTGCAAGGCTGCATAGGGCACCAATACAGCCCTGTAACATGCATAAGAAATATTAAAGCGGTGTTAAAGTGGAGTGAGTGTTATTTATTTAGATTTATATCCTGCCCTATCCCCAAAGGGTCAGGGCAGCTCACAACACACATATAAAATACAAATGAGATGATGCCCTCACGAACCTGTTTAACCAAATTAACGATTCTGGTAAAATCCCCGAGAGTTTGAATACTGGAGTGATTGTACCGATTTATAAAAAAGGGAGAAGATATGACCCTCATAACTTCTGACCTATTAGTCTCTTGTGTATCATTGCTAAGTTATATGCTAAATTACTTCTTGATAGGTTGAATGATTGGATTTGTGAGAAAGGAATACTGGCTGAGGAGCAGGCAGGGTTCCAAGCTGGAAAAGCCACAACAGACCATTGCTTTGTTTTATCACATTTAGTGGTGAAATACAGGCGGATAAAGCAGAAACTATTTGCAGTATTTACTGAGTTCTCCTCAGCCTTTGATTTGATTAACTGAGACAGACGTTGGGCCAAGTAAGAGGCACTCCAGATTGATGGGAGATTGCTACTTCTTATAAGATCTTGATATACAAATACCAACTTACAAGTCCGCCTGGACTGGAGAGGCACCCTTTCGGAATCAAATTTGACATCTGCTGGAGTCAGACAGGGATGCCTATTAGCCCCAACCCTTTTAAACGTGTGTGTTAATGACCTGATAGAACAGTTACTGGATAAGGATGACCCTTAAAATTGGTGTTAGGAGGTTACCAATTTTAATGTATGCAGATGACACAATTTTGCTTTCGACGTCTCGACTAGGGATGAATCAGCTTATACAAGATTTTTGTTTACTTAGTCTGGCAGAGGAGCTTACTATCAACTATGGGAAGACCAAGGTAATGGTGTTCACACCTTCATACAAGCGCCATCCTTGGTTTCTGAATAAACATAGATTAGAGCAGGTTAAATATTTAAAATACCAGAATAGTCTTCGCCGCGACTGGATCTTGGGCCCTGCATGTGAACTGTGCTACGTAGACTGCTATCATCTCAGTTCATGGAGTGGCTAGATTTTCTAATTCTAAGGGAGCAGTCTGGTCAAGCCAGCACAGAGGGTGTTTGAAGGGAAAGTGGCTTCACAGATTTGTTATGGAACCCAGGTTGTTTTGTTTTGGGGGGGGGGGGGAAGAGGAGGAGGAGGCGGCACTTTTTATGCCCCTCTCAAGGCAGTAAGAAATAATTGGTTAAGGAGGATTTTAGATGCTCCTCCTGGGATGAGGCTGTCAGTTTTGCATTTAGAAGTCAGGGCAAAATCAACAACATCTATGAGTATCTGTTTGTTACTGTCCTTTTGGCTGAAGGTACTGTACTCTCGCCCGGCGTCATTCCTTCAACTTTGTTTTAAGGAAAAAGTAGATATGGGTCATTATAGCAAGAGTACTTGGATGGGGCATGTACGTGATAATATTAGACGACTATGGTTCTCCTGGGAATATCTAGCTTCTCTCCCACTGGGGGAAGCTAGGCATCAGATCAAGCAGCACATAGGCAATGTAGATATTCAAATATCAAGAGCCTCAGCTGCTGGGGCGAGGCTGTCACCTTGGCATAAGTTTTGGATACCGGGGCCAGCTGGCCCTAGATCTCTCTCATTCTTAATGCTTCTGGGGCGCAGGACAGCCTTTACAGCACTATGTTTTCAAACAATGCAGTCAGCGGTGGTAAAGGGTCATTACAACAGAATGGGTATGCCGAAAGGGTATGCATTAGTGGGGAAGGAAAAGTAAAGAATCTTGTACACTATCTACTCTTCTGTCCTATTTATGCCCAAATACATGCAGAGATGTTTGAGGTTCTCAATGTAAATGTGGGGATGTTGAGCTCACCTATACGACTGTTAGGTTTCCTATTAAATGATTCTGGGGACTATGTTACAAGAGCGGTTGCATCTTTCGCCGTTTCTGCAGCGAAAAGGAGGTCACTGTGGGCCAGGGGTAACCTTGTGGGGCACTGTATAAGCTAACTGCAGACTGACTGTGTTTTGGTATGAGCTTGCTGGACTTGCATTCTGTTTTTATGTTTTACACTTCTTATTTTAGTCATTTTATGTTAATATGTTTCATTTCTGACATGGCCTGAAGGCTAAATCAAATAAAGAAATAAATGAAATATAAAATACGAATGTAAAATAAATAATTAAAACCCCACAAAGCTAAAAATACCCCACCATCGTCCCCACAATCTCTCTCTGCCCACTGAATGCCTAGCCAAATAAAAAGGTCTTGTGCTACCTCTGGAAGACATTCAAACTAGGGCTCAAGCGAGCCTCCAAGGGAAGGGAGTTCCAAAGCTGTGGGGCAAATAATGCCTCTCCGTGGACTCGAGTTGTATGAAACTGGGCCAGCAATGGAACCCGCAAAAGGCCACCTCCCGCAGATCTTACAGGCCGTGAAGGAGCATAAGGAGAAATGTTATGTCTATTTTCCCTCAGTGTTTAAAAGGTTTCTATTGCTGAAAGCCAGAGAATATATAACACTTCTTAATACACAAAGCATTAAAGGAGTAGGTTATTCTCCTCTCCCTGAAAAAAATAAATAAATCTTTTTCTGAATAAAGCTGTATTGCACCTTTATGTACATTCACATAATGACATGGATATCGAGTACCAGACTGCAACATTTACTCACAATGGCTGCAAACCCAAACTGCCTGCACACGACTTGTGCGGAGGTTGCATGTGGATCCGCATGCAACCCCATGGGGGTGCACACAATTTGCGTGCACGTATGCGCCACACAACACACGTGGTTCATGGGATCGGTCCAATTGAGTGGCCTTACTAACTGCCCACTGAGAGCCAGAGCAGCTTAGGGGATGAGGTGTTGGGAGTTGTGTCTGGGAGACCAGGGTTCAAATTATTACAGCTTAGATGAGCCTCAGGTGCGACTCTTGAATCCCTGTCCCCTGTGAGCCTGGGAAGCGGTGGTTTATCCTGTGGCACCACCACTCTAGTTGTGTGTCTAACGCTTTCCTCGTTTCTCCGTTGTGTACAACTCAGGCCAGGTTCTAGTCTTTAGGCCAGATCCTTACATATTTCTTGCCCCTTTGAGAGGTGGGTTCCGTTTCCCCTATTCCTTAGGCCTTAACTGTCTTTTCCTTGCTCTGTTCCAGTGCAGGCTGTCTAACCCCTTAGGCGATCTCACCAAGTACTTGGTACTGAGTGTGCCTGTGGACTTCTGAGGGCTCTGATGATGATCTCTGGCTCTTTGAGTTTTTAGCCTGCTGCTAATGATCCTGAAGTGTATGCCCTCTGGGCCCAGGACCATCCTATTATTTTTTCCATGCCACCTCTCATCAGGACATTGAGAAATCCCATGGTGGTCTTGGGCAAGTCATTATGTCTCTGTCTCTGTTCCCAGTCTGTAAAATGGGAATAGTAATCACCCAGCTCACAAGCTTGTTGTGAGGATGAATTGGATAAGGAGAGAGTAGCATTCAGAATGCTGAAAGCACTATATAAATGATAAGCAGCAGCAAAAAGTGAAACATGAAAACAGGTAAGTTAAACAAGACATTGATAGATACTAAAGATATCTTGATAGATACTAAAGATATTTTATCAAAAGCAAAAACAAAACTTAAATTTCAAGTTTGCCATTCAAACAGATGGCAAACGAACCTAGTTTATTTTGTTTATTTATTTATTTATTTATTTATTGCATTTGTACCCCGCCCCTCCTGAACACAGCTCGGGGCGGCTTCCAACAATATAAAACAATAATATAAACATTTTAAAACAGATAAAAAAACACTATCAAATATTACATTAAAAACAGGGCCCCAGATACATAAAACAATACTAGGATAGGGGAGATAAAAAGACCCACTACACCCTACCCCCCCCTTCCCCAAAGGCGTGGGCGAACAACAAGGCCTTGAACCTTTTCCGAAATAACAAGAGGCTTGGGGCCAGACGAGCTTCCTCCAGCAGGGAGTTCGAAAGCCGCGGCCCGGCCACCGAGAATGCCCTCTCCATTGTGGCCCCCCGCTTAACACGGGGGACCTCCAAGAAGGCACCCCGGCAGACCGAAGGAGCCGCTCCGGGGCGTGGAGGGCGAGGCGGTCCCTGAGGTATGAGGGGCCAAGACCATGCAGGGCTTTGTAAATCAATACCAACACCTTGAACCTGGGTCGGCACGCTATCGGCAACCAGTGCAGAGCTCGGAGCACAGGTGTTATGTGCTCCCGACTACCCGTCCCCGAAAGGAGGCAAGCCGCCGCATTCTGCACTAGCTGAAGCCTCCGAACCAGGCACAAGGGAAGCCCCACGTAGAGCGCATTGCAGTAGTCCAGCCTTGAGGTGACGAAGGCATGGATGAGGGAAGCCAGGTCCGGTCCGGAGACGAACGGACGCAGCCTCCGCACCAGACACAACTGGCGAAAGGCAGCCTTTGCGACTGTCTCTACCTGCTGCTCCAGGCAGAGCCCTGCATCCAGCACCACCCCCAGACTCCGGACCTGTTGAGCTACGGGAGGCAGGGCCGGCCCAAGGGTTTCAGGGGCCATGTGCCAAGCCTTGCTGCGGTGCCCCAAAAGCCGGGCAGCACTCGCTAAAATTGTGGGGTGGGGAATTTTGAAGGGATGGGCGGCTGGTTACTTACCTGCAACTTGACTGTGTCAGCTCAGTTCCGCAGCGTATAACTGGCCAGGGATTCCATTGGAGTTTATGCCCCCCCACCTTATGAGCACTGACTCGGAGACTCCCGGTGGGGAAAAAAACAAAAACCGGCGGCGGCTGTCAGTCTCTAGCCTGCGGTGGTGCGGGGCCCCTCCCCACCACGGGGCCATGTGCCTGGGCACTGGTGGCACATGCCTCGGGCCGGCCCTGAAGGGAGGGCAAATCCCTCCAATACGGGGGGCTGACACCTCCCTCGCTCTCCCCACCACCATCACCTCCGTGTTATCGGGGTTAAGCTTCAGTCTGCTCTGCCACATCCATTCGGCCACGGCCTCCAAACACTGGGATAGCACCGAGATAGCAGGGTCTTATCAGGCTGCAAAATGCATTCAGCACAGACATAGGGTGTGTACAAACAAGACATTAGCCTCTTGGAGTCCGTATTTGGTCTTTGGAGCCACCACACACGTTTGGCATGTCCAGCCTAACAAACGGTCATGGGAAACAGAGGGGAAGTGCCAGAAATAATGTCCCAGACAGTCCCCAAAAGTCCTGGAAATTGATGAAAATGACATCCCTGTCTGTCTTCTGTTTTCTTTTTCACTTTTTGGAGAGTTCCAAAAGGCAAAAGAAACAGTCAAAGTGCCAGTGAGAGCAAGCACCAAGAGAGTGTTTGCTCCTTGGACCACTCTAGGTGCTGCACCTGGGAATCTAGGGTCCTGGCAGACCTGTATGTGGGCAGAAGCTTCACGCACCCTAATAAATGGGAGGCAGCCCTGTGGGCACACACTAGCCAACATTAGCCAGCATTCGCCGACACAGCAGGCTCCACATTCTCCAAGACTCTGCCATGAGCGAGGGCTGGATGGCAGCCCTGTATCCTGTGGGGATGAATATCTGATGAACACCTAATAAATGATGTATTATTATTATTATTAGCAGGCATTTATATAGCGCAAGCAATGTACCTGGTGCTTTACAAAGTAATGGAAGAGACATGGTCTCTGCCCTTGGGCTTACAATCTGAGAGACTGGGGGGAGGGGGGAAGACGAAGGAAGGGGAACAGAGGGAGAGACAAGGGGTGTAACATTCATGAAGATACGAGGTCCCAGTTGCACGTGCTTGGCTTGGTTACATCAAGAATGATGGCTGGTTGGTCCCTGAGGTAAGGATAGGAGTACACAGACCTCAGGTAACAGATTGTATTGGATGGAGGGTATCAGCAGGAGTTAGGTATGGGGAGTGAGGAGTCGGGGACGGCAGAGCAGAAGTGGTGGGTCTTGAGGAGGGATTTGAAGGTACGAAGGGAGGGGGCGAGGCAGATGTCGGCAGGGAGGGAGTTCCAGGCATGGGGGGCAGCTAGGGAGAAGGGACGAAGGCGGTTAGGGGAGCAGGGGAGGCATGGGAAGGTGAGAGGGGTTCACAGACTTGAGTACAGAGGGAAATTAACACAGAGAGAGGGAGCAAGGTTGTGATTTGCTTTATAGGTGAAGATTAGGAGCTTGTGCAGCATTTGTTCAGGAAGGGGGAGCCAGTGAAGAGAGGAAAGGAGGGGCTGCATGTGGTCGAAGCAACGGGCGAGGTGGATGACACTGGCAGCAGAGTTTTGGACGGAGATAAGGGGAGAAAGGGGAGAGTGCGAGGGGTCAGTGAGAAGGAGGTTACAGTAATCGAGGCGAGAGATGACCATGGCGTGAACAAAGGTTTTGGCAGAAGAGACAGAGAGAAAAGGCCGAATCATAGCAATGTTATGTAGGAAGAAGTAACAGGATTTGGCAACAGAGGCGATGTAGGGTTTAAAAGAAAGGGGTGAGTCAAAGATGAAGCCTAGGCTACAGGCTTGGGGGATGGGAAGGATGATAACCCCATTGATGAGGATCGACAAGGAAGAGGGAGAGGAAGGATGAGGGAGGAAGATAAGGAGTTCAATTTTAGCCATGCTGAGTTTGAGTTGACGTTGAGACATCCAGGTAGCGATATCAGACACACAGCTGGTGAGGCGAGCTTGAATGGAAGAAGAGACAGAGGTAGTAGAGAGACAGAGTTGAGTGTCATCAGCATAGAGGTGACATTGGAAGCCATGGGAGGCAATGAGTTTGCCTAAGGACAGGGTGTAGACACTACAGAAAAGAGAAGAGAGGACAGAGCCTTGGGGAACACCAACCGAGAGGGGAAGGGAGGAGGAGGTGGAGTTGGCAAGAGACACATTGAAGGAGCGGTCAGAGAGATAGGAGGAGAACCAGTCAAGGACAGAGCCACGGAAGCCAAGGGAGTGAAGTGAATCCAGCAAGAGTGAGTGGTCAACAGTATCGAAGGCAAAGAGAGGTCAAGAATAGAGTAAAGGCGATTAGATTTAGCCACAAGATCATTTGTGATCTTAGCGAGAACAGTTTCTGTAGAGTGAAGGGGGCGGAAGCCAGATTGGAGCGAGTCAAGGGTGGAGTTGTTGGAGAGAAAGTTGAGGCATCAGGAGTAGACAACACGTTCCAAGAAGCTTGGAAGCAAAAGGAAGAAGTGAGACAGGACGATAGTTAGAAGGATCAGCGGGGGACTTTTGAGAATAGGAGAGCCAGTGGTGTGCTTGAAGGTGGAGGGGAAGGAGCCAGTAGAGAGGGGGAGGTTGATGATGTGCAGGAGGGAAGGGGCGACAGTGGAAGCAATGGAGGTCAGGAGGCAGGAAGGGATGGGGTCACGTGGAAAGGTTGGAGGAGGAGAGCAGGGAGGAGATTTCCTCAAGGAAGGCGGGAGGGAAGGAGGACAGGAGAAAAGGAGGAGGAGAGAGAGGGGAGGGAGTAGGAAGAGGAGAGGAGTGGAAAGCTATGTCAAGGTGGATCTTGTCTATCTTGGAGGTGAAGAAGGAAGCAAGATCCTGAGCAGAAAGAGAAGAGGAGGACAGGGGGGCTTGAGGAGGGAGTCAAAGGTGGAGAACAGGCAGAGAGGGTCCCAAGAACAGAACTCAATGCAGGAGGCGTAGTAATGCTGTCTAGTGAGGGAGATAGCAGAAGTAAGGGAGGAGAGAGAGAATTTGAAGAGAATGAAGTCAGCATGAGAGTGGGATTTGCGCCACAGGTGTTCAGCAGCACGGGTGCCGGCACGAAGGTGACAGATACTGGGGGTGAGGCAAGGACGGGGGTTGTGGGAGCGGGCAGGGAGGGAGGAGAGGGTGGAGGAGAGAGAGGCATTGAACACAGAGATGGCAGAGTCAGGGGAGGAGGAGAAGACTGAGTGGAGAAGGGGGGAGAGAGAGGAGGCGAAGTCCAGGGAGTTAATGGCCTGCATGTCTACTGTATATAGTCTACTGTGGGGTAGTGTGTTAGCTAATGAGGGCTATTATCTTGTTCGAAGTCCTGAATTTGAGGCCTTCTAAGCAAGTCTAGAGAAGCAGCAGGGTTTGGACTGATTCCCACAACCTCCCCAAGCAGAGGAAGCAACATGGCAGATGGCTCATGCTGGCTTTTCCCCATGGGGAGATGTTGTGTGGAGTGAATTCACATGGCAAGCAAAACTATGACAATCAATCACAGCAGCGCAGGATTGACTGGCATGAGTTTGCTTGCCATTTCCCAACATGCCCCATCCTCTAAGGGGAAAGCCAGCATGGGCTGCATTCCAGGTTGCTTTCCCCTGTGGGGGATGTTCAGTGTGAATAAGCCTCAAGTCTGTGGTTGTGAAGTGTTTACAATTAGGCAGCTAAATCCTCTGATGGTGTTCATTGTAGATAAACCTATCAAAATATTGTACTTCAAATATAATTTGCTTCACATGCAGCTGTCTGACATGTATAAGGATTGAGGAATGTATTAAGATAAGCAGTTCTATTAAAGCATACAAGACAATGAGCAAAAGCAAGCCTGTTGAAGCTTAACATAATTCCAATTGCACTGGGCATTTTGCACTTTGTAGATATCCAAACATAAAATTATCAAGATGCAAACAATACTTTCATCCCAGTGCATGCTCAATATATGACTTTATAAAAAATGATGATTTCACAAGATGGCAAATGGCAAATTATGTCATCTCTCTGATTTCTGAAAAAAAATCAGCCCTCATCAGTAAATACAACACATGAAGGTATTTCCTGCCAGCCTGATAAGAGGAGGCCTTCCTGTAGGAGGTATGAAAAAAATTGTGGAGGTATGATTTTATCATTACTATTGTGCTATCATTAGACCCATTTCCACCAATCACCCTGGTTCTGTTTTCACAACTGCAAAGGGCCAAATAAAAACTAGCTGCAGACTGCATTCGGCCCCTAGGTCTGAGACTCATCACCCCTAATTTAAGCAAATCTTCAAAACCTCCAGCCTCTTAGCGCACCCCCTCCAGAGGGGGAATGGACCAGTTAGGTTGGTCCGCCCTCGGAGGCTGATGGAACCGAAGCAGTTCCAGGAGACTATGCGGGGAATTAACCCTAGACCCTGACGGTTACTCTGCTCATCCAGCACTGGAACACCTTGCTGGGGGAGGCCATCGACAGGGTGGCTCCGAGACGTCCGCTGCCTCCGACTCGTCACCGTAGGGCCCCTTGGTTTACTGAGGGGTTGCGGTGTATGAAACAGGTAGGCAGGAGACGCTGGCGTCGGACTCGCTCCGAATCTGACCGACTTCTCCATAGGACCCATTTGCGGTCCTATGTTGAGGCTGTGAGGACAGCAAAGAAAGAATTCTTTGCTGCCCTCATAGCGTCTGCAAAGTCGCGTCCAGTGGAGCTGTTCCGGGTGGTGTGGGGGCTGGTCAGTCCGGCCTCCCTCTGCCTGGACAGGGACTTGTCCCAGGCCCGCTGTGAGGCATTTGCCACCTACTTTGTGGACAAGATCACTGAGATCCGGAGTAACTTCGACACCAGGTTGGAAGCAGTAGGTGAGGAGCACGAGGCTATGGAGGCACCATCTGGTCGATCTTTCTGGGAGGAGTTTCAGGAAGTGACGCTGGCCGATGCGGTGGATATCCTGGGGTCAGCCAGGGCCACTAGTTGGGAACTGGATCTGTGCCCGTCCTGGTTGGTGAAAGCCTCCAGGGAGACATTGGGAACGGTGCTGGCAAGGGTGATCAACGCATCCCTCCGGCAGGGAAGGCTGTCACCCAGCCTCGAGGAGGCTGTGGTACGCCCCCTGTTGAAGAAGCCATCTTTGGATGTGGACGCACTTGCCAGCTATCGCCCTGTCTCTAATCTTCCCTTTTTAGGGAAGGTTATTGAACAGGCAGTGGCAATGCAGCTACAGGCGCATCTGGACAGTATCGGTTTCCTTGACCCTTTTCAGTCTGGGTTCCACCCCGGCTATGGTACTGAGACAGCGTTGGTGGCCTTGGTTGATGATCTCTGCCAGGAGATGGATGCAGGATGTTCAACATTTCTGATCCTGTTCGATCTCTCGGCCGCTTTTGATACCGTGGACCATGGGCTGCTGTTGAGACGGCTGCGAGACCTTGGGGGGGTCTGGACGGGACTGTCCTTGAGTGGTTCCGCTCATTCCTCTTGGGGAGAAGCCAGCAGGTGGTGTTGGGGACTGAAACATCTAGCCCCGGGCCTTGACCTGCAGCGTTCCGCAGGGTTCGATTCTGTCTCCACTTTTATTTAATGTGTATATGCAGCCTCTGGGGGAGATCATGAGAGGGTTCGGGGTGCGATGTCACCAATATGCTGATGATACTCAGCTGTACCTCTCGTTTTCAACTGACCCAGGTCCTGCTGTCTTGTTACTTTCCCAACGTTTGGAGACCATGGCAGATTGGATGCGGCAGAGCAGACTGAAGCTCAATCCCGATAAGACGGAGGTAATGGTGGTGGGGAGGGTGAGGGAGGTGCTGGCTCCTCTGGTAGGAGAGGTCCGCCCGCTTGTAGCCCAGCAAGTTCGGAGTCTAGGGGTGGTGTTGGATTCAGACCTCCGTCTGGATCGGCAGGGGGAGGCGGTGGCTAAAGCCGCTTTTCGCCAGCTGTATCTGGTACGGAGGTTCCAGTCATACATTTCCGGGTCCGACCTGGCCACCCTCATTCATGCCTTTATCACCTCAAGGCTGGACTACTGTAATGCGCTCTACGTGGGGCTTCCCCTGTTTCTGGTCCGGAGGCTGCAGCTAGTGCAGAATGCGGTGGCCCGTCTCCTTACGTGGATGGGGCAGCGGGAGCATATAACACCTGTGCTCCACACTCTGCACTGGCTGCCTATAGTGCACCGAGCCAGATTCAAGATGCTAGTTTTGATCTATAAAGCCCTATAAAGTCTGGGCCCCTCATACCTTGGGGGCCGCCTCGCCCTCCGCGCCTCAGAATGATCCCTTCTGTCTGCCGGGGGTGCCTTCCTGGAAGTCCCCCATGTTAAGCGGGGGGGCCACAATGGAGAGGGCGTTCTCGGTGGCTGGGTCGCAGCGTTGGAATTCCCTCCCGGAGGAAGCCAGTTTGGCCCCGGGTCTGCTGGCATTCCGTCGAGCCTGCAAGACCTGGCTGTTCGCCCAGGCCTTCGGAGGGGAGGGTGGAGGGGAGGGTAGATGGGTGGGGGATGTTTTGGGAATTCTATGTTAAAAAGTGGTGGTTGGGGGCTGTTTTAAATATTTTTAAAACATTTTGATGATTTTTTAAATGTTATTGTGTTTTATTTGTTGTACGCCGCCCCGAGATGCCATTGGCATGAAGGGGCGGCTAATAAATATTTATAATAAATAAATAAATACATAAATAAACAAACATCCTAAAGTTTGATCTCAAAATGCAGCCACCATAAACAAAACAAAACTCTAACCAATGGAAACAGTATTCCAAGAACCTTTAGAAGCTGCTTATATCACTATTCAACTTGTGAAATGAGCTTTAATCACAACCCTTCTCCCAAAACGATCTACATACCATAGATTCAGGTTTAGCTTAGTTAAATTAGCCTTCCTTTTTTCCATACAACTTTCTGATGCCTGCTGATCAAAACTAGGCCACAGCAGCCGATATCCAGTCTGGCTGCCTAAGATGTGCTCTCATGATTGCATTCCTCCCGCAACATCACAGCTTATAGGAGACATGCTTGCTTAGGTACCCTTTTCAACATTAAGGTGTTTACCACATTCTGTTGTCCCTTGCGACTTTGAGTCACACATTCTGGAATTGGCTTTGAGGGGTCCATGCAAATCTCACACCGTACCAGAGGCTGGCGGATATTGGCCACCAGGAGAGATGGGCTGTATTAAGTGCAAGTTCTGTGTGGGGCCCTCAGAAGTGCCTTATGTCTGAGACAGACCATCCGAGGGCGTATTTGGATTACAGGCTCCCCACGGTGAGGAGAAGGCTTTTCTTTTTGGCTCAGATGAATTATTTTCCCTCATCGCTTACCCTGAGGAGATATCAAGGTATCCCGTTAGCCGAGCGCCTTTACCAATGCCCTCTGAAGCAGGTTGAGTCTTTAACCGATATTATTCTTGATTGCCCTCTGTACACTGACCTCCGTCAGATTAATATCTCCTGTGATCAGCGCTTTCCCTGGTAGGTCACAGGAGTTTTATATTAAACAGCTACTGTGTGACAGCTGTAAGGAGATCACATGGAAGGTGTCACAATTTCTATTCAGTGTTTATGTTATTAAACAGCATTAGGGGTGTTTAATTTGAAAAAAAATGAAAGGGTTTCAGCTGCTTTTCTGCACCCTGGTGAAGCAGGTCCCTTTCAATTTCCGGGATCAAACCCATCTTGTTTATGAATTTTATATGTTTTTATATTTGGCTGTTTTGCTTTATATTTATTTATGTATGTATGTATGTTTTGTCTTTTATGTTTGTTTCTATCTTTGTAATGACCTTTTGGTTTTGCAATAAAAGTTATATTATTAATCTCACACCAGTTTCAATACCAAGCTGTGGCCATGTTCCAAATCTCACGTGATTGCAAGTGACTTTATTCCCACATTCACGCAAGTAAATGATCACAGCAGTGCAAGAGTAGGATTTGACAACCCGATAGTGTGTGTTTACAGTGATGGGAACTCTCATTGTGAACATGGAAAATCACCTTTACATGTGGACTAAACTTGCAGGAAAAATAAACACATTTGAAAAATCATCACGTGTGCAAGCAGCCTGAGCTCAGACCAACTCCTCATATAATCTTGTGAATCTCCAGAGTGCCAATTCCCTGTCAGAGTTGAACAATGTGCTCTGAAGCATAGCTAGTGAGGACAACCCAAATGCTTACCATCTCTGCACCCTCCTAATAAGTTCAATAGGGAAACTAGGGACCTGAGATTGCTCTTTAATAATGGGTCAGACCTAGAAAGAAAAGGAAATGCTGTGTTTTGGTGCACAGGCCTGCGAGAGAGCACATGCTGCAATTTATTTATTTAAATTTATTCTCCACCCTTCTTCCCATTAAGGCTCAAGGTGGCTTACAACATAGAAAAGCATTTGAAAAATATCCTTAAAAAACCCACCCCAATAAATAAAATGTCAGGACCAAGCCTTCCCCAGAAGTCATGACCCCTGCCCCTGAAACAACACTTCCCAGCTCAGACCTTGGCAGAGCAGGGAAATTAGCCCAATTCGCCACGTGGCAACTCAGCCACTGGACTAACCTGCCTCTCTGCAGCTGAAAATAAAACAGGAGATCTTGTGATTTAATGTATATGATTGTCCAGTGGAGAAAGGGAGCAGGAAAGTTATTGATGAAAATCAAACAAACACTTCCGGATTTTTCCAGCATTTGTTTCCAACCCCGAAATGGCCAATATTGGCATTTTCCTGATCGCTCGCATTTTGGACTGCTCACTCCTACTGGAGACATTTCCCCAGGATCAGGCCCTCCTCACGCCCTTGAAAATTGTTGGGACTGAGCTCTGGCAAGCCCCACCCCGATGCACAAAGTAAGCTTTGCCCTAAGTCCTACCCAGGTTGAGAACAAGCTAGCTCTGACACATCCAGCTACCTCTATTGTGTAATTTGCTCCTGGTGACTCACCATGGACAGAATATGGTCTGCTGCATTCTGTACCAGCTGCAACTTCCAAACAGTCGTCAAGGGCAGCCCCTTGTAGAGTACATTGCAGTAGTGTACACTTGTGGTTCCAAAGGCATGGATTTCCTTTGACCTTCACCTCTGGACGGACACCCTGACGCACGGCGACGGCCACTCCTTTAATCTAATCTTATATAAAAACTGCTCTCTCTCGGACCTCGCCTTTGATGCCCTTCCTGTCTCTGACATCATCCTTGCTTTGTTCCATCTTTCCCACTCACCCCCAGCTGCCTCCTCAACTTCTTGCTCTTTCCGTGACCTTCAATCTTCAATCCATTGACCCTCTTGACTTTAGATCCTCCTTCTTCCCCCATCTCTCACCTCTACCACCTGCCTAGACTCTGCTGTCTCCATCTTCAGCTCATCCCTTTCTTCCACCCTTGACTCCCATGTTCCCCTCTCCTCTCATCCTATTCGTCATATAAACCCACGTCCCTGGCTCATCCCTACCATCCACCACCTCAGAGTCTGCTCTCGAGCTGCCGAACATCTCTAGCAGACGTCTTGTGAATTTGCTGACTTTCTCCACTTCAAGTTTGCTCTCTGTTTTTAGTGATGCTCTTTCCCTTGCCAAAGACCGTTATTATGCCACGTTAATGGAATCCCACACCATCTCTTCTCCACATTTGCTTCCCCCCTGAATTTGCCTCCACATTGTCTCCACATTTGCCTCCCTATCCTCCCCTACCCCCCACTTCCTCACTCCCCGCACAGGATCTTCTCCATTTCTTCAACAACAAGATCGATAAACTCTGCCTTGCAATCGCTTCTCAACCCTCTCCCTCCTATATGTCATTCCTTGATTTTCTCCCTCCTGCCTCTCTTCTCCTTCTCCCCAGCTTCTCTTGATGAGGTCACATCCCTCCTCTCTTCATCCAACCCCTCCACTTGCCCCCTTGACCCCATTCCTTCTTGCTTCCTAACGTTGATTGCCCCCACTACTGCACCTTCTCTGCTGCATATCATCAATCTCTCCCACTCTACTGGGTCATTTCCATTGGACTTCAAGCACACTACCATCTCCCCTATCCTTAAGGCGACTACCTTGACCCCTCTGACTCTTCCAGCTATCTCCCAAAGGGGGTCCCTATGTCCTCCGAGTCACAAGGCTGGCCAACCATCATAACCTTGATCTTTCTGCATTCAGCTTCAAGAGGCTCACATGCATCCAGTCCCCAATGTCAGCTAGGCACTAGATAAGCACCGAGACTACAGAACCTGGGTCAGATGAAAAGAAAGGTGACACTTCACTCCAAATCTCCATACGACCTTGCTCAGAATATTTTGGGTATTTCTTCACATCTCACACAAAATGTATTCTCTCCTCCACCCAAGTATCTTCATCTCTCCCCTACTGCTTTGTCTCAGAAATCAGACAACTTGAGTTTTGTACATATTTGATTTCTTGAGACTAGTCAAAAGTGGATTTTTGTATAACGGAGGTATTGTAAATACAGGTATTGTAAATACAGCTGTTGAAGTGCTTTTGAAGGTCTTGCTTTTGAAGGTCAGTAATAACTGGCTGACACTATGGGTGAAAACAAATGAGGCAGTAGCCTGCGAGTCACCTGCTCATCAGTTCAGCAGCTGCCAGATGTTTGGTCACGTCCGCCTCGGGGCAGGCAGCCAGCGGCTATGGGACGCATTGTCTGGAGAAGGTCAGCAATGCAGTCTGTGCTAAGGTTCGCTCAGCCGAGCTAAACCAGGCTAACATGCACCCTCCCATCTGTTAGGCCCCGTTCAACCTCCCCAGGAGGTGAGGTCAAAGGACTGGACCCAGAGGAGTGAAATTCACCTGCCCCCCTAAACAACCGATCAGGGGAGCCGGAGGAGCACTCTCACCCAGCATGCTCACCCAGTACAGATGTGTGTGCAAAACAGCTGATGGGGTGTGTGTGCTTGAGGAGTGCACCCACCCAGCCCAAGTAAGCATGCTCCTCCAGACGCCCCACCCCATCTCTGGGTGGCTAAGGGATCTGGCTCAACCCCGTCTCATTTGTTTTCACCCTATGTCTTTATTGGAAACTGTACTTTTGATAATACTGTAGCAGCACAGCAAGACCGTCCGTTGATCATGTAGTGGTAATGCGAATATATAAGGGCACCTATTGTTGTCCATTTTTCTTCTGTCATTGTCTGCTGAAATACAGCATCTAGCACCCCCTATACATTAAATGTGTAATCCATGTTGTACAATGTCCTCTGTCAACACTTACACACAGGATAGGGCTTCCTTAAGCAGAAACTGATTGTCATGAAGCAAGAGGGCCTGGTGAAGTCAGAATGGGGTTTGGTTGAAATCTCTCAATTTATGATATGACTACTTATAATGCAATTTTCCCCCTGACTTACTGCCATTTCTGCTTGTCCAACAGGTACAGATGTACAGCAACGGAGACTATCCCTGTCTCTTCTCTACCACCATTGTGCACTCAGTTCCTGGAATAGCAATCCTTTGCTATTCAAAACATGGATCTCATTCTCAGAGACGCATGACTAACTCTAGGCCACCCCTCCGTGAATCATTTCTGATTTTTTTCCCCTGTGGTTTGACTTTTCAGTTTCCTTTTTCCTCTCATGAAATTATTGCAGTGATATGGCAACACTGCACAAATGATATACTCTAACACAGCAGGTACAATATTCCATAGTGCAGTATAGCCTCATATATTGAGCAGATCACACTGATTAATCAATGTTCCCTTGGTGACTCTCACTGGCTTGGTCAGGTCACAGGGTATATGCTGCAATTTTCTTTGCCTTCTTATTTGTATTAATCAGTACTTTTGGACGTCTTATACCTTTCCATTTCCTCATAGGTCTCTGAACCATCACTGCTTCACAGCGGCACCTGGTGGGATTGGCTGGGGAAGAAGAATGTAAAGGAGCAAACATGCTCACCCCAGGCTGAAAATGACTTACTTTCAGAGAACCCCAGGATACTCATGGCAAAAATTGCAATCCTTTCTCATTGCCCTCTTTATAACACTCTATTGAAATGAAAAATTCTAAATATATGTTGCTGAGAACTATTTCAGTTTTTGACACACATCTGTAGACTGAATCCAGACTTCAGTTTCTAAACACTGGATTCTACAGCTTATCAATAGGATGCAGCACAGAACCACATAGGAGAAGCAGATGAATAATCTGTATTCAAGGTCTATTCATTTTTGATTCATTATCTATCATTAAAAATTAATAAAGGCCCCATTAGAAATAAGGATTGAATTAACCAGACGTTTTCTAGCCACACGGTGATACATTGTGCCCTTTTTCTTCCATCTGCTGACTTCCATCTCATCATTTTTATTTTACGAGATGCAAAACATAAAATATAGCTTCAAAAATACAATCCATGAAATATAGTGGCCAATAAATATTGTATCTTTTTCACACACAAAACCTTTAAGAAAGCTTTAGTTATCTACTTTTATAGCAGCAACATACATGTGTGCATGTCACAGTAAAGGATATTGAAAACTTCAGTATTCTTTAGCTCAAAGAAAAAATCAATACCAAATGCTGTGTTTATGGTGTGTTTTGTTATTTATTTCAGGGCCTAAAGAAATTGGATCATGTCTTCTCTGTATTTTTGATAAACAAAATAATAATAAAATAAAAGCCAACAGGAACCTTAATCCAAATATATATATTACAAGTTTAGTATAAATTTAAACGTTTGGCATGTTAATTTTAATCATTTTAAGCTCTAATCCTGCAGTTGTAAATAATCAAGAGGACCAAAGATAACAGGACTCTAATGGGTACAATCCTCAGCCTACAATGCCATCGACTGCAGGACTGAAGCTTCAAGATTAGATGTTCCAAAATTCCTTAATCAGGACAGAAGGAATCCCAGTCATATGTAACTAAATAATTCCCACTAAATATCGCTGAAGCATGCAGGCTGCTTACAGGGGTAATATGGTTTGATTCAATATACAAGCTGCATGCTTTGCAAATTCTAACTGTAATAAAAAAAACGTAAAACACTGGATGGATTTTGAATGGATACAATGTCAAATAAGAACATGAAGGGTATTTTTAAATGAGACGGGGTGGCGTCCGTGATTGGTGCGGGGGCGCCATGCATGGGGAGCACAAACGGGCAGCCACACTGTATTCAAGTGAGACCTCCTCCATGTGGACAGTGAGTGTCCATGCGTGGGGGTGTCTCATTGAACAACACCCTAAGAACCTTCACATCTCCTAAGGGATGAGCAATGCATATGGCTTAATCTCTGCCATGTGCCCATCAAGTCAATAGAAAATTCGAAGATGCAAAATCCAAAATCTTAGAACGCTCCACCACAAATCATTCCTTAAATCAGCAAAAGCACGCACTAGGGTGAGGCACAAGGACAAGAGAGGTGCCTAAGGAGCAATGATCCAAAATCATACATAAATATTAGCCGGCAAAAAAATGATTTATTTTATTTTATTTATTTTTTCTATCATTGGAATCTTGTTTCAGTATACATTTGAGTGTTCCTATGCAATGACAGATTTTAAATATATCAAGATGTACTTTCCATGTGTAGATTAGCATAGTATATTGAATAGACTACAACAAATCACAAGTGTATTTCTTTATTTTTCTACCCACTTAGGGTTTTGTTTTGTTTTTTAAAACAAAACTGAAGTTCCACACAGAAACTCATACAGTCCACTTCACTGAGGTGAAGAGCTTAGCAAGATTCCAAAAGGTATCAGAAATGTATATACAGGAATCTTCAACAACTGCATTATAGAAGATATTTTAAAATGGGAAGAAATGAATACAAATTCTTTGTTAAAGGGGCATAGCCCAAATTCTAAATGACATGGGTTAAGAGAGAGAGAGAAAATCCCCTAAATGCAGGTTTATTTCAGTTTTTCATCATACAGATATTTTGCCTGAAGGACCTAGTAACAGTCATTGACAGAGACAGGATAGTGGGCTACAAGGACCACTCAATCTTATCTGGCAAGGCAATTCCTATACTCTTATGACCCTACTTAGTTACTCTGCAGTATCTTCAGTGGCAATGGAGGTTACCCCTTCTAATGATGAAGAAAAAAGATCCTTCACACAACTTAATCCATGTACTGAAGTATTGTCACACTGAATAATTATATGCTATATAAATAAAGATCATATGTCCAAATACACCAGTACTAGTAACACAGTGCACTGAAATGTGCTATTGTTTTATAGTTATCAGAACAAGCAGAGGGAGATCGTCTATGCATATGTCGATGTACTTCCACATGAGCAAAAAACCTCTTGAGGAAAAAAGTTCTCATAGAGACTCTACTTTCCCACATACACTCCTTACCTCAGAGCCCAAAAGAGCACAAATACCAACCAAGAACAATTTTTTGCATTATTTTTCAAAATTTCCAACTTTCTACAACTTGCAACACCCTTGGAAAAGGTGGGTAACAGATATAAAGAGAACAAGTAACCCATATTTTAAGTGTAGTCATCTCTGGAGTAGAGAACAGCAGCTTATTTAACATTCATCACCTGTTTAGGCCAGAAAATTATGAACTTAACACTGCAGGAGGTACCAGCCAAGAAAGATGTTGTTCACATTTAGTCAGGACATTACGAGTTAACACCCTCTCCTCTTGGGAG
Organism: Sphenodon punctatus; assembly: GCA_003113815.1. Lineage (NCBI taxonomy): Eukaryota > Metazoa > Chordata > Lepidosauria > Sphenodontia > Sphenodontidae > Sphenodon > Sphenodon punctatus. The sequence continues at coordinate 1,864,327 of QEPC01012329.1, forward strand.
AAGTTCCATGATATTTCCAATGACTATTCCACTCCTGCAGAAAAAGCTACAAGGACATTCTCAAGGGAAAGATACCAAGACAAGAGCTGAAAGAGGTATCTGTGCAAACTGGTAACTTCGTTGATTTCACAATGCCCAAACTGGTATGTTCAGGTACTCCTTTCCTATTAGCCACTTTCACCCAGTTATCTTAGGGGAGTGGCAACGCCCCAGCTTGACGCCCTGCCATGCTCCCCCTAAGGAAAATGGGTACCTATGGTAAATTTTAAAGTCATTTTGTACCCCCGGGTTCCTGCCCAAGTAGGCAGGTACCATGGGCAAAATCAAATATCTGTTTTAGCTCTAGTCAAGGCTCTATTGCTGAGATTCCACATAGTGTTCCATCAGGACAATGCAATTTACACACCCATGCACAGACCCAGTTGAGAAAATCTGAGCTAACAAAGGACCAGAACCTGGGCTTAACATCTCATCTGAAGTCTGCACTTAAAGCAACGTTATCCTCCCAACACTGGGTGTTTTTACACAGGCACAAGGGTGCTCAACCCTGTAGCAAGTCCGGGGGTGCAACCCCGCGTCTGCCCAATTGCAGCCATGCTTGGGTCCATTTTAAATGGACCCAGTGGCTGCCTCAGTCTGAAGTCCACCCATGTGGCGCTCCCTCTCCCCCACACCATAGAGATGCAGGTGGATCAGAGAACACTCTAGGCTGTCACCTGCAGCTCTATGACGCTAGGAGTGGAGCTGCAACAGCTGTCCGCTGAGTAAACAGACCGCTGCTCTGCCCCAACTCTAGGCAGTCCACTCTGCTTGCGGTGCTCCAGGATGTTCCAGAGCACCACTAGTCGCGTTGGAGCAGAACAGGTGGCAACCGCTCTGCTTCTGCTCCGCCTCCACATCTCGCAGCCTGCCTTTACGCAGACGAACTGCCTGGGTGTGAGGCGGAGTAGAGCCGTGGGCACCATCTATGTAAAGGCACCCACTGTGATGGGCTGAATGGGAAAACATCACTTTCTGTAGCACCTGGATATTTCTAGAAAGCGCTCATGTATATAAAGACCCAGCTCAACTCTCTCATCTTGGGAGACAGTAGTAAAACTATAGAGGAAGTGCTGTGTCCCAATGACAATTATTCTGATTGACATTTGTAGAATGTGAAGCTTTTTCTGAACCCTCTAATTACCGTCCTGTCTCCCTCCTCCCTTTTGCTTCCAAGCTCCTTGAACGGGTTATCTACTCCCGTTGCCCTGACATCCTCTCCGCCAACTCCTCCCTTGACCCCCTCCAATCTGGCTTCCGCCCCCTTCATTCCACTGAAACCGCTCTGGCTATTATTATTATTATTAACAAACATTTATATAGCGCCAGCAGTGTACATGGCACTTTACAAAGTAATAAAATAGACACGGTCCCTGCCCCTAGGGCTTACAATCTGAGCGACAGGAGCTGGGGGAGAGACATAGGAAGGGGAACAGAG